>PVKB01001437.1:0-418874 GCA_004027205.1 Ctenodactylus gundi | reverse complement strand
ATATATATATATATATATATATATATATATATCCCCAAATTATTCTTTTAAGTATGTATTTGTGATACATAATAATTACATTCAGCTTGGGAGATTGGTGCAGATATAGTATCACATCTTAATGACTTCTACTTCCCTTTCCCCTTCCCACCGTCCTCTCTCTCCGACTCCCCACGTCTTCCTCCCCTCTTTAGACATTGTATCTCAGTCTTTTATTTTGCTCTTTTACTTATTTAGACTTTGTTTTTCTTATATGAAGAGAAACCATGCAGTATTTAACACTCTGATTTATTTCACTAAATGTAATGGTCTCAGGGTGCATCTGTTTTCCTACAAATGAGTTGAATTTGCCTTTCTTTGTGGTAAAGTAGTACTCGATTGTATAGACACACCACATTTTATTTTTTCTCAAAGTTATTTTTTATTCGTGTGTATTTGTAACAATAATATTTGAACTTAGCTTGAGGAATTTGTGCATATATATGTATATATGTGTATAAATTTAATTTTTATCATTTTTACTTCCTTTTTTCTTTCTAACTTCTCATTTCACATCTCCTTTCCCTCTCCATTTTAAACCATAAATGTCAGATTTCAGAGGCACAAATGAATTGGGAAAATGATTTGAATAAGGATGCTTACATTTACAATTTCTTGTCTGCCACTCATTAATTTTGAAACATTAATTAAGACACTCAATATTCTGGGCCTTGGTTTCCGTAAGTGAGATACAGTGGTTGGATTTGATAATATATAAGTGGCATTTAGCTCTAAAAATCTGAGAATCACGTACCCAACATTCATTGAACACCTTTTTCTATTTCAAGTATTATGCTGCAGTTGGAAACGTTCTAATGATATAAATATGCTATTTTTCATAAAGCACAACCAAAGCTTAAAACAGAAATGAAAGTCTGGTTGAATACAATTGACTGCTTAGCTCTCACACTCTGTTTATAAATAGTTAAACAAATTAGCATATATACCTTGAAAATCAATTTGGTAATATCTAGTCTCTTTTTCATATAACAATGGGAAAATCCTGTTAAAATAAGTTTCAAACATGTTAGTGTTATGCTTCAGTTCAAAACTTTTCATCAGCTTCATGTCTTACTCAAAGTAAAAAAAAAAAAAAAAAAGCTAGATTCTTCCCTACGCCTACAAGGGCCTGTAATACTTTCCTCATTCTGCTTTCTGCTTTGATCTGCTGTTACTGTTCGTCCCTCTGCTCAGGTGCTTGGCTTCCTCATTAGTCTAGTACAGCAAACATATTTCTTTTTCAAAACCATCTCATTTGCAGGTTCCTCTTCACTGAGTGTTCTTTCCCCAGGCACTTCCATTACTCATTCCCTTTGTTCTTCGTTCAAGTCATTTTCAGGGTGAAGTCTTTCTTGACTTTTATATGTAAAATCGCATCAACAGTGCACCTACAATGCCCCTGTTCTTCTACCTCCTTTTCCTTTCTGAGTTTTCTGCCCGGTACATATCACCTTATAAAACACTGTATCCTAGTTTAAATATTTCATGTAACACTCGCTTTCATATGTACACACTAGAATGTAAGCTTAATGAGGAGCAGGGGTTATGGCACTCTCTCTTCTTGTCTCTACTTCTCTTTCTCCCTCTCCCGCTTCCTTCTCTCCCCCTTTTCTTTCTCCTTTTTCTTCCGCCTCTTTTCGTCTCTGTTTCTCCTTTTCTTTTCACTCTTCCACTCCTGTTCCTCTCTTTCATCTCCTCTCTCCTCCCTCCCTGAGCCCATCTTTTCTTCCCTCCCTCCCTCCCTTCCTCTTAATTTTTAAAAATATTGTGCTAGGGGTTGAACCTGCGATCTCTTCGGTGCTAGGCAAATGCTCTCTCATTGAACTATAGCCTTACCCCTTCTTTCTATTTAATAAAAAAATTACAGATGCAATCAAAATGCTATTCCTACTTCCATAGATAACAATTATCTTAAAGTTGATGTGTATTGTTCCCATTTATGTTTTGCTTTTTCTTCTTCAAAGTTCATTTATTTCTAATTTTAAATTAACATTCAATAAAAATCAGTCTAATGGAGGACGGTTCTATGAGTTTCGACAAATATTTATATGGTAACCATAATAGTAAAGGCATAGAACAGTTCCTTTACTGCCCACAACTAATTTTTTTCTTTAGGATTTTTTTTTTTTTTTTTTTTTTTTTTTTTTTTTTTTTTTTTTTTTTTTTTTTTTTTTTTTTTTTTTTTTTTTTTTTTTTTTTTTTTTTTTTTTTTTTTTTTTTTTTTTTTTGGTGTGTGTAGTACTGGAGATCAAGCCTCTGCTCTTCCCCATAAGCTATTTCTTTAGCCCATTTATAAATTTGGTGTGCTGATTTAATTTCTTTTGGGGGGTTATATACTCAAAAAAATGGAATGGCTAAATCACAGATCTCTGTTTAGTTTTTGGGAAAACTTTGTACAGTTTTCCAAAATGAGCGCTACTTTACATGACACCCTCCCTCCTCCCCCCAGCCCCCTCCGCTGTGATCAGGGGTTTCCTAACCCTTGCATGCTCATCAGCATTTGGTGTGCTTAGTCTTTGATAGTAGCCATTCTTCCTAGAGTGAATAGTGCCCCACTATTTTTGATTAACATTTCCCTAATAATTAGTGGTTATTGAGAATTTTTCATAAAATTGTTGGCCATTTGTATGTCTTCTTAGAAATACCTAGTTAAGTAAATTACCAATTTTAATTGGATCATTTGGCATTTTTAATTTGGCTCTTGTTTGTTTTTGGAATATTTGATTTAGTATCTTATTCTGGATACTAACCCTTGGGCAGATAAGTAGCTGGTAATTATTTTGTCCTATTATATAGTTTTTTTCACTTCATTGTTTCCTTTGCCGTGCAGTTTAATGGTATGTCTATTTTTGGTTTTTGTTATGCATGCTTTGGAGTCATATCCAAATAATAATTCTTGCTCCTGTCAGTGCCTTGACGGGTTTCTCCGTATATTTTTCTAGTACCTTCCTTTTTAGGTCTTACATTTGGGTCTTTGATTCACTTTGAGTTGATTCTTGTACAGAGTTAGATGAAATTTCAGTTTTATGCATGTGCTTGTTTAGTTTTCCCAATGCCATTCATTGAGGAGACTGTCCTTTCTCCAGTATTTCAAGAATTAATTGGATGTAGATGCCTGGCTTTATTTTAAAGATCTGTTCTATTGGCTTAGGTATCTGTTTTTATGCTTATACCATGCTTATGATTCTGTGAAAAATGTCAGTGGTATTTTGATGGGGATTTCCAAATAATTTTCCCTTTTTTTAATTAATGCATATATGCAATACATAATGGTTACACTGAGCTTGGGTATTATGTACACATATGTATTGTGTCAACATTACAGTCCCTTCTTCTTCCCATTTTTGGTCCTCCTATTCCCTTCCCACCCCCTCTAACTCTCACTGTCACACCCACTTGGTTCTATGAAATGCCTGTATTCTGGGTATCTCATATTTCAGAAATTATGATATACTTAAACTTTTGTATTTGACTCACTTCACTAAGCATGATGGTCTCAAGTTGTGACTACCTACAAAAGCTTCAAATTTACCTGTCGTTATGGAAGCATAGTACTCCACTGTGTACATGTCCCAATTTTTTGTATGCATAGATCTGTTGATGGATATTTCTGCATTTCCCACAGTTTAGCTATTATTAGTTGTGATGCTATAAACATGGGTATATATGTATCTCTGTTATGTGTTGTTTTTACTCCTGGAAGGATACCCAGAAGAGGTATTACTGGATTAAATGGAATACTTATTTTCAGCATTTTGAGTAATCTCCATACTGCTTTCCACAGTGGCTGTACTAGTTTAAAATCCTACCAGTTACAGGTTTCCTTTCCCCCCACAACCTTATCAACATTGATTGCTGTGTGAATTCTTGATACATGCCATTCTTAGAGGAGTAAAATGTCCGCTTAGTGTTGTTTTGGCCTGCATTTCTCTGATAATGACTAAGGACATTCAACATGTTTTCATGTATTTGCTAGACATATGAAATGTTGTATCTGAGAGCTGCCTATTGATTTTAGTCGCCTATTTCTTAATAGGGTCTTTGATTTTGAGGGATCTATTTTTCCTCAGTTTTTTGTATATTCTAGTCATTAGCCTCCTGTTTGAGGTATAAGGGATTAAATTTTTTCTCATTCCATCACTTCTCTCTTTACTCTATTGATAGTCTCCTTTGCTGTGCAGAATTTTTTAAAATTTAAAACAATCTCATTTGTTGATTCTAGGGGCTTTTTACATCAGGCATTCTATTAAGAAAGTTCTTGGCTATGCCAATGTCTTTTAGATTTTGACCTGTTTTGCCCTCCGGAAGTTTCTGTGTTTCCATTTTAATATCTCAGTCTTTGAACCATTTGATTTGGTTTTGTACATGGTGATAGGTGTGTGTTTAGATTCATACTTCTGAATGTGGATAACCACTTCTCCCAGCATCGTTTATTGAAGAGGCTGCCCTTTTATAGCCTCTTATAATTTTGTACCCTTTGTCAAAATCAGTCATATGAGGGTACTTGAGCTTGTCTCTACATGCTCGTTTCTGTTCCATTGGTCAGTCTGTTTTTGTGCCAGTACCATATAGTTTTTATAACTCTTGCATTTTAATATAACTCGATGTCTGGAATCCTGATGCCACCTGCTTTTTCTTGTTATGCAGGGTTGCTTTGGCTATTCTAGGTCTCTTTTGGTTCCATATGAATTTAAAGGTTGTTTTTTAAATTTCTGTGATGAATCTTTATGTCAGTTTTGGCATTGTAGCCGTTTTGACTGTATTAATCCTGCTTATCCAGGAACAGGGGATGTCATTCCATTTTCTAACATCCTATTCAATTTTTTCAGCATAATTTAGTTTTTCTTAGTAAGAGTCCGTCATGTCCTTAGTTAGGTTTACTCTGAGGTGTTTTATTTTTTTGAGGAGCTATTCAGGATTATTCTTCTCAGCTCATTTTAATTGAGTTCATTATTAGTGTTGAAGAATGCTGTTGATTTTTTGTATTAATTTTGTAACCTGCAACCTCATTGAGTCTATTGGTTAGTTCTAAGAGTTTTTCAGTGGAGGTTTTGAGGTTTTCTATGTTTATTATCCTGTTATCTGCAAATAAGGATAGTTTCACTTCTTCCTTTCCAACATATACATCCTTTATTTCACTCTCTTACCTGATTGATCTGGATAAGATTTCAAGACCTGTGTTAAATAGGAGTGGTGAAAGTGGACAACCTTGTCATGTTTCTGATTTATGGGCAAGTGCTTTCAATTTCTTGCCATTTACTCTATTTGCAGGAGGTTTGGTATATATATATATATATATATATATATATATATATATATATATATCTCGCCTTTATCAGTTTGAGGTAGTGTTCTTCTATACCTCTTTTCCTCAGATTTTTTATGGTGAATGGATGTTGGATTTTGACAACGACCTTTTCTGTGTGAATGAAGCAAACTGGAGAGTGTATGATCTTTCTGATAACTCTATTCTGTTTGCCAATATCTTATGGAGAATTTCCTTAAGGTGATCGGCCTAGAAGTTTCTTTCTTAGTTCACTTTGTCTGATTTTGGTATCAGAGTAATGCTAGCTTCCAAAATGAGTTTCTCACTGTTTCTTCTCTTTCAGCTTTGTAGAACAACTTGACAAGCACTGATACTAGATCTTCTCTAAAGTGCTGGTAAAATTCTGCTCAGAGATCATCCAGTCCTGGACTTTTCTTTGTGGATAGAGTCCTTATTACTGCCTCAATTTTTCTTAGTAGGGGTCCATCATTTCCTTAGTTAGGATTACTCCAAGGTGTTTACTTTTTTGAGCAGCTACTGAGAACAGGATTATACTTCTGCTTGTTTCTTGGGTCCATTTGTGTGGAATATGGTTATATTACTTTATGAATCTCTTCAGGGTTTTTATGTCTTCTAGGTTCAATTATGGTATTTTGTATGAATCTAGAAAATTTTCAATTTCTTACAAGTTCTCCAGTTTCTTGGAGTATAAGTTTTCAAAATGGTTTCTTATAATTTTCTGAATTTCAGCCAGGTCTGTTGTGATTTCACCCTTTTCATGTGTAATTGTACTGATAAGGATTTTTCCTTTTCAATTTTTTGTTAATTTAGCCAGAGGTTTATCAATCTTGTTTATTCTTTTGAATAACCAGCTTTTTGATTGGTTGATTTTTTTGTATTTTTTAGTTTTAGTTTCATTAATTTCTGATCTGATCTTTATAATACCTTTTCTTCAGTACTTTTTGACTTAGATTATTTTTGATTATCGAGGACCTTAACATGTGTCACTAAAATGTTTATTTGGGATATCTTTTTTTTCTGATGTGTATGTTAATAGGTATACATTTTCCTGCTAGGATGGCCTTCATTTTGTCCCACAGGTTCTGGTGTGATGCGTTTCCTACGTCATTTAACTCTAGAAAGGTTTTGGTTTCTTCTCTGACTTCTGTGACCCATTGCTTTTTCAATAGTAAGTTACTAGGTTCCTTGTATTTGTATGGCTTCTGTGGTTTCTTTTGCTGTTGATTTCTAGTTTTATTCCACAGATCTGAAAATTAACAGGGAATTATTTTGACTCCTTTGTATTTATTTAAATATTCATTATGGCTTACAATATGTTTCATTTGGGAAATTTTCCAATGTGCCGGTGAGAAAGTGTATTCTGTTGATGTTGGGTGCAAGTCTCTGTAGATAACCTTTTAAGTCTTGTTTTTCTATAATGTGGTTTAACTATAATATTTCTTTGTTGATTTTCTACCTACTTGAACTGTCTATGTATGATAACAGAGTATTGAAGTCCCCAACTATAATTGTATTGGGGCCTATATAGCCTTTGAAGTTTAATGATTTTTGTTTTACAAAATTGGATGCTCTGAAGTTGCTAGTGTATATATTGTTGATTGTGATTTCTTCCTGTTGAATTGTTCTCTCATGCATTCTATGCTGCCTTTGCCTTTCATGTTCTGTTTTGGTTTGAAATCTGCTCTGTCTAAGAAAAATATAGGTACCCCTGCCTGTTTCCTGAGTACAGTTATGTGGAATCTTGATTTCCATCCTTTTCTTTTGAGTCTATGTGTTTCCTTATAGGTAAAATGGGTCTCTTGCAAGCAACAGAATGGAAGTTTTTGTTTTTTGATTCAATCAGCTAATCTGTCTTTTGATAGGCATGTTTAGACCACTGACATTCACTGTTATTATAGTGGTATATTTGCTACATCCTGTTTTCATTATGATACTTCAGTGTTGGTTGTTTGATCTGCACTCTTTTTCAATTCCTTCTCTTCTTTCTACTGTTTACTTTTTGCTTGGATTTTTGATGCTGTTGGTCTCCTATCTCTAAGATTCCTCTTACTGTTTTCTGCAGTACTGGTCTAGTGGGCATGAATTTCTTTAAATTTTCTTTATCATGAAAAATTTTAACTTTCCCTCTCCTTTGAATAATGATTTTGGTATAGCAATCTTGGTTGACATTTATTTTCTCTTAGCACTTGGATTATGTAACTGTCTGATCTTCTGGACTTTAAGATTTGTGTTAAGATGTCTTCAGTTAATCCTGATGGGTTTATTTTTTTAAGTTACTTTTTGCTTTTCTCTTACAGATTTTAACATTTTCTCTTCATTTTGAGTCTCTGTTATTTTAAATATGACTAATAATGGGGATGCTCTCTTCTGGTCAAGATTATTTAGAGTTCTATATGCTTTCATGTGTTCAAAGTTCATTTCTTTCCCTATATTTGGGAAATTTTCTTCCATAATTTTCTTGAACATGTCTTTTAGGCCTTTTTGTTCTGTCTTCTGTTTTTCCTGTATGTCCATTATTCTGAAGTTGTTTTTCTTTGAGTCATCCATCAGCTGTTGTAAACAGCCTCTTTCTTGTCTTACTGTTTTTTGGTCCTCACTGACTGTATGATCCAGTTTATCCACCTTATCTTTAAGATCTGATAATATATTCTTGAAATATTCAAGCTGATGTCCTGTTTTTTATGAGAGGTTTTTATATTTGAAATTCAACTATTTCTTCTTTATCATCCCTTAACTTATTATCTATAATGAGTGTTGTTTCTATGGTTATCTCCACTTTGAGCTCTTTGTACATCTCTCGTGTGCCTTCCTTGAACTTTTTTGCCATTAGCTATAGTTTTCTTTCAACGTCTTTTCCAGTAGGGTCTTCTGCTTCAGAACCTATGTTATCTACTTCTGGAATGTTGGGATTTTTTTTGCTGGTGATTTATTGTCACATTTCCCTATAGTTCTGTTGTTTGTTGTGGTGTAGTTAGTATTGAAGGATGGATTCTTCCTTTACTCCATTTTAATTGTATTGGAGGTCTCTTCTTCCAAGGTCTTTTATCTTGTTGTCCTATGTCTCTAGTAGACAGAAGTGCAATTGGGATTTCTCAAGTGTTCAGTTAAGCAATGGGTCCAGTGATGCTCTCCATTGTAAGTGCAGGTGTCTCATTATAGTGCAGTGTGGGGAGTGGTGCTACCAGTGAATGCATACACAGGGAAGGGTGGTGCTGCAAGGTGACACCATGGGCAACTGCAGGTGTGTGAGGATGAGCCTGTGTGCGCCTGCATGGGCTTGGGTGGGTCTGCTTGGTTAGGCCTGTGTGGGCCTGCTAGGGGTAGGCTCTGCTGGCCTGCACTGCCTGATATACTCTGAGGCTGCCTGTTGTGTGGGGGGTAGGGTGAGGGTCCAGTAAATTCAAGGCTTCAAGGCTGCCCACCTAAATAAGTTTATCATATACCCATTTTATCATATACATTGTTATTCCTGTAACTCATGCCTATTATTGTTAATGAAACCATGCAGCAATATTAAAAAATGCTTTTCTCCCCCTTCCCAGTGCTGCTGCCACTGATCTTTGTTCGTTGGTTCTTAGCACAGCAGATATCTGGCATAAAGTAGGTGCTCAGCACTATATCGAGCGGATTATAATACATGAAAGTATACATAACTTATGACCTAGTACTTCAATTTCCAAATTTATATACCAAGAAACCCCTATATGTATACATAAAGATTGTGTGTGTGTGTGTGTGTGTGTGTGTGTGTGTGTACCCATATACATATACATAGGAATATTTATTGTATCATTGTCTATTATAGAGAAACTTTTAAATATCCAGAAAGAGAATAATAAATAAATTGGGTGTATTTCTATACTGTTGCATCTTGAAGGGATATAAAATTAATGATGTAAGGGCTGGAGGAATGGCTCAGTGGTTAAAGTGCTTGCCCAGCAAATGCTACGTGAAGCACTAAGTACCTGATTTCAATTTCCCAGCACCACCTTAGCCAGACATGGTGGTGCACGCCTGTAATCCCAGCACTCAGGAGACTGAGGCAGGAGGATTGCTGTGAGTCCATCGCCAGCCAGCCTGGGATCCATACTGAGGTCAGAACCAGCCTGGGCTACAGAGCGAGACCCTGTCTCAAAAAAAAAAAAATGATGTAGATCTCTAAGTATCAGTAATGACAGGTCTTAAGAGGTTAAGGAAAGCAAGTGTCTTAGTTAATTTTTCATCATTGAATTGAAATATCTGAGGCCTACGGTGCAAGAGAGGAATGGTTTATTTTAGCTAACAGTTTCAGAAGGTCTCTAGTATTTATTATTTATAACACCTAATACAATGTAAATGATATGTAAATAGTTGTTATATTTCATTAATGGGTTGCTGACAGTGTTGGAAGGTCATGGCAGAGAGCCTGGCCAAAGAAAAGCTGTTCATCCCATCACAACAGGAAGCGTTGTGAGCGGAAGGGCGGGGGAAGAGCCAGAAGGGGACATACTCGCTTCTATATCAGGCTTCAGTGACCCACTCCTCCCAATGAGATCCCACCTCTTCGCAACATATGAATTCATCAATAGATCAACCCACTAATAAAATTAACCACTATGATCCAGTCATTTTCCAAATATATGAGGCCTTGGGGGAACTTTCCAGATCTAAACTGGAATAAGTCATAAAATTATAGTACAGTATAACACTTAAGTTTTCAGAGCACAAATAATACTGTTTTAGAGGTGAATTAAAAGTGACTGACATGTTAATGTACCTACGTATATGATCTATTTTCTGAACTTTTTTCTGTATTTTACAAACACTTTTGAAAGGAATAAAAGAGAAGTAGAAACTTATATTGAACAAGAAAGCTAGTGACTTGGTTAAAATTATATACCTCATTACTCGCAGATCTGAAACTATATTTTGAAAATATTTTGACCAACTAAGTTGCAAAACAAGTTTTTTGATCAGTCAGATGATTTTATGAGAACTCCTGTGCCTTAATATCTCAATGCAGTCCTTAGTATTCATACATGCCAAAAGGTGGGGCTATTCAAGTCCTTTATATAAAATGGTATAGTATT
Source organism: Ctenodactylus gundi (assembly GCA_004027205.1). Classification (NCBI taxonomy): domain Eukaryota; kingdom Metazoa; phylum Chordata; class Mammalia; order Rodentia; family Ctenodactylidae; genus Ctenodactylus; species Ctenodactylus gundi. Next base: position 408,479 of record PVKB01001437.1, on the reverse strand, counting down.
TGCATATTGTATATCCACATCTTCCCCCACAATATAAATCATCTTCCCATTATTTATAATAGCTAATACAGTATAAATGATATGTAAATAGTTGTTATATTTCATTCATGAAGCAATTACTAGGAAAACAGAAGTTTGTACCTGTTCAGAACAGACACAGTGTTTTTTGTCCAAACAGCTTTTTCTCTCCATTTTATTGATATGTATGCATGCAAAATTTAAGGTTTACAATGGAGTTGAGCATTTTGTGTACATACGTATCTTGTCAAGGTGACAAGGGCTCTCCCACTCTCTTTTTGTTCCTCCCCCTGCCCTCCCCTCCCTCCCTCCTCTCCCACCCTACCTCCCTGCTTCACTTTGTTTTTTGTTTTAAGTTCCATGAGATAGTTGTGATCTGGGTCTCTCATATCAGAGAGACCATTCGATGTTTCAACTTCTGCTTCTGACTCACTTCACTAAGCATGATGTTCTCAAGCTTCTTCTATTTGCCTGTAAAAGCCTCTACACTGTTGGACTTTATTGATGCATAGTATTCCATTGTGTATAAATACCACAGTTTGTGTATCCATTGGTCTGACAGTCCAAACAGCTTTTAATCTATGGTTGGTTGAATCTATGGGCCAAAATTGAGCGGATATGGAGGTCAAGGTGTAATTATATTTTATTCACCTCTAGATATATTAAAAAGAGCCGCCTTTGATATCATATTTGTATCAGCTACCAAAAAAGATTTTGTTATTATAATTTAAAATGTAAATCTTTTATAGTTTAAGGATAAAGTGGATAAAAAAAGACTTTGGAAATTGAATCACTACCTTAGTCAGTGAACTATCTTACTCTGTTATTCAAGTTATACGTGAGTCTCCCTGCTAATATTTGACCCAAAACCTCATAGTATAAGGCTTTCCAGACTTTTGTCTGAAAATACATATTCAGAAATAATTCAGCTCCCTCTGGTGGTAAGAAAAATGTTCTTTAAAGAGCTCTTTAAAAATTGTGGAACGGTTTTCTCTTTCTTTCTTTATTTTGAGACAGGGTCTCGCTTTATATCCCAGGCTGGTCCTGAACTCACTATGGAGCCCAGGCTGCCCTTGGACTGATGGCAATCCTCCTGTCTCAGCTTCCTGAGTGCTGGGATTACAAGCATGCACCACCACACCCGGGTTTTGTGGTGCTGGGGAATCGAACTCCAGTCCTTAGCGCTTGACTTAGCACCATTTGAACCACTGAGCCATTCTTCCAGGCCCTGGCTTTTCTTTTTTAAATCCAAATTAGAAGCAACACGTAAAAGATGAATGTTATTAAAATATTTTTCTTTTTATTCTAGAATCAAGTCGATATGCTGCTTCAAGAAATGGCAGATGAAACTGGGTAAGAAATTATTCACGTGCTTTGGGATAGACCTCACTTAGTATCTAGGTTTTCTAACATTCTATAATGTGGATGAAAATGGCTCTCTGCCTCCACTGGGCAGAATTGTTTCTGACTCCAATATTAGTGTTTCAGGAGCCTCTTAAACAGTTAACCAGTTCCTTTTCATGCTCATAAATAGCAGTATTCATATTATCCTAATAGTTTAGCTAAAATCTCAGGAGACAGGCTCATTAAGTGTATGATAATAGTAAATGGAGGAAAGGGTCAAGGAAAGCAGGAGTGTTTAAGTCATCCTTACTATCTGCTGTGCACAGCATACATCTAATGTGTGAGGTTTTTTTTTAAGGAACTTGCAAAAAATCTGTAATTAAGTCACTGAATCATAAGTTAATTTTTAGTTCAGTTAACTGAGCAAAATGTACAAAGGATTCAGAAGAGAACAACATTGCAAATGGGTATTTGGGTATTCTCCAAAGTGAATAATAAACTCTTGCAGCGCTCCTATTCAGAATTAAATGATACAGGCTGGGGCTGTTTAATTTAGGCCCTTCATGTTGGAGGGGAATGATTTGACTGTGAAAACTGTACTACAAATAGCAAGTTATACCTGTGTTCTCTGGTATAATATTTAGTTCGAGATAACATGATAGATAAAGAATGAAGATAAATTTTTGTAAGACAAGGATTAAAACCAAATGAAGTTAACATTTCAAGTTAAAATAAAATTTAGGTACTCTATTCTCTTCTTTGGGGAAGAAAAGATTCAATGAAAATAGAGTTGATGTCTAAGGCAATACTTATTTACAATAAAGTTATACTTATCAACTCTTTCTTTAGATCATTAGTGTGGCATTACTAAATTAAAAACCTGGATTGATTATTTATTTATTTATTTATTTATTTATTTATTTATTTATTTATATTGACAGTCTCACCCTGTAGTCCAGGCTGGTCTGGAACTCACTATATAATCCAGGCTGGCCTCAGGTACATGGCAATCCTACTGTCTTAGCCTCTTGACTGCGAGGATTATACACATATGACACCACACTCTGCCTGTGTGTGGTGCTGGGAACTCAAACCCAGGGCCTTGCTCTTGCTAGCTGAACACTCTTAACTGCTGAGCTACACGCTTAGCCCCTCGATAATAAATTTAAAACAAACTTTGCAGTATTTGAAAACCAGGCTGGAGGTCAGGTTGTACGTTGCTTTGCTTTGCTTTGCTAGCTTCGTGATGTAGCCCACATGCCAACACAGGAAGGTGACTAGAAAGGCAACTTTTGGTAAGCATTATAAAAAAAAAAAAACCAAGGCATTCTTATCAGGAGTTGTATATCATCTTACTAATGAGATTAACAATATGTTTCTGGTTCTACTAAAGACTAAAAAATGAGTGTTACAATATGATAGCCTTACTGATTCTCAGTGATAAATCAAGACCAGTAGACAGCTTTTGACAAGGCTTAGAAAGGAATTTCTCAGCTTCTGTCATGTTGACAGTTTGGGCTGAATAATCTTGGGAGCTGTCCTGTGCATTGTAGGATGTGCAGCCCCATCCTGGCCTCTACTCTCTAGATGTCAGTGCCAATCTTTCCCTTTCTGTGACAGTCAGTCATATGTCCAGGCGCTGCCGTTTGTCCTTGGAGGAATGAGAGACCAAAATGGAGAGATTAGTTCTGTCAGTAGTGGGCGGTGCCTGGAGCCGGAGCAACAGGTCGGACCACTTGCGTAGAAACACCGCCATACATCCTTACATGTATGCAACTGTCCGATTGTTGTTTGGGTCTATAATTCTTGCAACAAAATTTTAGTATAGCATATCTTTACCTCTCCAATAAAAATAATCTATTCTTTAACATCTCATAATGACTACCGATATTACTGTTGTGCCTCTAGTGTTTTCAAACTGGAGCTGATATACACTAGTTTAGAAACAAACAGAAATGATACATACTAGAGGAAAAGAGTACAGTGATATCCTACAAAGTAGTTATATCCTGGAGAAATAATACAGTGGAGAAATAAAATCATGAGGCTTGGGGATAGAAAAATGTAGGATCAAATCCTGTCTCTGTCACTAAGATGATCTTGGCCACCTTGAACCTTAGTTTTATGGTTGGATGTAACTAATAATTTCTATTAATGGAATTCAAGGAACTGAAATTAAATATTAGATATTGACCCTGAGGCTCCATTTATGTAACCTATTTCATCTTTTATTAATCTTACTCATTTTTTCATCTTTGTAAAGGAGATATAATTTCCCATTACCTAATATATCAAATGTCCCCCTTTTTGTTCATAAAAATCAGACTATTTCTGTCTTTTGTTAGCTTTTCTATTGCAAATTTACTATTCATATGGGTCATTGTTAAAGGTTTCACAAAAATACTTTAAATTTAGTATATTCATTTATGTCAAAATGAGCACTCGGAAGATACTGAACTTCCATTTACATTTATAAAATTAAATATTTTTGTTTAAAGTAAATTTCAGGACTTGATAATTATAATATCTGTTGCTTATGATAAAATACCTATATTGACATTAATTTATGTTTATTATTTTTAAATTGATTTTTAGCCTTGATCTCAATATGGAACTACCACAGGGTCAGACAGGTTCTGTTGGCACAAGTGTTGCTTCTATGGAGCAGGTAAATGTTGGATGTTATTTTGATTGTATGTCCATGTCGTATATTTAAATAAATAATCTAGAAAATACATATTTTACATAAAGTAAACATATCTATGTTTGCCTGTTTTCTTTCACCTGGAGTATTTGTCTGCTTTAGCATTGTGCGTTGGCAGATGATGAGCCTTTTGCTCTGTCATTATGAATACTGTATGCTCACGTTCGTGTTTGACTTAGCAGTCCTCCCTTTCATTGCTTCTGCTCTATTAAATTCTTCATTTATTTGGAACTGTTTAAGACAAAATTCTTAATGTGTTTAATGTGAATTTTTGAGAGATTTTAAATCTTACATAAATGTAAGATATCAGTGATATATTTGTGCAATTTTGATGATACGTAACATTTACTTTCTCTAGGATGAACTATCACAGAGACTTGCTCGTCTTCGTGATCAAGTATAATTTAAAGCACTGATGCTTTTGTTCCTTTCACTTGTTTCTGAAACATTCTGTATGTGTGTGTGTGTGTGTGTGTGTATGTGTGTGTGTGTGTATGTGTGTGTGTGTATAAGTAAATTGTACTCCATTTACACTGAAATCTCTATGTATGCTTGAACGCTTAAACACTATTTGTATGTAATGATTTCTTTTGCCTTGCTGTATTTTCTATTACATTAAGAAATTCCAGAGTTTCCACAGTGGCAAATTTTATAGTTCTGTATATTGTGCACAAAAGTGTGACAGGCATATTTTTGTAGATGTTGAGGACAAAGCTAGTATTGATTTCTTGTAGAATGAACCTCTTTCTCAAATTTTAGATAAAAATTCTAGCACCAAAGTACCACTGAGAAAAGTACTTTCAAAAGTATGAAATAAAGGTTCTGAGTTTTCTTTTAATTCAAAATACTTTTTAATCTCTGTGGTAACATGTAGTTCATAGAAGTGAGAGCAGGGAAAATCTATTTATCTAGGATGTTTACATAGCCAAAGGACCTCATTTTGCATCATGTAAGGGACAATGAATTTTTGTGGTTTTTGTTATCAAGCAAAAGTGCAGTTCACTTTAATTTGTATTCTTTAGCTCTTAAATTTTAGTTTTAGATTTATTACCCCATATTTGAATGATTTTTAATTCCTTAAATTTTAGAAGTCTTGTTGATAATTTTCCCATATAACTAGAAAGTTCTGAAACATTAAATCAAGAAATTCAAGTTTGCTGATTTTTCGGTTTTCTCTGTGATATATACTGTTGCTTAGACTCCCACAAGAATCGAACTTTTCAGACTTGCAAAAGGAATTCTTTTTTTTTTTTTTTTTTTTGAGACAGAATCTGGAACTGTAATCCAGGTTGATCCTGACTTCAGTATGTAGCCCAGGCTGGCCTCAAACAGACAGCAATCCTCCTGCCTCAGCCTCCCAAATGCTGGGATTACAAGCAGGAGCCACCATGCCAATTTATGTAGTGCTTGGAAATTGAACCCAGGACTTTGCACTTGCTAATAAGTAAGCACTCTACTCTCTGAGCTAGCCCCAGCCCTCAAATGAATTTTTAAACTCTATTTTTAATGATTATTTCATTTGTATTCAAGTCTTTTTTCCCATTTTATTGATATGTAAATGTGCAAAATTTAAGGCTTATAATGGAGTTGAGCATTTTGTGCACATACGTATCTTGTCAAGGTGACAAGGACTTTCCCACTCTCCTTTTCTCCCTTCCCCAACCCACCCGTCACTCCCTCCCCGCCCTACCCCCCATTTCACTTTGTTTTTTAGTTTTACGTTCCATAGGTGTTGTGATCTGGGTCTCTCATATCAGAGAGACCATTCGATGTTTCACCTTCTGCTTCTGACTGACTTCACTAAACATGATGTTCTCTAGTTTCTTCCATTTGTTTGTAAAAGACTCAAGTCTTGTTGTGCCATATTCTAAAAAAGATTAATTTGTGTGGTATTAGTATTAGTTACATGTTTCTGTATGATCATCAATCATTTTCCCACAGCCTTAGGATGTGCTTTTGACCCAAACAACAAAATCCGCCCCCCCCAAAAAAAAAAACAAAAAAGAATGAATTCAATTTATAACTTCTCTAAGTCCTGATTAAATGTGTTCATCTTTCTGTCTTAAAACATTTTTAATAAGTTGATGAAATAAAGTAGAAATAAATAAGTTAAAATGCAAATAGCTTCCAACTCAGTTGAAGCTAGGAATATATCATATGGGATTAGGGGACACCACAATCATAAAACTATAAAGAACAAACTGGGGATCTGGAGTAATAGAACAGTGATTAAAGTGCTTGTCTAGCAAGCAGCCAGCCCTGAGTTTGATTCCCCAGCACCACATAAGCTAGGCATGATGGCACATGCCTGTAATCTCAGCACTTAAGAGGTTGTGGCAGGAGGATCGCTGTGAGTTCAAGGCCAGCCTGTGCTCCATGGTGAGTTCAGGACCAGCCTAGACCACAGTGTGAGACCAGTATCAATCAATTAATCAAACAATAAAACAAAACTCTAGTAGATCAGGATACTTGAGGGAAAGCAGTTGATGGCCAGCTTTACTACGTGTCCTCTCCCAGGATATACCTATATTTTACGCAGCTAAAATTAGCAAATTGGCATGTGCCTACAGTTTTCTGAGCGTCCTATTTTTATATGTGGAGAAATGACCAAGTTATACTGCCATTCTAGTATACTGCTCATCTAGGTCAAATAGATGTTTTCTATTTTACTTACTGCAAAATTGGTCCACAAAAGAGCTCTGATATTTCTTGAAGTTTTGTTGAAGAGTAAGTCTGTTTTAGAAAATCTTTCCATTTTAAGTCATGAAGGCATTCAAAGTGCAATTAGATATTTCTTTGTTTAGTGTGCACTGTTAAAGAATGCTGTCTTACCATGGAGGAGAGACCATGTATGTGTGTGAAGACTACATGGGTTAGTGAAAAGAAAAGTTGTATTTCTTGTAAATTTGTTTTAAACCTGTTTTTCGGAATTGTGTGGTTGTGATATGGGAATTTTCCATTTTGTTTATAAATTGATGTTCTTGTCCTTTCTGTTTAAGTGATATCTTTGTATTGGGACATCATAGGGAGCTACTGCGGAGATTACTGCAGAGTAAACCTTCTGAGAAATACAAAATTTACTTCCCATTGGAGGGAAACTTCTGTCATTAAGAATAAAAATTGTGAATACCACTTAAACATAGAAATGTAATCTTTCTTATCTAAAGATGTCAGGTCATACTTTAACAGCCATGTTGATTTGCCTTTCAAAAACATTGAAAAATACCAAGTTTTACTTTGTATTCATCTGTTGCTTTTCTTATAAATGCAGTACATTTTTTTCTTAGAATCTGTTCTTGAATCCATAGCCCCCAAACCTGTAAGCTCTTACTTTTTTATGCATAGCTACATTTTCCCAAGTATCTGATAGTATCATTTACTTGAACATGTAAGATCAGGTGTTCAAACATTTTGCTGTACCTTCAACATTAGACAGTATGGCTGAGAAATTTTCTGTTCATATGTCTGGACACCTGACTTTCCACATTTGCTTATTTTAGGTAGACATTATGGACTAGATTCTTTTACCTGGTCAATTTATTACCAATGACTGCTACAGAGAGGAAGTAGGAAGAATTACATAAATATAAATGAAATTATTTTATAGTTTGGATAGTTGTGAGAAACGAACATCTGGAGTATCTGAAAAGAAGGTACTCTGGAGAAATTAAAAGCAAATGAGTGATACAGTGACAAAAGGAAATAGCCTGATCCTGCTAATGTACTTCTCTAATTGTTCACATAATGATATTGTACTCCACACAAACTCTAAAGCTCCTCATGATTGATTGCTTAACCTGATTTACTCCTGTCTTTACGCCCTTGCCTTACTTTTTTGTTTCTGTTAAAAAAATACCCGACATCCGCAACTTAGGGGAGGAAAGATTTATGTTAGCTCACAATTTCAGAAGGTCACAATCCATTCATGGGCAGCAGGCAATAGTGGAAGCACATGGTGAGGGTGGGGGCAGAAGTAGATCCTCACAGCATGACAAACAGGAAGTCAAGTGAGTGAGAAAGGGTGGAACTCGCATGTCGTCAAGGTTCTGCCCCATCCAGCTGGGTCCCACTTCCCAACAGTACATAGTGCCATAGGTATCCCACCACATTCTAAACACATGAGGCTTTTGGAGGATGTCCCAAATCCAAGCTGCAAAACCCCTTTTCTACCTCCAATAAATACTGGAATGTATGCTATGATTGGGACAGTGCCTGGCAGATTCTTTTCTTTTTTCTTTTCTTTCTGTCTTTCTTTCTATTCTTTCCTTTCCTTTTTTGAGACAGCATATCACTCTGTTGCCTAGACTGCTCCGTAACTCCCTACATAGCCCACTCACCACAATCCTCCTCCCTCAGCCTCCTGAGTGCTGGGATTACAGGTGTGCATCACCATGCCCGACCTTATATGGTGCTGGAGAATTGAACTCAGGGCCTTGTGCTTGCAAGACCAGTGCTTTAAACTGCTGTTCCATTTCTCTAGCCCTTTCTTTTCTTATCCTTCTTTCTCTTTCTTTCATTTTTATTGTTATTGAGTCTTCCAGTTTTGGTATCAGACTGTCCTCGCGTCTTGGAAAGACTTTACCAGTGTGACTTCTCTTTTAATTTCATAGAAGAGTTTAAAGAGCACTGACATTAGATTTTTCCAGAAGTTTTGAGAAAACTCTTCAGTGATTGTGTAGAGTCCTGGATAATTCTTAGTTGGTATGGTTTTTATTACTGCCTTTATTTCATTGTTGGTTATTGATCAATTCAGGATTTTTGTATCTTCGTGGTTTGGTTTGATTCAATCATACGTGTCTAGGAGTATTTCCATTTCTTACAGGATTTCAAAAGTATTGGCACTTTGTAATATTCTGTTGGTTTGGGAGAGTACAGCTCACATTGTCATCGATTCTAGAAATTTGTTAATTTTTCTCTGATTTCATCTATGGCCAAATTATTAAAAATGCCTTATTTAATTTTCTGTTTATTCCTATAATTCTGAGGTTGAGTTTGTTGAGTCATGTAGCACTTGTTCTACCCTTCTTTCCTAAGTCGTTTTAGCGTATTACTAAGTGCCTGGTTCACTACAGGCATGTCCAGCTTATGACCCTCCATTTTTTGCCCCTCTTTTTTTTCATCAAATGGCCGTTATCTTGAGCTACATATAAAAATACCTAATATAGTTAATGTATATAAGTAGCAAAACTGCCTTTATGTTATAATATTTTTGAAGACGGCCAAAACAAGGCCAGCCACAGGTTGGACATGCTTGTGATCTGTTACATCCACCTTGTCTTCAACTTCTGACCCCTGTTTTGACATTGGTATAACCTGTGCTTTCAATTGAGGTTTTCATACCCTGAATTTTTGCTTTACCTCGTGTTTTTCTAAATTTTTAAATATAAACGATCATGTCTTGTAGCTAACTCAGTTAACTTTTTTGTGTCTCATTAAAGTTTACTGAGTATTTCATAGTCACATTCTTTATCTTTTTATTTAAATTCATTTTAAGCTCACTTAATCTCGTAAGAGTGTGTGTGATCTGTGCAAATATTTTGACTATTTGCCTTTCCATCTGTGGTGTAACATCTGCTCTATGTGAGTGCCATGAGGTCAGCTTTTGGGGATTTAAGGGCGTCTAGACGCATCTTGTTACCTTGCTTTCTCGTGTTTCTTTTGTTCTCTTCTTATGGTTCAAGATCAACTAGAGTAGAAAAACTCTGGATTACTGTGACAATCATTGCAGAGTATGTCTTCCCGTGTTTGGTTGTGTTTTGGTGTTTATACTTCTCTTCATCGTATTCAGTAAATAGAATCAGCCCTAGACTCTTGTTTTGCAAGGAGAGAACAATTACCAGTTATATCACCATCTGCAGAGCCAACGATATGCAAGTCATGTAATTAAAATTGGGTTTGCAACTTTCAGTTCTTTTCAATGGATTGATACTGATGACAAGTAGGCTGGTACATAGACGATTAAGGAAGGAATAAGAGTGAAAAATGAAAAGAATAATTCACAAAGAAATGGAAAATTCAGATTTGATAGTACATGACAATTAAGACAGACTGGTGATATTATTTTTGTATGTGGAATAGAAAGGGTTGGGGCTTTGAGGTTATTTGCAGGGGTGGGCAAAGAAGGAGAAGGGAGAGAAGTGCAACTGGAGATTGTGAGAAGTTGTGAGAGGTTCACGACTGACAGACTGAGAGAAAGCTTTTTGGTTAAGTCTTTTGTACACAGTATTTGGTTGATATTACCCTAATATGACCATAATGTACTTTTTAAAGTCAAGCACTCATTAGGGTTTTTATTTTTATTTATTTATTTTTGGTGGTACCAGGGATCAAGTACAGGGCCACCTCACTAAGTACATCTCCAGCCTTTTGATTATTTATTTGTTTATTGATTGATTGATGCAGGGCCTTGTGACGTTGCCCAGCCTGGGCTCTAACTTGCTCCATGTTCCTGGAGCGGTGGGATTACAACTTGGACCACTGGGCACGGCTACTAATGAGTTCTTATTCTGTGTTTCATGTATTCAAACAAAGTAAGAAGGAAACCAAGAAAGGAACAGAGAGGGAAAAGAGTAAGAAGTAAAAGGAAAGGACAACACAGACATTCAACAGTAAAGAGCCCCCTTAGGCAGACAGCCGAGCCTGCTTCTAGTTCCCTCTGTCAGTTGCTCTTCGTTAGATACAGCTGCATCCCCATGCACGTGATCAGCCAGGTGTTTTGTCTCTCTCCTTTAATCAGGTGTGGAAAACAAGCCCACTTGCTCAGATTTCCAAAGGATGAACACACAGACTTGGAGAACAGCGAAGACTTTGTAAGATGGGTGTTTGCCAGACAGCCATACCCGCAAGATTTTTATGCCCCAGTGTGCAGGTCCCTCTACCTTGTCTCCCTCTCCCTTTGCCTGTGTATTACAGGAGTGACATTTCCCCCCCTGAACATCACCTAATCTTTAAAGCCAAGAGCAGCTTTGTCACCATTGAATGGGAAGGCACGCTCAGTGCAAAGCTCATGAAGACAGGCTCACCGAAAAGTCCTCAGAGGGAAGAAGACAGAAAATAGCCAGAACAAAGGGCTCAGGGTAATTGGTTACCATTTTGCAGCAATTTTGAAAATGAGTCACCATCCTTCCTTCTCACAGTTCCCTCCTCTTCTTTTTCTGAGTGACTTGATTTCATATATGTTTTTACTATTTTTGAGGCCCTGTTATTGTTCAAACATTTCCAGTATCTGTTAGCTCTTTCTTCATAATTAGACTTATCCAAGAAGATGTTATCTTTGTTTTGTGACATGGGCATCTGTTGGTAGCAGCTTCTGTAAGCCTTTGGACTAGAGCTGTCACACAGGGAACAATGCAGCGCCCCGATATAGTTAGAGCTACAGCTGCAACTAGGGATTTCAGAGAAGGTGCCTGTTTATCCCCTTTCATTTCCACACCATCCTTCTAATGAGTCTGTGAAGTAGTCATGAACGCCAGAGTTTGCAGCCAATTCATTATGTAGAGTAGTGAGTCCCTGTAAAGCCTTAGTAATTGTGCCTTGAGGGGCAGTGTTATTGGAGATAAAAGTACATTTTTCTCCTAGCATCCTGCAGGCTCCTCTTTTCTCTGTCAGCATCATGTCCAGTGCCATTTTGTTTTCCCAGGCCATCTCACTAGCTGCATCTAACAGGCTGACAATTCCCAGAGGACATCTTTAATATAGTTGATAAATCAGTTTGTTGTAATTAATCTGATTGGCCCTTTTGTTAACAGTAGACCACCGGAAAAATGCCAATTCAAACCTAGCAGCTATCTGATTTCTAGCTTTTAAATGTGTTTGGGACTTGCCTGGCAACTCTGATTTCATCTGTGTAGACCCAGGGTCGGAGGACCTTGGCATAGACCTCTTAGTACTAGGGCTTTGTGATGAATGAGTGAATGCCAAGGTGAAGGTAATGGCCAGCTGGAGCAAAGCATAGATCCCATATCAACCCACAATGTAGCAAGCAGATTTCTCTTACCATGATGTCATCAGACACCCACTCTGGGAATATCTGCCCTTTATGTTTCCTCTACTGAAAATATTAATGATATAGTTACAGGCTGTGAGTTCTCCGACGGGCCAGGTGAAATCATCCCCCTACCTAGAGAGACACAAGGAGTAGTTCACCCTCCCTGTAGAAAACTGGGGAGTCATGAAGGTCCTTCTGTTGAGGACCGGGAAACAAAAGCAAGAAGCTCCTGCCAGGCTTCATTTCCCCTAACATCCTCATCCTGAAACAGAACCAATGTGCAAATCAGTCTAGAGGGATCAGTGTCCCCTCTAAAGGAAAAGGACACTACCTGAGTCTGAGGGCCTCCAGCAGCATAAGCATAACAATTATTTTTATTGTGTGCCAGGGTGAATTTTACCCAAGCAACCCAGGCATTCTATTCTTCAAATCCTGTTTCTGTCTCTAGCATTTGCTTTAGGTCTTTTAATTCTCATCACTTTTACCCTCTTTGGGTCATTATTGAGAAGACTAAACTATCCCCTAGAATTCAGGATTGAGGTAATCCCTGACCAGCTTGAGGTTCTATTTTCAATTAGTTTTTTTTTTTCCTTTAAATCATCCTAGGGGATCTCTTCCAGTGGCATTTGCCCCCAGCCAGTATGCTTGAGATGCTATCCTTAGCCAAGTTTTAATATTTTTAGACATTTATATTCCAATGAAAGTATTCTTCCATTAACTTTGTTTCGTTGCCTAGGGCTTCTAGTTTCATGCACAAAAATACCAATTTTAGAATATCAAAGTTCTCCACTAAGGGAGATATAAAGCCAAGTTATCTTTAATTAGATTTTCCCATTTTTCCAATTACTTGCAAGTTGAATTTTTATGAAACTGGCTGGAGTGTTAGATGGCAGTTTATCTCCAAACATTTCCTCTTTTAATTTCATGTTTTCATTTTCCCCCAAAATTGCAAGACTTCTGTGGAAAGCAGAATGACTCATTGGAGGAGTATCAGAAGATAAAGCCAGATGCCAGCGAATAACAAAGCAAATTTTTTGTAAATAATTAAATTAAAAAGCCGAGTAGTTGCAACCAAATGCCTTTAGAGGTCCTAAAAACAGAACAAAACAAAATCGAGGCTTGATATACCCAGTCTCCATCAGAGCCAAATTTGGGCCAAATTTGGATTGAAGATTTATAAATTGGGTTTTTGGGACAGGTAAAACAACAGCATTTAATTACTGTTTTTTTTTTTTCTTGTTCCCTTATGTCCAAGTTTTCCTGTGCACTCAACCCCCTACACTGTCGGTATCTTGTGCACCCCTCAAAAACTGAACCCCCCCTCCCCAGTAGAATATCTGAGAGAATGTTAGAGGGAGTTTTTATTTTCCCCTTTCCTTGGTTCCCTAGTCCTAGAACTTTGATTCCTCATCCCGGGGTTAGCTTGTCATTCCCTCTCTTGAGATCACCTGAGGCACTGAACCTACTGGAGGTTTCTTACATACTTCAGGACCTGTTCCATCTGTCTTTAGCCATTTCCCTCACGGAAAGATGGAACTGTAGTTCGAGACTCCATACTCATTTTGTATCTGGGATATGTCCCAGTCACACACACTAAACCTCCAGGGACCTTCCCCAGACCCTCCAGACAGTAATTTTTCCCAATTTCCTTACATTGATTCGTTCATAAAGTTACTGGGTCACCATGGTACCTATTTGCCCCAGCGTCACGTTTGCAACCTCCAGGAATAATGGTCTAGGGTGTTTCCATAATCCCATGAGAAGTCAGAGCACCCAAACGAGTGGCCATCCTAAATCAAGTGGGGTGTGCCTCCCCATCTGCTGGGGTCTTCCTCTGACAGGCATATAAATCCAAGCCAGAGCCTCCAAGAAACAAGCCCACCTGCCCAAATGCATGTGAAGACTCAAAACGGTGGAATGGGGCTTGAATATTACAGTTGCCAGGTAGATGTCTGCCAGACAGCCACACACACAAGATGGCTATAGCAAGATTTTAATTCCTTTAATATGCGGGTCACTCCCCCGATCTCCCATTGTCTGAGTATTACAGAGGTGACAATATTTCCTGAACACTCATCTTTAAGGCAAGGAACAGCTCTGTCTGTATTGGCTTGGAGGACATTTGCTCTCTCAGAGATGGTGTGCTATCCAGTATCCTCTCTTCTCTTGTTCTCTTGCTGCTGCTTGGTGCAAAATAAGTCCACCAAAAAGTTCGAATGGGAAAACCCAAGAAATAGAATAGAGAGGCCAGGGGATTGGTTATCCCACTACAGCAACTTTAAAAATGAATCACCTTCATTTTTTACATCAGACTCTAAGGACCTGATCCTCCACTGATATCTAAAGGGTTCTACAATCTCTGTCCCCTTCTTCCAGTGACAATCCCTGTAGCTGTTTCTGTCTGTCCTCTCTGTACTACCTCAAGTGAGTGGCCTGTGCAACTGCCTCAGATCTAACTGCTGAACCTGAGCCACTGTGTCTATTCCGAGCTCTCCGAAAGTGCCTTGAAGATTCTCCCGCCATCAAGTGAGTGTGTGAGGATCGTTCTGCATGGGACTCTAATGGTAGTGTATTCACTTGGACTCCTAGCTTGTCAGATTTTAGTGTCCCATGGGAAGGGTCTTACACAGTACCCACTATACACAAAGCCCAAACTTGTTTTCACTATATTGCCCATATGAGTGTTTTCTATTTAAAATGAAGATTTTAATAAACAAAAGAAATGTGATGCCATCATACACTAAGAACTGAACATACTGTTATGTTACTTTGTATCAATTTAATCTTCCCAACAACCTCATAAAGTGAATATAATTCTAGTTTACAAATAAAAAAATAGACATAGACTCTGGGCAAGACTAATAAAGTTAATTCTTTCTGAACACTTAATATGTGCTAAACACAGTTCAAAGCATTTTGTGTGCATGAACCCAGAACACAAAACTCCTGTTTCCCAGATAAGGAAACTAGTAAGTGGCAGTGCAAACATTCACACCCAACATATTTCTATACTGTTAAGAACCTGCACACATTTAGTTGAGCTCTGCTGAAGTAATATTTTTATAAAGATAGGGAGAGGAGCAGAGAGGAGAGTTTTATTGCCCAGGCTTGCAAGCTTACAGCCTGCAGAGTCAGAAAATCACTTCTAGGTAAATAGGAAAAGTTTTATTCAAAAGCTAGCTTCAGAGAAGATGAAAAAATTACAAATTTCAAGTCATTATTTTCATCTATTTTAGATAGAACAGAAGTCTTTTGTACCCCAGTAGAGAAGTGATTGCTTTTACTATCAGTTTTGAATTTACAATTGCTGAAGGATCTCAAATAACAGGTTTAAGTTTGCAAAATAAAAGGAAGTTCATGCTCCATGGTGGGACTTTTCTTTAGTTAGTTTAGTATTTGCATCTCTATCTTGGCCTTGAAGGGAGGGATAGTCTTTGATTTAAAATTGCTCTTTTTTCTTGGGTGGCATCTGGAATCCCTCCATCAGCTATGAGACTGGGCAGGTTTTTATTGGCCTTGGGAAAGGGAATCATTTCATCTGAAACGATGGTACCCTCTCTTTTCTACTGGCATTTACATGTCTATATCTCTATTATTTTAGAGATAGTTGCCTCTTCATGCCTCTTTTACCTTCTTTTAGAGGAGAGGGAGAGGTGAGAATCAGGATGAGGAAAGGGGACATCACCTAGAGCCCAGTTGAGACCTAATATTTCTGATTTTTCATAAGGAACAGGTACGGAAGGAAAAGGAGGATGAGATAGCATCCTCAGGTTGTTCTGTTGGCATGGCATAGATGTTTGTTTACTTAAGATCACTCCTGTAAGCTGTTGGGCTAGCCCCCGAACACGGAGAACACTGCAGTACCCTAGGGCCACTAACACCAGACATCATGGTGAAGGGAGTTGAGGTAGAAGTTACTACTTTCTTTCATTTTTAAACCAGTCTTCTAAACAGCTGGTGAATGAATCTTTGATACTCTGACTTTTAGCTAATTCATGAGCCAGAGCAGTTAACTCCTGTAGGACCTTGGTGATGGCTCCATCAAACGCTTGCTGTTGGGAAGAATGTATGCATGACCATGCAACACGGCACAAACCCCTCTGTCAGCTAATATTGTGTCTAGAACTAGCCTATTTTCTTGTGCTCCGATATGCCCTATATGGTATCCCTTGTGTAGCTACCAAACTTCTATTAGCCGTAATATATATATAATCATATATATAATCTATCAAACCCATATCTTTGTTAATCATAAAATACCTTGATTTAAATCTTGTGATTATTTGACTTCCACTGTAAAATCTATTAAGAACCTCTAGAAGATCCTGGAATAGGGGTCAAAATATCCACTAGTGGCTGTAAATTTTCTCTTAGCCCAAAATACCTTGGAAGCCAGGCACTGTGCCCCTGGGAGGGCAATTCATAAAGTTGTGAAAAGATGCCTAAAGTGCAGTGGTGATGTAATGGTGCAATGGAGGTGTAATTAGGAGATGCCAAAAACATGGATCATCCACTGAGAAAGGCTTTAGACCATAAACAGAGCCATCCCAGAGGCAAAGCTGTAGGGGTGAGGCCATCAGAAGGGGTGTCCTTCATCGTTCTTATATAATTTGACATTTAGTCATTACCTTTGGCAGGCTACATTTGACTTTCAGTGGGCTGTTTCTGACGTGAAATATGTGACTCTCGCGAAATATGTGACTCTTGTGAAATACGTGACTCTCAGCAGGTTGCCATGGAGTCGAGGGAGGGGGCAGAGGTTAAGCCCCTGTCTTCATTCTGAGATTCTAGAGTCACTCTGATAAGTGCACAAACAAGTCTCCAAGGTGAGGCGGGAGGGGCCTCCCAAGATGAACTCACAGTAAACTGACTTATAAAGTAAATTCTAACTTACACAATAACCTCTAACTCACACAGCAAACACATAACTGAAATAGCACAATCACCACAAAATGGTGTCACGTTTGTATATTGGCAGTCTAAGTTATATCATTTCACATCCTGGTTACAGAAAGTTAACATTAATGTGAGGTTACAAAAAATTATGTAAAATTACAAAATATACCTGATGTTGGATTTTTAGTATGCGTCACAATATTTTGCATAAACAGGTGAAATACTTCCTTTGAGATCCAGGGGCAGAATGTTACGATTTGGATGTAGATTGCCCTCCAAAAGCCTCATGTATTTGGATATTATAAAATTCCCATGTGCTGTTGAGAGGTGGGATCTGTTTGGGGGGCCGGATCACTGGGACAGTATCTGCAAGGGTAATTCTACTCTTCCTCACTGATTGACTTCACTCCCATCTGCCGTGTCCTGAAGAATTCTCTGACTGCACCCCCACTATATGTGTTCGCCACTGCTAGGAACCCATGAATGGACTGTATGAAACCTGTGAGCTAAAATAAATCTTTCCGCCCTTAAATTGTGGATGTCGGATATTCTGTCCCGACAATGAAAAAGCAGCTAAGGTAGGTAGTGTCTGCTATGGACTTTTTCTCCCGGTTGTTTCAGGGTGACCTTTATGGGAGAAACTTGTAGTATTCCAACTTTTGCCAAAACATCAGGATCAACGAGGCCTTCCTCTTCCTCTGTTAAATATGCCACACCTTAATTTGGCCATCCATGACCTCAAGGTTTAGTCCTAGATTTATTTATTGAGAATTGTTACCCAAGAAGTTAACTCTTGTCTCAGGAATATACAGAAAAATACCCTCTATAGTTTTCACTCCCACCACCAGGAGTCTCTCTCACACAAGTTTAGTTTCTTGTGGTTTAAGTGTTAGGAATGACTTACAAGCTCCTGTGTCTACCAGGAGTTAGCTCTTCCTCTTTAGGCCGCACTCCTGGTGGGACTTGCTTATGGGGAACACCTGACACTCCTGTTCCTTATCAAGAGTCATAAGGGTGCGCACTCCCTTCTCCACCGAGGGCATCCTCTCTTAGTATGGCCCAACATTTCACATTTAGAGCATTTTCTTTCTCCCCGTGGACCCTTTCCAGGTTTGCTTCTCCTTGGTTGTTCATTTTCCCCTGGGGTCCCTGGTCAATTTTGTTCTCGACCACTGTTTCTACAGTAGCAACCAGAAGCCTTGCTTTTTGTTTTTGCTTTTTTATTCTGTCTCACAAGCACTTTCTGAGCCTCTCTTAAGAGTTCTTCCTTTGACTTTTCCATGACATCCCTCCAGTTTTTGTAATTCTTTGGCAATATCTGTCTGGCTCCCAGTTGCAAAGTTAACTTTTAGAAGGCCTTTCCCTACCGGGTCCTTGGGATTCGAACCTGAATATTTTCTCATTTGATCTCATTTGATGTAGGAAGGCTTTTGGAGATTCCTCCTTGTCCTGGTGCAGTTCAAAAGCCTTAGTTATGTTTTGTGGACCTTGAACCAACTCTTTTATCCTCTGTATAATTAAATCCCTAAGGTCTTGCATTTGAGCTCTGTGCTAGGGATTATTGTTATTCCAGCCAGGATCCACATTAGGAAATTTACTTTCAGCTTGCCTAATGAGTCTGCCTGGAGGGTGTCTTCTCTCCCTCTTAGTCACTGCTGCTCTTTCAATTATGCCCCTTTTCCCCTGTGGACAAGATATTCATAATAGACATTAATTCAGCCCAGGTGTAAATGTTAGGGCCCAGGTACTAATCAATTTTTTTTAAACCTAAGGGGCCTTGTCACATAGGCCTTATTTGCTTTTTAAAGTTTCTTATCTCTGTGTTGGCAAGCAGGGTGTTAATACGTTTTTATCTACCCCAGCCCAAGGAAACTACCTAACCAGAAGCATTTGGGAGCTCCCTTTGTCATTTGTCACTTTCAAGGGGAAGTTTTTTCTATCTTTCTTGCATTGTCCCAGTTCCTTCTTAAGTTTAGGATATAACTACAGTAAGCAGAGGACCCCTGTTCAAGGAGGCCTCCTCACAGTTGCTTCTGGGCTTCTTATCTCCCTGATACCTCTGTGAATTGTAGCTTGGAGAAAGGCAGGAGAGGGGATCCCAAGGCTCATTCCTCCTCATCTTTTGTTGACCCACCCATCTTTAGTGATCTTTCTTTTCGAGTCAGAAAAGGACACAGTTGTTCCCTGGGTAGCCAACAGAGGGCATAGTCTCTTTAATCTGGTGTATCGGAGGTTGTATTGCTTACATTGGAAGTAGAGTGTGCTAGGCCCAATCCTCATCTGGACTGTACTGTGGCCGAAAGATGGATGGCCCATGGATTGCTGCCTTAGTCCACACAGTACTGCAATATTTAATCATCTTCTGCGTCTCTTTATCCCTTGTGCAAGAATGATCGTCCCAGAATTCCCACATTCATCCTTAAGGAATATCCAGGAGAATTTGAGAGGACTCTGATTTTTTTTCCCTGGGAATCTGTTTCTTCTAACCCAGGCCTAGAATTTTTTCCTCCCATCCTCAAACAAATTGGTCGTGGGCCTGTTGCCTGGAGAGTACTCAATCTCTCATACTAGATATTATGCCCAGATCACGGGGAACCCAAAGACCACTAGGAGACTGAGGTATGTATGTAAAATCAAAGAGCCTTTATTCAGGCTTAAGCTCAGACTTCACCAACACACTGAATCTGTGCAGAGAGCTCGGAACAAAGGCTGAGCAGGGTTTTTATGAGATAGGGGAAGGAGTGGTTACAGGAAATGTGACATAGGTACATCGTCCACAGAACCAATCATAAGTATACAGCTCCCAAAGTGACAGTGTTGACCACTTAACTTTAGCAGAGTATCTATGGCATTTGGCAAATCCAATCATCACTTTCAAAAGTCTTTTGAAAGTGACCAATAGTAAATCATGTTTTAATGATTTAGGTGGGGCTAGGAAGGGCATTGAGTGATTGGTGGGTCATAGCTGGGCAACTATCTATAGTTTCCTGACTGCCTCAGACCATTCCAGAGATTCATGGATGGTTCAACATATGCAAATCAATAAATGTAATCACAGGTTCAAAGAGAAAAATCATATTATTATCTCAATAGATGCAGGAAAAGCATTTGGCAGAATCCAGCACCCTTTCATAATAAAGACTTTGAAAAAAATAGGACTACAGGGATCCTACCTCAACATGATTCAAGCTATTTACAACAAACAACCCCCCAGCCAATATAACCCTAAATGGAAAAAGGCTGAAAGCAGATGAGATCTAGATTGTCCATAATTTGTTGAAATGATGTAATAATCACCATTGTCTACTTACTGCTTGTGCTGCTCCAGTCAGCACTCATTATTGATACGAATCTTTCTCTAGTTAGTGTGACAGTAACCATCAAGTTCAAAATGTAAGAAGGAAAGGATCTGATGGGCATCAAGCTAGTCAGGTATCTCACCAGGCCCTCTACCGAACATGATAGTCCTCCAGATGCAGGATGGTCTCTTACAGACCAGGAAAGGCACTGTGAATACGGAAAACACCTTAAATGCCCTGTGCACGATCTCATCCTTTAGCTCATCTACCATGTGCAATGTTGCCTCTTACTGTGGTGTACTCATATTTTTTTTAATAAAATTGGATCTATACAGGTCAGGTCTAGAAAACATGTCTGTCTCCAATGTTTCAGGTTTTCCATTTAATATCCACTATCCAACACTTACTGGCCTTTCCTCCTGTTAGGTGTCAGGGTCTTTTGATTTTTCAAGAACAGACTAACCAATTTTGAGTGTTTACTGTGCATTACTCAAGTTGAATACATCTTATAGGCTGTGTACAGCACAGTCGCTGTGTATCAAGATCTTTGGAATCCTGAACCAAGGAGTCAAGGTAGCATGCTTCTAAACAGCCAGTACACACTGCTTTTGACTACCTGACACATTAAGAAGAAAATTTGCATGCTGACAGCAGTACTAAGCTCTCCTATTTTAATCAGTTTCCAGATAGCCGTGGTATCTCTGTTTCTCATAAAATGAGATATTTAAAATTAGATATTTATCACTGTTTGCAGGTAAGAAGTCAACTCAGAAGAGGATGGTGTGCTTAGTCTAAAATTAAGGCCAGAGTCTTAATTACTTTCTTACTGCTGGAATACAATACCCAACACCCACAATTTAAGGAAAGAAATGCTTATTTTTTGCAAATAGCTTGAAAGTATCAGACCTCTCATGGTTGACCGGCAATAGCAGAAGAGCATGGGGTGAGGGGCCTAGGCATAGAACAGATGTGCATCTTACTGAGACCAGGAAACACAGCAAGTGGACAGAAGCCAGGATATCAATTCACCTGATCCAGTTAACTCCCACAATCCAATCGTGTTCCAAATACATGATGCTTTTTGGAAACATTCCAGATCTATACCCTAACGGCCTGTCTTATATAGAGTAGAGCTGTTGCTCGCCTCTGCAGAGTTACGTATGATCACTTAAAAGTTATACTTATTGAAATTTCCTTAAATTTCTTAAAAATTAAAACTTTTTAAATTAAAAAAAATGAAAAAAAAACACATTTTGATACAGCGTCTTTTAGTCCAAGGCTGATTCTGATCTCACTATGTAGCTCAGGATGGACTAGAACTCTCTTATCTTGATTTTTTAATCTCATCATATCATTATTTTTTATTGCCTTTATTGCATTTCATGCATGAGATTTATTTAAAAAGAGCAAAAATCAAACTTTCTTGTGTTCTCTTTCTCTCTCCCTGGACTATGTGCTAAAAAAGAAATAATGTTAAAGCATCCATCAAAAAATTCTTTAATACCCTCATGAAAAACCTTAATTTTCCCTCCACCAATGTTATATACTATTTCTAGTATGTTAGAAAAGACTGAGACTGAGACGAATTGATATGATTTGGAAATTGATAAGATCCATGACAATTCTCTTAGGAATTTAAAAAGTAGAATTACTTTGAATATTCCGTAATGCCTGCTCTCTCATCTTCTGCTGATTTACCCAGTTTCCATAATGAAATTTTCATTTCATATCTTATTTCTATTGATTTATGCAATGATTACTGAGTTTTATTATATGAATGCCAAAAAGTTTAATTATTTGATAAGGAAAAATTGAATATAGAATACTAATAGACATCCTATTTCAAAGTCAACAGCACATAAACTCATTTATAGCCATAGAACCTTTTTTGTGTATTTTATTTTTTTCTGAATTTAGATTCTGCATGACATTTAGAAATATATTTGCTTTAAAAGTGAACCACGTGGAAGGAATATGACTATAAGATCTCATTTTTCTCATGTGGAATTAATGATAGGCTGATGCTGTCCAGAACTTACCTGAGAGTCCATTAAATTTTTTTGAAAACTTGTGAGCTTAACTCTAGTGGCTTAAAATTTGCAATGATGAGCGCTTACCCACCATAGCATATCAGAACTTTTTAATGTTGTTTGTTTTCAGAAACCTAATCGTTAGAATTTTGATATAACTACTTCATGGATTCAAAATAGCCATTTGCTCATTGACATATACAGCAAATATTGTAAAAAAAAACACTCTTCTGTTTCCCTTCCCAATGTTACTTGTATGATATTAATCACTCCAGTTTTTATTCGGTTAATGAAATAATTTATACCTACTCCTACCTTTTTATACTTAACTATCTATGGAGTCATATTTGCAGTGAACTTCTTACAAACGTCGTTGTAGTCACTTTGTTGTTGCTGCGACACAATACTTAACGCCTACAACTTCAGAGAGGGAAGATTCATTTAGCTCACAGTTTCAGAAGGCCCCAGTCCATTTATGGGCAGCTGGCAACAGTGTGACGCATAGTTGAGGCTTACCTGGAAGAAGGCTGCTCGTGGCATAGCAGACCAAAGCCAAGTGAGAAAGGAAGGGCAAAGCTAACATATCCTTCCAGGTCAAGTCTTAGAGACCTGCTTCATTCCAGATCAAGTCCCTGCGATCTGCCCCTTCTGGTGCAAGCTTAAGTTCCATCCTTTCCAACCAGTCCAACCTAATAGCATATAGTTCCCTTAGGTATTGCAAGACATCCAGATATATAAGGCGTTTGGAGGGATTGCAGGCCCAAACCATAACAGGTATTATCTGCTTGGGTATTGCTTTCTTTTGTCCACCCTGATGACCTCTATATTTTAATTGGATCATTCAGACTCTTCACATCGAACAGGATGAATTGTATGTGCGGGCTTAAATCGATCCTCTTGGGGTTTTTTTTCAACTTTGTATTTTTCTCATCTCTTAATCATTTTGAAATTTTTTTCTGCAATTTTTGAACTAATTGAGAAATTTGATGGTACTTTAGCTGCTTTGCTGTCGTTTCAGTTACAATTAGTATCAATCTACTTTAAAATATATATTATTTAAATTTTAATGTAACAGCTTTGCCCAGGCTTTAAATATTGACATATATTTTACTCATAAGTACATTATATTTTTACCATTTTGTCTAAAGATTCAATTACCATTTAAAGAGATTTTAAACAAGAAATATATGTGTGCATGTAGATACACGCATAATCGTATAACCATCATTATTGTTTTTCTTTGTATAGATCCAGGTTTGAATCTGGTATTGTTTTCCTTCTGGCTGAAGCTCTTCCCTTAAAATTTCTTTTAATATAGGCAAAGGAGTTGTATTGATTAGAGTTGTTGAATAATCAGAATTAATATACATATAGATGAATTTATTAGGCCTGTGAGTCTGATTAGAGAGTCCAAATCACCACCCATGAAAATTAAAGTATTTAGTATTTGCTCAGATGTGGGATAGAAAAACACAGACCCCAGGTTGTGGGATCACTGGTCCAAGTCTGTGCCATGGTTCCATGTCCAAAGGTGATCGTGAAAACCTGAAGACTAAGGTGAATCTGAGATGAAGATTGATGAAATGAAGGCAGGTGTATTAGTTTGGGTTCCTTTCAAAAGACAGAATTTACAGATCTGAGCACAAAAAGGTCTATTAGGAAGGCTTATAAGCCCAATGATAGAGGTGGTCCAAGATGGCTGCTCAGCCAAGCAGTAGATCTCCCGTTCAGGACTGCAGAACAGCCGGTGAGGTGAGAATCTGCTGTAGATCTCAGGTGAAGATCGGCGAGTGAAGATCAGCAACTGAAGGGCAGCAACAGACCGACAGGCCCAAGTTGAGACAGGAACGAATCTGTGCTGATGATCTGTGGCGTCCGTAGACAATCGCGAAGGCGAGAGAGCTTTCCCAGAGGAAGAAGCTGTAACAATTGTCCTTCTTCCTTCCTTTTATACCGTTGGAGTCCAGTTGGCCCTCCCACATCTGGTGGGTGCTCTTCTCTCATTGTCCAGCCCACAAAAGGACTCACGCTCTAATCCTGATGGGTTCTTGAGCCCTAGTCTAGGGTGGTTGACAAATCCTAATCCTAACAGGTGTGGGTCCTAATTCCATCAAGTTGACATAATCCCATCAACAGACACAGCAGGTGTGGATCAATGTCTAGGGATGATAGCATAGTGCAGAGCTCTCCCAGAAAAAGAAGCTGTAATTATCTTCATCCTTCCTTCCTTTATATTTGGTTTGAGCTACCAATCTATTGGTTGAGCCACTCTTCCATCATTTGTGGGCCCACAAGTCAATCACTCTCACCAAAGCTTTACCCTAATAATTACCTTGGGGTTCCCTAATCCCTTTAAGTTGGAAAAAGTCTTTAAACAGTCACAATTGACCTTTTGTCAACTTGACAACTAGACAATTCTTTACACCATACTTAATCTTCAAATATAATAGCTAAATTCAAAATAATGCCTAGCATAATACACCTACTTTGTATACAAATGGAAACTCAATAAATACCTCCTTCCAAGCCCTGGAATAGAAAACAGAGTTCTTCTTTGAGAGATGATTATTTTTATGACATTCTGATGTCTTGACATTATCCTGATTTAAATATTATCATGTAACCTTAACAACTTCCAGTATTAAGGCAATTAGCATTGTGTATGTGTGTGCAAGCATAGTGACAGTATAGGAAATAAATTCTAATTATGATTCTCATTTCTGTAATTGCTCAAGTGCTTGTGGCTGATATTTATAACTACCTTCTTTCCCCACCAGTTCTGTGTTTCCTTGACCTTCAGCAGGCACTTCAGGAGATTTTTGTTCCTTTCCTGGACAGGTGACCTGTACCTTCATTCCTGAAGGCTCTAGGCAATCTATCATTATGTGTGGACTGGGTTGTTATAGTTTCTCATTGACTTTAGTAACTGTAACAGAGAATGGTAAGACTAGAAGATGCTCTAAAGCATCCCCTCCATGCTAAACATATTCCTCTTTATCTGCATTATGGGGTACTAGTCCAACTTTCCTTGGTAGTCTGGATAAATTACCTCTGCCAACACCATAGCTTCCCTTATTAGCCTGTTGGCTCAGCAGCACAAGGAGGCTAAAATGACCAAGAGTTCTTCACATCCAGTTTATTGGAGTTGCTGTTGCACCTCCCGATTCAAGCCTTCTCTCTTCTGGATCAAGACTTCTAGGCCAGCAGAGCATAAAGTTGCAAAAACAGCAAACAAAAATTTTACTATTGAATCACTAGTAGTGATGGTGAGCGATACCATTCCTATACTTACCCCTTGATTCCTGGACCCATGAATCCCGCCTATGAGACGAACAGTAGCATATATTGGCCACTGATTCAGAGCATATACAGCCTTCTGAAGAAACTTGCCCCAGTCCTGTAAGATATTGCTAGATGGCTGATTCAAAAGGCCATTCCACCACTCTATCAATCCAGCTGCCTCTGGGTGATGGGGAACATTCTGAGGCTAGTAATTCCATAAGCATGATCCTACCACTGCACTTTTTTTTTTTTTTTTTTTTTTGGCTGTGAGATGTGTTCCTTGGTCAGAAGCAATGCTGTGTGGAATACCATGACAATGAATGAGGCATTCCATAAGTCTATGAAAGGTAGCTCTGGCAGGACCATCGCATACCGGGGAAGCAAATCTGTAACCAGAAAAAGTATTTCTTCCTGTGAGGACGTGATCCTGTCCTCTCCATGAGGGAAGTGGTCTGATAATCAACATGCCACCAGATTGCAAGCTGAGTAATGCTGCCGTATTGGAGACCTCATATTGGTCTCTGTAATTGCCAGTAAAAGCATTCAGGAGTGGCTTTATCCAGATCTGACCAGGTGAGTGGATGCTCCTGCTGCTGAGCTCATGCACAACCTCCATCCTTTCAGCATGTCTGCTTTTTTATGAGCACATTGGGTAAAGACAAAGGCTTGTTGCTCTCTACAGAACAGGTCATTCTGGCCACCTGATTGTAAAAGACCTATATGCTGAGGTCATATTTTGATGAGCATTTACATTGGACAGAAATATCTTTATGTCTTTCATCCATATGGAGAGGTCTATCCACATATCTCACCACCAAATATCTATCTCACCCACCTTCCAGTCATTTTCCCTCCATTTCCCAGAGCATCCAGTCAAACCCTGGTTTAAGCACATGAATCAGTATGTAGTTGCACATCTGGCCATTTTTCCTTCAAGAAAAATGATGATCAGGTGTACTGCCTAAAGTTTTGCCCACCGTGAAGAGTTTCATTCATCACTGGCCTTCAGGGATTTCCTGGGGTAAAAAGGCTCTAGTGTTGCAGTTCTGCACTTTTGTGCGAAGCCTGCGTTATGTGCAGACCCATTTTTAAATCAGGTCCTAGTCTTCTCTTTCCTCTCAACTTATCATAGGTTACACCCTGAAGCCATATGTTCACTTTGGGGGGCAGAGAGTGGTACAGCGGGAGTAGGCACTATGGGCATTTGGGCCACTTCTTCTTATAATTTACTTGTGCCTTCAGTTATGTTTAGGCCCAATCCAGTATATACCACCTCTATTTAATGATGGACTGTTGTTGCACGTGTCTAACTTTATGAATTTATAGGTCAAGTAGCACTCAGCTCATAATACGTAGCTCAGGTTACAGGGTAACTTGGTGTCCCACGGTCAGGCAGTGAGTTTTCACTAAGGCTCAATAGTAGGCCAGGAGCTGTTTCTCACAGGCAATGTAGTCATCGGCAGGTAATGGCAGAGCCTTGAAATCCCAAGAATCTCTGCTGTGATTCGTCTCTGGAAATCTGGCAGAGGCTCCACACAGCATTCCTATATGCTATTGACACCTGAAGAACCACTAGATATGCTGAAATACGTGACCCACGTGGTATGGTATAGCAGTCTGCACAGCTGCCTGGACCTGTTAGAGAGCCTTCTCTTATTCTGGCCTACTCAAAACTACCGGCTGAGGCACTTCACAAAGAGGTGACTAGGCACAAAGAAGGAGCTAGGGACAGGAATATATGCTTCTAGGCCACACTTCAGTGATGGTCCACCCCAGTGAGGCCCTACCTCCTAACAATACATTAACATACTGACCTTATCAATGAGTGAATCTACTGATGATGTAGTGCTATCATGATCCAGTCACCTTTCCAGTGCATGAGACTTTTAGGAGGTATTTGATCTAAATCATAACACCTTTATAAGCTAATTCACAGTGCCGCTTACTACTCCTTACTACAAATCAAATGTCAGATGTTTCCAGACATCAACTGTCAAACATGGTGTGTGTGCTTTAGAAAACTCTGTGAGTCACTACCTCTTTAAGTTTTCCTTTTCTGAAAAAAATCATTATTATATCATCCTAATATACACTGTATCAACTCTTGTTTGAACATTACCCAGTAAGAAACCACTGAGAATCACCAGAATGGATAAATATATTTAATTTGGGAAGGTTTTAAAACTACACTATCGCTTAGAAATCAAGCTAGATACATTACAAAGAGGCCCTTGGAAATATGAAAGAGTACATATTTACAAAATGCTTTTGGCAGCAATTAAGAAGCATGAAATATGTCAAACAATGTTCAGACACACTTGCTATTTAATTCACATTCTGATAACAATGTAGCATTCATTATTGTTATTCGGTGTTCTTTTCTTTTAAAATAGGAAAGAGCTCAGTATTTCCTCCTTCTGATCATATTGGTGCATAGCTCCAAAATGTACAACTTGAATTATTTTCCACCAAGCTGGTGAAAAGGTATGGGAGCGAGCGGGGTGGGGTTGGGGGTGGGGGAGAGTAAGAGTGAGACCAAGAGTGAGAGTGAGAGAAATAACCTCGGAAAGTTTTGTTATTCTTCAGCCTTCTGTGTGTCCAAGAACTGGATGGTCCAGAAACCTCAAGACAAGTGGTAACTATATTGACCGTTGACAAATTTGTCACACTTGTGTGCTAATGAAATTCTTTTAGTGAGAAGCAAAGATGGGTGTACCTCTTATGAGTGCATAAAAATTACGACATACAAAATGACAGGGTAGAAAGAGAAGCAGAGGTCAGATAGGAAAGGGGTGAACCTCTGAAAAAGGGATGGACATAGACGCTCCCCACGGTTCTAATGTGTTACAGAATTTGTAATTCATGTATTTGCAAAAAAGTATTACGTTTTATGTCATGTGATTTTTTATCACAATAAAATTACTGTAAATAATATACCCAGAATAGGCATCACTGGGTCAAATGAAACATCTGTTTTCAGTTTTTTGAAGAGTATCAATACTGCTCTCCATAAATATTATACCAGTTTACACTCACCAGCAATGTGAAAGAACTCCTTTACCCCACATCCTTGCCAGCGCCAATTGCTTTTTGAGTTCTTGATGAAAAGCCATCCTCACTCAGGTAAGATGGTATCTCAATGTTTTGACTTGCAATTCTCTAATGGCTAAAGACGTTGAGCATTTTTTTCACATATTTGTTTTCCAGTTGTACTTTCTGTACTGAGAATTGTGGATTCATATCAATTACCTGTTTTCAAAATTGTGTCTTTGTTTTGAAGATTCTATTTTTTGTCTCCCCCCCCCCATTTTATTGATATGTATAAATGCAAAACTTAAGGCTTACAATGAAGTTGAGCATTTTGTGCACCTAGGTATCTTGTCAAGGTGACAAGGACTTTCCCACTCTCCTTTTGTCCTTCCCACTACCCACCCCTCCTTCTCTCCCAGCCCTATCCCCCTGGTTCACTTTGTTTTTCGTTTTAAGTTCCCTAAGAGTTGTGATCTGGGTCTCTCATATCAGAGAGACCATTCGATATTTCACCTTCTGCTTCTGAGTCACTTCACTAAGCATGATGTTCTCAAGTTTCTTCCATTTGCCTGTAAAAGCCTCCACGCGGTTGGACTTTATAGATGCATAGTATTGCATTGTGTATAAATACCACAGTTTGTGTATCCATTGGTCTGTTGATGGGTATTTTGGTGACTTCCATATTTTACCTATCGCTGGTTGTGCTGCTATGAACAAGGGTATAGATGTACCTCTGTTTTATTTGATTCTTTTTATATGCTATTTAGTAGCCTCCGTCCAAGAAGTAGGTGGTAATTTTTAAAACTATTTTGTCATTTCTCTCTTCACTATGTAGATTGTTTCCTCTGCTGTGCAGAAGCTTTTTAATTGAATATAAGTCTAAGTGCTAATTCTTGGTGTTATTTCTTTTGCATCAGGTATGGTACCAGGGAAGGCTTTGCCCATGCCTCAACAGAGGTTTATCTGTTTGGTCCTCTAGAAACTACAGTTTTCCCATTTTAATACCTAGGCCTGTGACCCACTTTGATTTAATTTTAGTACATGATAAATAGTGTGGGTCTAGATTCATTCTACTGCATGTGGTTCACCAATTCTCCCAGCATCATATATTAAAGAAGCCACCCTTTTTCCAGAGTATATATTTGGCGCACGTGTCAAAGACCAAATGACTGGGAGTGGGTGAGGTTGTCCTCACATCTAGTCTGGATGACGTATTTTTGTGCCAATACCTTCTGATTTTTGGCACCGTTGCTTTGTAATATAACTTAATGTCTAGAACTATAACACCATTCACTTTCATTTTGTTGCTTAAGATTGCTTTGGCTATTCTGGGTCTCTGTTGGTTCCATATGTGTCTTAGGATCTTTTTTTCAATTTCTGTGAAAAGTATTGTTGCTAATTTGATAGGAATTGCATCAAATCTGTACATCAATTCTGGTAGTATGGCCATTTTTACATTATTAGTTCTGCCTATCCAGGAACAGAGGCTGTGTTTTCTTTTTCTAATGTTCTATGCAATTTCTTTTTTAGCATAAATAGTATTTTCATTGCAGAGGTCCTTTACTTCTTTGGTTAGGTTTATTCCTGGGTATTTAATTTTTGAGGTGGTTATTAAGAATGGGATTTTTTTCTCCTCTCTTTCTAAGAGAGTTAATTGTCAGTGTGAGGAATGCTATTTTTATATTAATTTTGTACCCTGCAAGTTGGCTGAATTTCTTAATTAGTTCTGACCATTTTTAAGTGGCATTTTTATTTTATGTAAAGGGTCATGTCACCTGCAAACAAGAAAGATTTAACTTCTTTTTTTCCAGTATATAATCTCTTTATTTTATTCTTTTGCCTGATTGCTCTCCCTAGGGCTTTGGGCTTTATTTTGAGTAGGAGTGGTGAGAGTAG
The DNA here is from genome assembly GCA_004027205.1 of Ctenodactylus gundi. Lineage (NCBI taxonomy): Eukaryota > Metazoa > Chordata > Mammalia > Rodentia > Ctenodactylidae > Ctenodactylus > Ctenodactylus gundi. Next base: position 377,993 of record PVKB01001437.1, on the reverse strand, counting down.
ACACTCTTGTCTTATTGCTGACTTAAAGGGAAATGCTCTGAATTTATCTCCATTTCGTTTAGTGCTGGCAATTGGTTTTGAACATATGGCTTTTATCAGCTTTAGGTAAAGCCCTTTTATACTTATTTCCATCAAGGTTTTAATCCTGAATTGATGCAGGATTTCGTCAAATGCTTTTTCTGCATCTACTGAGGTGATTGTGTGATTTTTGTCCCTGATTTTTTATGTAGTGTACTACATTAATTGATTTACGTAAGTTGCACCATCCTTACATCCTTGGGATGAAGCCAACTTGATCATGATGTGTGATCTTTTTAGTGATTTGTTGAATTTTGTTTACAAGTATGTTATACAGGATTTCTATGTCTATGTTTATTGAAGAAATTGGCCTATAGTTTGCTTTCCTGGTTAAGTCTCTGTGTGAGTTTTGCATCAGAGTAATGCTAGATTCCAGAAAAGAGTTTGCAGTGTTCCTTCTCTTTTATTTTCATGCAACAGTTTGAGAAGTATTTGTGTTAGTGCTTCTCTGAAATTCTGGAAAAATTCTGCAGGTAATTCTTCTGGTTTTGGACTTTTCTCTATAGTTATTACTGCCTCAATTTCAATATTTGTTAGTGATCTATTCAGGATTTCTATCTTTCCTTGGTTTGATTTTGATATTGTATATGTCTCTAGGGATTTATCTATTTCTTCCAAATTCTCCAATTTATTGAAGTACAAATTTTCAACAGTCTCTTGTAATCCTCTGCACTTGACTGTCCATTGTTATTTCAACTTTTTCATTTTTAATTGCATTTTTTTCTTCTTTAACTTTATTTGGTTAGGCGTTAATGAATCTTATTTATTCTTTTAAAGAACCAATTCTTTGATTTATTGATATTTTGTATATTTTTAGTTACAGTCACATTAATTTTCTATTTTGATCTTTATAATTTCTTCTACTATTAGATATAGATTGATCTTCTTTTTCTAGGACCTTGAAGTGCATCATTCTGTTGTTTACTGAATGATGCTCTGTATTTTTAATGTGTGCCTTCATGGCTATACCCTTCTTTCTTAGTAGTACTTTCATTTTGTCCATCGATTCTGATATAGTGTCCTTCCACTGTCATTTAACTCTAAGATGTTATGATCTCCTCCTTGTTTTCTTTGTGACTTATTGTTTGTTTAATAATATATTATTGAATCTCTATGTATTTCTATAGTTTCTATGTTTTTTTCCTATTGAATTCTTGTTGATTCATCTCTGATCTTAAAGTGTGCAAAGAATTAATTCAATTCCTTTGAATTTCCTTAAACATACCTTATGACTGATGATAACTTTTTTGGAAGAAGTTTCATGTACTGTTGAGGGAGAAAAGGTCTATTCTGTTGATGTTGGATGAAAAACTGTAAATATCAGTTAAGTCCCATTTTTCTATGTTTTAACTCTAATATTTCTTTTTATGTCTACTTGATGTCTTTATTTTTGATAGTGAGCTACTGAAATTCACTGATGTAATTGCAGTGGGACCTATTTGTCCTTTCATGTACACTAGTTTTGGTTTTATAGAATGGATGCCCCACATTGGGTGCATATATATTAATAATCGTGACTAGTTCCTGTTGGCTTGTTCCCTTAACCAGTACATAATGTCACCTTTGTCTCTTCTAATTTGTTTTGGCTTGAAGTCTGCTGTGTCTGAGAATAACATTACCCTTGCTTGTTTTCTGGCTGCAGTTTCATGAAATATTAATTGTCATTCTCTTATTTTCAGTCTACGTGTTTCTTTATTGGTACAGTGTTTCTCTTGCAGGCAACAGATTATTGAGGTTTTTTAAAATCCAACCTGCCAATCTGTCTCAGTGTTCATTATTCTTAACTATTGTTATATCATTCTGCTTTCTGTTTTGTGTTTTTTAAAGCTATTTTCCTTTAGGTATTTTCTACAATGCTAGTCAAGTAGTGATAATTTTTTATCATGGAAAATTTTAACTTCTCCCTCTCTTTGAAGGACAGTGTTGCTAGGTATAACTGTATTGGCATTTAATTTCCTTTATTGCTTGAATAATTTTATTCCATGACTTCCTGACCTTTAAGGATTGTCTTGAGAAATCCAGAGTTATTCTGATAGTTTGTTTTTGTAGGTTGCTCTCTGTTTTTATCCTGCAGGTTTTAATTTCATTATGATATGTTATGGAGAGATTCTCCTATTATCAAGGTTAGTGTTCTACATGCCTGCAGTAGTTAAATGTTAATTTATTTTGATAAATTTGGAAATTTTTCTGCTATAGTACCATTGAACATATTCTTTATACTTTTTGTTCCGTTTTCTGTTTTTTTTTTTTGATTTTCATAATTCTAAGATTATTTTTTGTGAGCCTCCCATCAGCAGCCGCATCCAGTCTCTCTTTCTTGTCTCCTCCTCCTCCTCCTCCTCCTCCTCCTCCTCCTCTTCTTCTTCTTCTTCTTCTTCTTCTTCTTCTTCTTCTTCTTCTTCTTCTCCTTCTCCTTTTGTCAATACTGAGCATATGGCCCAATTTAATAACCTTATTGTTCGTATTTGATATTCTGTCCTTACGATGTTTGAACTCATTTCCAATGTTAGTTGAGTTTTTCATATCCTAGAATTGAGCTTGGAATCTTGCCTTTCTAATTAACTACTGAAACGTTCCTTCACTTATTGCATTTCCTTCTTTATCTTTTTATTTGTACCTTTTTCATAATCATTAACCTTTTTGTCTAGTAAGACTGTTGCTCATTTGATTACATTATCTTTGAACTCTGTACATATTGTCTTATTGTCTTAGTTACTTTATCATTGCTGTGACAAAATACTCAACCACTACAACTTAAGAGAGGAAAGATTTATTTCAGCTCACAGTTTCAGCATTCTCATCCATTCATTGATCAATGGCATTGATGGAAGCACATGGCAGAGGAAGAGCTGGAGGCATCTTCTCACAGTGTTGCAAACACAAAGCCCAGTGAGAGAGGAAAGACACAGCTAGAATATGCTCTTCCAGGTCCTGTCTCAGTGCTCTATCCATTCTGGGTCAAGCCTCAGGGTTCTCCTCCTTCCAGGTTAAGACCCAGGCATCCACTCCTTTCAGCCAGGCCCCACCCCCCAACAGCACACAGATCCATAGATATCCCACCAAATTCAAATACATTAGGCTTTTGTGGAAATAACTCCAGATCCAAACCATAAAATGTATCATAAATAGTTACCAACTCATACAACCTTCCCACTCAACATTAGAAATGTGATCTATACTACCAATAGAGGAATCTATACAAAATGTCTTGTAACTCAGGGGAGTCTACTAAAGGCTATACTATATTATTGTTAAGAATAGAAAAAAATTCCCTAATGTCATGTGTCTATCTAAATAGAAAAAAAAAAAAACATATTATCAATTCCCAACAGTCCAAACCACAATGCTTAACAATACTACTAATCAGAGTGGTGGAGATAAGGAGAGGACTGAGCTAGAGGTTTGGCTTTGCAGCTGTAAAAGAAAAAGCAAGAGTGTATAGGATATAGCTACGCGAAGAAGAGTAGAGCACATAGGGCAGGGCAGGACAGAACTTCCACCTCAGGACAGAAGAAACTGGGTCTACTTAAGCAACAGTGACAAAAGAAAGGAGAAGCAAGGAAAGCCATGAATGAGAAAGGGTATTTCTCCAGAATCTATACAGAGGCATTTCAAATAAACCATGCAGAAGTATTTGAGAATCAAAGAATACAAAAACTAAAAAATAACAAGAAAGAAAAGGGGGGAAAAAACCCACAAATCAATTCCAAGAATTGCACATGTTCAAATATCTACCAAGAACTATTGAACTGAGTCCAAAGTCCAAAAATTTTTTTCCGTGTTGTTTGAATGGATGTTCTCCATATCCTGCAATCTTTATGACTGAGAAGGAATATGGAAATTGTCCTCTCTCTGCAAAGATAGACCACTCTAAAATGTCTCCTGTAGCTCCTAGGAGGTTGTGGTGATCAAAAACCCTGCTGAATTTGACTCTGGTAGCAGGCCCTGTATTCTGAAAGCACTTATGCCCACAGCCTCCCTGTGCAATTCACTCCCATGTGATCTGCCTCTTCTCCTGCCTTCACTGTCGGCATCTGGGGAAGAGTCCTTTGCTTCCCATGTTCTGTTCTCATTGGGCTCAAATGTTTCAGAAGGTCTGCAATGTTTTTTTTCCCTGTTTTTCACTGTTAGCCCATTTTCTCTCCATTACCAGCAGTAAGTGTCCTCATTCCCTGGAACCTTTAAATGGACTACTGCCTGGGACAGCACAGCACTGCTGAATTGCCTCACTGGAACTGCCCACAAGGACAATTGGCTGTAACTCCTGCACTGTGCTTGCAGCTTGCAGTGCTTGTGTCCTGAGACTTGCAGCTGTAGGGCCTTCTTCATTTCTGCACCTGAAGACCCTTTGTTCTGACCTACAATACCAACAGATATTTGGCACCATCTTGACTGCTGCTTTGGTTGTCCTTCTCTTACTAAACCTGCCACTTGCAATCTAAAGACTGAGTAGCTGGTCACACCCGTCTGCTCTGTCCCCAGGTCTGCCTGCCTGTCGTGACCCAAGGCCCTTACTTTGTGTAGGAAGCTGGTGATCTTTTCCACTTTTCTGCTTATCCCTTGGTCTTTTAGTCCCTTTTAGGTCCAGTTGTTCCTTTGTTTTCCTAAGCTAAGCTGTTAAGAAGTTTTCTTGACTAAACCTCAGTCTTCTATGTGAGTTTGTGTAGAGCCACTAATGAAACAATCTTACATCATCACCGTCTTGCCTCCATGCTCCAAGAGACTTATTTCCTATTGCGCCCAGGCATGACCTGGCTATTCCCTGGGAGATTTTAAAAATGGCCAGTAGAGGGCAGTAAAACCCTTAACACTATCTTAGAGCTAAAATTATTTTGTAAGTGGGAATTCAAATGGACAGAAGTCCCTCATGTACGAATATTCTTTGCTGTCCAAGAAGACCCAATGCTCTACAAAAAGTACAAACTAGATTTAGCTGCCTTGGTGAACCACAAGGATTGGAAAAAATACCCCTAGAACCTTTGATTTTGCCTCCAACTCCAAGCTTCTAAAGTCTCATAACTCTGAATCTAAGCCCCAAAAGCCTCCGACTGTCCTACTCCTAAATTTCAAAAATCTAAATCGGAGCCCAAGAAATCCCAAATTTGAATCTACCCTGCTCTCTCCTCTTCCTCTCCACACCCAGAACCCCCAGTGGATGTCAGTCTATCAAAGCATGTTGCCTCAGCGCCCAACTCCAGGAACAGCCTGGGGAAATAACTTGAACCAGTTTGAGTGTAAGTACCATTTTCTCTTCAGGATTTAGGGACTATAAAAGAAAATTTGAGAAATTTTTTTTGGGGGGGGGCGCTGACCCTGATAGATATATAGAGTCACTCTAAAACATGGCCTCAGTTTTGAGTTTACATAGATATTTTTCTATTACTTAACCAAATCTTGACTGGTAATAAAGTGGAAGCAGCCTTATAAGTTGCAGAAAATTTTTCCAATAATCTAACAGAGATCCACCTCTCAGGAGATGAGGAGACACACTGTTCCCCAAGGGCAAACAATCTTTATCAATCAAAGACCCTCAGTGGGACTATAATCGTTCCTTAGGAAAATAGAGAATAAAATATTTGCAAATGTACATTTTAAAAGGGATTAGAAAGTTGATAACCAAGCCTCTCAATTCCTCCAAGGTATCCTTGATCTTTTTATGTCCTAGAGGAACATTCCTGGAGAGATTTAGAGAAGCCTTAACTAAACATACTTGCCTGAGTCCTAACTCAATTGGAGGTATTCTTAAAAGATAAATTCATCACCCACTCAGCTCTTTATCTGAAAAAGAAGCGGCAAAGAACAACTGGGGCCAGCCACAGACTTAGAAAATTCGTTAAAACTGGCCACTAAGGTCTACGGTAACAGGGATGAGAAGGAGCAAAAGAAAAGAACAACCCGAGCCAAATAAACAGTGGTTTCCTTAGTCAAGGCTTTAGAGTCAGAAACAAACCAAAGGTTAATGCTTCCCAGGAGATGCAAATGCTACTTGTGTGTCATCCTTGAACATGTGAGAAAAAAAATTGTCCAAATTTAGCTCCAGGCTTATGCTTTCTCTGTGGGCAAAGGAATTGGAGGATAACTTGCCCCCAAATATCAGAAATCATGGACAAAACTATACGAGGAGAGACTGGATGATGGGACTCTGAAGATCCCACCTGGATTATTGTTCCTTTTCCATTTGTCCTCAGGGAATCTTGGGCATCCTTGTTTGCAGAAGGTATTAAAGTAAGACATGTATTTGCTACCAGTGACAGTCTTTGGTTCCCTGCCAATTTGAAGGCTTCAACTATAGTAAAGGAAGTGGCAAGCTTTTTATTTGATATTTTACTCCTTCCCTTGGATGTGTCCATGAAGGCTCTCTCTTTACCCACTCTTTTCTAGTAATCCCTGAAAGCCCTGTGCCTCTTCTCTGGAGAGACCTCCTAACTAGAGTTTGGGAAATGGCTCCGTTGTCCCCAGAAGAAATGAAAGAACCTCTACCACTGACGGTTTGAGACATTATAGATATTACTCCCCAAGTCTGAGCCACAAAAGAGAAAATAGGTCAAGTAATAGCAGCCTAACCAGTCAAAATCACATTAAAGGACCCTACTTCTTTCCTTCATCAGATGCAATACCCCCCAAACCAGTTGGATATGTGGGGTTCACTGCCACTGTTGAGGGATTTGAAAGGCAGGATCCCCTGGTACCCTGTCACTGCCCATGTAATCATCTCTTTTGGGAGTAAAATAGCTCAACAGGACTTGGGGACTCAGGCTATGGTACTACTGATAGTGGAGGCCACCAAGCTGATACTGGGAGATGATACACTGCAGATACGTAATGATTCATAGAGATGAGCTCTGTCACCCCTTATTTTAGCTAAGTTTGATTTTGGGATTTTTGATCTTACTCTTTTGATGGCTCAACCTAACTTATCCGCTTTCTCACATATGGCATTATTTTTTCCTGTTTCTAACTACCATTTGTGTGACTACAGGCATGCCAGAAGAATGCAGTTCATTTATGGTATGGGCACGAGAGCATGCACAAGTGGTCCAAATGGAGTATCTAGGATCTGTGGGTTATTTCTTTCCCTAGTACATCAGGGTTAGGAATTTCATTAGTGGCATTCTTGATTCCATTCAAATCACATAAAAATATCACCCTAGGAGTGGAAAGCTCTACCTTACTTAGATTTTATTAATTGGCTACAATGTGCTGTTCAGAAACAAACAATGCTCTAGTGGCAGAAATTTTACTAATGCAATTGGCCACTGAAAACATGAATAACAATTGTCAAAAGTGTGGTTGGAGGAATGGCACAGAAGTTAGAGTGCCTGCTCAGCTAGCATATGGCTCTGTGTTCAATTCCTGAGCACCACATAAACGGGGCATAGTGACATGTGCCTGTAATTCCAGCACTCAGGAAGCAGATGCAGGAGAATTGCTCTCAGTTTGAGGCAAGCCTGGGATGAATAAGGGCAGGACCAGACTGGACTACAGAGGGGAACCCTTTCTAAAAAAAAAGAAAAGAAAAGAAAACAAAACAAAAAAAGGTGCTATTTCCCTTAAAAGCAAAACACTCTAATTTAGATTGACTAATAAAAGCATGTCAGAATTTGGGAACTAAAGAACACAAAGCCAAAGTTTTATAGCACCTTTAAAAACCAGAAAGAACGGTGTATATATCAAGAACACAAACAGCCATCGGTGCTGGTGAGGCTGTGGGGAAAAAGGAACCCTCCTGCGCTGCTAGTGGGGAAGTAAACTGGTGCAACCACTATGGAAAGCAGTATGGAAGTCTCTCAAAAAAACTGGAAATAAATATCCCCTTCAATCCAGTGTTACCTCTTCTGGGAATTTTCTCAAAAGAGTTAACAACAACATACAACAGAGACACATGTATACCCATGTTTATAGCAGCATAACTAACAGTAGCTGAAATGTGGAAGACACCAAAATACCCATCAACAGACCAATGGATACATAAATTTTGTTTACACACAATGGAATACTACTCATCTGTAAAGTCAGATAGGTTGGAGGCTTTTGTAGGCCAATGGAGGCAACTTGAGAACATCATGCTTAGTGAAGTGAGTCAGAAGCAGAAGGTGAAATAATGAATGGTTTCCTGATATGAGAAACCCAGATCAAAACTATATCATAGAACTTACTGGGGGGAATAATGGAAACTGGAGGGTGGGGAAGGAAGTGAAAGGGTAGAAAAGGGAGAAGGGTAGAATTTTTAATTTTGCCACTATATGTATATGCACAAAATACTCAAGTTCGATGTAAACTTTATGTATTGCATTTATACATATCAATAAAATGGGGAAAAATAAAAACTCATAAATATTTTACATATGGCAAAAAGGCCACTTTCAAAAGGATTACAAACTAAAAAAAGAGTCCTGATTTAGAAAAAAAAAAAAACCTCCCTCCCCAGCCTAAATTCTAGATCCCCTCTTATTCAGTATCTATATTCTACCACAAGCATGGTGAATAGTATCATGACTTGGTAAGAATGTTGTCCAAGCCTTCAACTGATTTCCAGTAGCATTCCCTGAAGTCTTAATTTATCATTATATGGATAATATTTTGTTAACCCATCTGATTCAACTTTTTTATTACAAATTTATTAAAATGAAACCTTGGAAATATCCTAGCCATTTAATAAAAGAAAAAAAAACAATTAAAACTTAAAAGATATCGCTTTGTGTTCCACTTAATGGGAGCACTTAATGATATGCAAAAATGAGTGAGTAGTAGTATCAATTGGCTCAGAGCATCCATAGGAATTGCCACTTGTCAATTACAGAATCCTTTTAAAAACCTTACACAGTGACCCTGGTCTTACTTAGCCTCACACTTTATCTCTTATGGCATTACAGGAACCCAAACAAATTCATAAGTGAATACATTCTAGACATTTAGGATCAAAAGGTTCTTATTCATGTTGTTATTTTAAGTACTTGTCTTAATCTCGTAGTCCCATGTTAAATTCACAAATAGGAGTAACTGGGTGGGATTTCAACTTTATCTTCCATTTGAAAACTTTCTTTCCTCTCTTAAAACAAAGAGTTAAACTTATTTCTCAAGGAAGATATCACTGCCAAAAGTTTACTGGAAATAACCCTAATGTAGTTAACCCTGGTCTTAGTGAAACAGAATTTTACACAGTCTTAGATAATTCAGAAAATCTTCAAATAGCTTTTGCTGATTACTCTGGTTATTTTATTGGTTCCCTGCTTCATAATAAAAATCTTACAAAGCTTTCAGCTTTGTCACTTGCCGTACATTCCAGGAGCTCTGCTACACCTGTTCCACAGACTTTGCCTATCTTTCTGGATGGCACCAAAAAAAAAGGGCAGGGAGGGGAGCTTTTAACTCAGCGTAAGTCTCATCAGTGATGTAAATTAGCCGCAGCCGTAGCTGCTTTACGATAATTATTTTCCAACCTGTCCAATTAGTGGTTTTGCAGAATCAGCTTATGTAGTAGGGACAGTTCAAGTCATTCAAAATGCTTTAATTCATGAAGAAAATGACTGCATGTTATATAATGTTCAATTCAAAAGCGGACAAAACCTAATTTTAAATCTTATATCAGATTTCATTCAGGATTGCCATGGCTCTATAACATTAGGAAAAGGTCACATGCATGCTTTAGTTACACAAGAGTTTTCTTCTCCATTACAACAAGCTATTAACTAGCAGAATTTTAAGGCGCTAAAGCACTAACTCGATTCTTCTCCATAACTCTTGATCAAGCTCAAGCGATATTAAAATCTATCCTGGTTGCCAACTCCATTCTAAATATGCCTATGTCCTAAATACACTCCTAAACTCAAACTAATAAATGGTGACAAATGAATGTAACTCATTATAAATCGTTTGAGTGATTGAAATACATTCCTCTAACTATAAACACATATTCAGGTCAAATTCTACTATTGTTCAAACTGAGAAAAAACTAAGCATATAGAAGAAATCTATTATCAGCCATATCATCCATGGGATTACCTTATACTCTCCCAAATAAAGACCGATAATGGACCTACGACCTACATATATATCACAAATCTGACAAACATTTTCAGTCTTGAAATATTAAACATGTAACAGGCATTCTCTATAACCTCGCAGGTCAAATAATAGTAAAAAATAGAATTATAAAGACTAGACTTTTAAAAGAACAGAAGGGGGAATATCGAGGAAGTATTGCCCTCATAAAAACAGTTATATAAAGGGATTTAAACTTTTAAGTTTTTAAAATTGTGATGCACAAGGACTTTCAGTCCTTAAGATATTTTATTCTTGCAAATCAAATTTTACGTAAACCTTTATTTTTCTATCACCACCCACTGTTGGGACAACAATTTCATGGACCTGTTGAGCTTTCAGCATGGGGGGAGAGGGTATGTTTTTGTTCTCTCTCCAGAAGTCCTTTGTGGATCCTAGCCCGATCTGTTCACACATACCATGTGGCACCAGCACATGCACAACCCTGTTCCAGAGACATGGAATCTCCAGATAAGAAACCAGACTCAAGAGACAACAAACAAATCAACCTCCAAGGTTTCTGGAATAACCTGGGGTGATTCACATTGACTAATATCTCTGGATGAAAAAAATTCTGTGTCTGACAAGTAGTTCTCTGATCCCTAAAAGAATTATTTCTTGCTATGATTTTGTAATATGACTGCTACTTTTAAAAATTCCCAGGACTGTAAGGGCAAAAGCCCATACAAGGCTTCGTGGATCCAGATTTTCAATTAGCCACCTGAAACACCTTTAAAGATGAATTGGGAGGCAGCCAGCCCACAGCTATCCACAACCTTACTCCATCTCCACCCCACCAATATTTGATATGCTTTCCAAGAAATTTTCATGAAATGATAACTAAATTCTGCTTAATAACTCTACACAAGGACTTGGTTCACACAGACCAGAGTTCTGGAACCATGGCCACCATGATCCCAAAACAGCTTTAATCTATGCTTAATATCCTCAGACAGTATGTGGTTAAGCCCTTGGGTAAAAAAGAATAAACACATATTAATCTGACTCTCATTTAGTTTTTTCACTGTAAGCCTAATTCTTTAACCCTGTTTAAAACTAAGAAGGGGGAATTGTGGGAATGCACGTGTTAATTCACCCCAGACTGAACCAGAACTGTGCCCTGCCCCATTGCCTTGATGTGAAGTTACCTTCAGCACTGTACCAAAGGTACAATTGTAAAGCTGGTCTACAGAATCAAATTTCCTCTATTCTTACCTGCCTGTCAGAGAGATGATAGACAAGAAGAAACTTTGCCTTGTAATTTTGTTTTGTAGCCACCTGTATTCTGTCACTTCAATCAATCGTTATATAAGTTCCAAATCTGCTTTTGGTTCTTAGTAAATGATTCAGCAAGTGTTTTTGTTTGTTTGTTTGTTTGTTTTGTTTGTTCTTTTTTCTCATTGTACCTGCTCTTTTCCCCCAGTAAATATGAGTAGATACTCCTGCTTGGGGCTGGATGGCCAATTCACCTCCTCCTTTAGGAGGTGAAGCTATTTGGTCCCTGCGGAGATCTCTAAATAAATAAAGAAACTGAGAGTAATATCATGTCCCCATTGCCTTTGTCCCAAAATGTAATGGCATGTATTAGGGAGCAGGTTTTCTCAGCTAACATAGGCTGTTCTTTTCAACTCCAGGAGCCCATAGTGCCCAACTGCTCTGCAACACCAAGTTTATCTTGACCTATTGCTTTCCTTTTCTTCCATTCCCAGCAAAGCAACAGCAGACTGAGCCTAAAATGTCTAGTCCACCAGTGACTGCTTTTGTCCTTGACTCACTTTTCTAAGGCTGGCTAGCCTTTGGTCTGCTCTGGGAGTGGAGCACTGGTACAAAGAAATATTTTCATTTTCTTAATCTCAGACCCTGGCCAGTGTCCCAGTGGGGTAAACTTGTGGCTTGGCCGGTGGTGAGAATCCCTAGCAATGTGTCCTCAATATTTTTGTGCATTTCACAGGATGGCTTGGTCTTCATATGTGAGCTGTGAGACACACCTATGAACAGGGAAGCTCTTTCATCCTACTATATTATCACAGAGTATAAGCTGTGTATCTATAAGGATACCACATAGCTTTTCTGGCACATTACAAAATGGTGGCTGGGGTATATATCTAGTTGCCCCTCAACCTTCTTTCCTTGAAAGTTTTTAGGTGATGTAGAGAATGGCATGGTCTTCAAATCTAAGTTGAAAACTGAACCCGTGAACAGAAAAGCACTTATATGTATTTAGTATGTGTTCCAGGCTGTGTCTCAGCCGAAGATCTGGCTCCTTATAGAACTGAAACGAACCACAAGACCGTGTGGAATGCTGGGTACTTGTAGCAATATATTCTTAACTTGAGCATGCCACTTCTACCCCTTTACTGAGTGACTTGAAAAACTGTCTGTTTTTAGTGGTGTCCAGAAAAAAGAGAAAGTTCTGCAGCAGGTGCAGACTGCCATGCAAGCTCCTCTGCCTGGGGAACTATATAATATAGGAGATCCAATGTTGCTTTTTGGTGGCAGTGACATAATACGTTACAGCTTCGGATCTACAAAAAACCTCCTCCGGTGAACCACAATACAGACCCTGGGAGGTTATTAAGAACCCACAAGAGTTTGGAAATAACTGTTCTCGCTTTGAGAGGAAGCTCTTGGCCTGGGAGCGGCCTTAGTAGAAATCAAGCATATGATCATGGCCATCAGGTTGTCACTTAACTTGAGTGGTTTATTACAAGCTGGGTGGCGTCTGACACACTAAGCCATGAATGTGAGCATGTACAACTTTACAGGATGGGCTTAACCTGGAAGTGAAGGGCCAAGTAAGTTCCACAAAGAAGTGGCCCGATTGCCTGTGGCTGTCATTCCCGCTCGTGTGCCTTGTCTGTCCCCAGGTCATGACTATTACTCATATTGTGCTTTACACGCTGTTGGTATAGAAGTCTTTCATTTAAGCAAAGGAATGTGTCTACACAATGTTTTCATCAAACTGGAATTTTTTTATTTGTTTGAGTTTTTCCTCTTGTCTTTCTTTCTTTCTTTCTTTCTTTTTTCTTTTTTTTTCTTTGTCTTGTTTTTGACACAGGCTTGTCGTGAACTCAGTATGTAGCCAAGGCTAGACAACCTCCTGAATGCTGGGACCACAGGTCTGTGTTACCCCAGCTAATTTTTATGTGGTGTTAGGGAATTGAACCCAGACCCTTGTGCACACTAAGCAAGCATTGTAACTACTGAAATATACTGCTAGCCCCAAACTGGATCTTAAGGTGACATTTTGGGTTCTTCATGCCACAAAATGAATAGGCAAAGAAGGAAATTACTGGGCTGGGTAAGGCAACTGATGTCTACTACCAAGGAGAAATTAGAATTCTACTTTGTACTAGTTAGAAGGAAGAGTGTCTGGGATACAGGAGACCCTTTGAAGTGTCTTTCACTATTGTCATACTATTTGGCTAAATTCAGCAGAAAGATACAATAATCTGATTAATGCAGGTCTGCTTGGGTCTAGATACTTCATATTTGGTTTACTCTACCAGCAAAGAATCAAGAGAAGCTAAAGTACTTGTTGAGTGCAGGTATTACTAAATGTGCACTGGAAAAAATGTAGTTATGAATACCAGCTACAATCATGACAATGTCTCCAGAAGAAAGCAGCACAATTGTTCAGAGTATTTTCTCCTTTTTAAATAAATGTGCACATATCAAACATGTTATTCCTTCCTTTTCTCATTCCTTTTTATGGAATATAGAATATATTGAGTTCATATCATAACATGTCAGTGTTAAATTTGTATCACGGTATAAACCTAACAAGCAAAAAAGTAATTGAAGAACTCAGCACCTTCTTCTGAAGCATGGGAAGGTTTATTGCATATTCCGTTGTATTCAGCTGTTGAATCATGGCAGTTGAAAGAATGGACTTGGCTTTATTTCATGATTAAGTATGGTTTAAGAGATGCATATGGTTGCCAAGTTGCCGAGGAGTAGACTTACCACGGTTAACTGCGTCAAGTTGTTGGGTATATTTGGATGACATTAACAATTCAGTTAGGTTCTGACTTTTTAGTGTGAGTACACCTAATCCAATTAGTTGAAGGATTGAATAAGACAGAAATGCTAGCCTCCTTGACCAAGAGGAAATTCACCTGCAGAGTTCCTTTAGATATTGTGAGTGACCGCCGACTTCCGTGGGTTTTCAGGCTACTTTGAACTGGAACAATCTGGGTCTCTAACCTACTGGTCTACACTACAGACTGAGACTTTCTAATCTTTGTAACTACGTGAAAAAAAATCTTTCATTTTTTTGGCACAAAAATTCTTGAATCAGAACAAGTATACATATTGACATACCTTAACTAGAAAAAAAATCTGTTCAAGATAAAATTGTATTAAGGAACAAATAGATAATGCCCTGTGTATGTAATGTAACATCAGAGGTCCTTCAAATCAATGGCTTCCAGTTCCATTGTACATCTCTTGAAGGCAAAATACCTAATTATTAAAACAATTAAATTTGTGGCATAGATATTAAAGAGGATAAAAGAGGTAAAGTAAAATATACATTTCAAGTCACACACAGACACTACTATTAAGTCATTTTCTCAGGCATGTTTCGAAACATAGGAAAATACTCATCTACTTACTGAAAACCACCTGACTCTTATAATGAACTATACATCTCTCTCTCTCTCTCTCTCTCTCTCTCTCTCTCTCTCTCTCTCTCTCTCTTTCTCTCTCTCTCTCTCTCTCATTCTTTTTCTTGAGGGAACTACAAGTAATACAAAGCCATTTATGGGCACATTCTCAAAATGACTTACACCTCATATTGTTAGTACTGATCATTTTACTGAAGTAGTATTTATCAATTTTTTATATGTAAAGCTGTTTTTTCTAAGCAGTCACTGGATACAGTTTACACATGCAGTGTGTGTGGTAAGGTAACTGCACTTCAGCTTCAAGGAGAATATTGAACGCATCATTTGCTATGCTTCTGTATAGAAATTTTCCTTATTTTCTAATCTCTTTCTCACTTTCTATATTACATTAGTTTTCATCCACTTATTTATGGACTCATTGGACATTCGTTTTATCAGTTACATTCTGCTCTTTATTTTCTTAAATTGCTTGAAATTTGCCATTTGGAGCATTTTAACGTTTGTGTTTGAATCTTTTTGATATATTCCCAGCATCTTTTTCTTTTCAGGAATTTCTTCACTTTCAGATAGTACATGATGCTTTATGATAATCCCTTATATTTTATGTTCCTGCCAGGCCAGTCACCAGAACAAGATACCCAATACCAACAACTTAAAAAACAGGGGTTCTTTAACTCACACTTCTCAGCCCAAAGTTTCTGGCTCCACGGAAGAAACTATCGTGAAAGAGCGTGGTGGAAAGAGCATCCTGTGAAAGGTAAAAACCAGAGAAAAAGAGAAGGAGACATAGCCAAGAATAGTAACCAGCCTTAATTGGTCCTACACTGCTGAAAAGGCCAAGTCCAAAGATTACTCCAACACTTAGAGCTCTTGCCTAGCAAGGGCAAGACTCTCAGTTCAATTCCCTAGCACCATATAGCTGGGTGTGGAGGTGCACGCCTTGAATCCTAGCACTCCTTAGACTGAAGGAGGTGGGTTACTCTGAATTCAAGACCAGTCTAGGCTACACAGTGAGTTCAGAATCAGCCAGTATTATAGAGCAAGACTATCTAAAAAAAAGAAAGACTCAAGTAAAACTTTTAGCTGAAAGTCCTTGTGAAAATAAAAAGCTGAGAATGCAAAGACTGTAGAGTAAAAGCCAGCAGGAAGTCACGGTTGGCCTATGATTTAGAAATGAAGCGCCTAGGGAAAAAAGAGTGAAGAGAAATAGAAAAGGAACTCCAAAAATGAAGGGAGCTGAGAGGAAAGCTACAGACCATGGAAAAGCTGAAGACGATGCAGAAGGAAGAAGAAAGCAATTGAGACACTAATTCCATCTCCTGAGGAGGGACACCAGTCTCTGCAAGCAAAAGTGAATCCAAGAGAGATTTGGCAGCCTCAGTGGTAAACAGTGGATGGGCAGTGGCAGCTCACCCTTCAAAAGCTCCGGGTTAGTGTTAGCTACAAATACAGTGTGATTTTACTGTGACTGAGATTTCTTCTCACAGGGCAGGCTACGGTTGCAGAAGAAAATCTTTGTAGCTCCCGTTATATGTAGGAGTGATATAATCAGGAGCCATTTTGAGCAGGGGTTTGTTATGCAAGGCTCTGCTACTCCACGTAGGAGAAGTTACAAAACGACCATATTTCAAGATTCCTGCAGTGGCACTCTTATAGTGTGTGGCTGAAAGGTGGCTGCCTTCAGAACTCACCAGTTTGATCAGGGACAGATGCTGGCTTCTATCTCTGCTGTATTCTGAGGCGTGCAGAAAGAGGGGGTTCTAGTGCAAGGAGGTATCTCATGAGACCAAAGATTACAAAACTAGTTGGGGGAAGGAATGGAAACGGATTGGTGTGAAAAGATGGTCACAAACATTGAAAGCCATTCTAGTAAATACGGCCCTATGGCAGGCAACACATCACTGAATGACTTATGCAGCAGAAAAAAGGTGAAATTCCAACTTTTTATAGCAGAAAGTGGATACTTAAAAACAGAAGCTCAAATTTTCAATCACTACACCTTCCCCATATCTGGTAGGTTATAATACCATATGCTCTGAAAAGAAATTGTTCACCCAAACACCTCAAAATGGAAGATTTTTCTAGAGCTCACTTCTCTTTCTGTGTTTGTGTTCTTAGATTTTTTTTCATTTTTTCTTTGCTGTTTTCTTAAGCTACTTTTTTTGTCTTTATATGTTACTTTTACATAATTATGCTGACTTTTATTTTTAAAAGAAGTTATCTTACTTTTTTCTCCTCCTGTTTTGCTTCTTTTTGAAAACTTAATTTCTTTTGTTTTTCCATTTCTTCTCTCCATTTTTATTATTATATAGCCTTAAGCCTTTTAAAAATTTTTTAGTATTTACTTTATATTTTGCTATTGATTTGTTTTCTATTGTTAATGGTAATATAGTTGTTGTTTTTCATGGATTTTACTGTATATCAATATTTCATTAGTTTTTGAGTATATTTTTATTGTAGATAATATTTCTATTGTAAAGGGTGGCATAGTGGTAACTTAATTCGTGTTTGTGGCACGTCAATATGTAGATTGCTTTTGATGCAGCTGTCATTGCTGATTATTTTTCTGTTTGTTGGGGGTAGTGGCATAGTGGTTGTCTTTAGTTAGTTTTTACTGTACTTTGTTATTAGATTTGTCTTTCTGTTATTAACATTATGTGGTTTATTTTCTTCTCTCTGAGTGGTTCAGGGAACCAAGTCCCCAGAACAAGGTTGGATACTAACAAGACTCAAAAGTTGAGTAGATTGAAAAGGGATATAAACATCAAAGTATAACCAAATGCAACACAAGATGTAGCACAGAGAGAGCTCCAAAATTACAGTGGTGCCCACAGTAGTGATAATGTTTTCTGCCCTGATCTTCAAACCTCAGCAAAAAAAAAAAAGAACTTTAAAAACTGAAATATGAGAAAGCAAGGAAACAAGATGCCTCCAAAAATTTTAACTCTCCAAAAGCTTATTTAATGAGAACTGAAAAAGAGGAAGTTGGAGGCAAAACATTAAAAAAAGACAAAGGGTCAAAATATTCGTGCTACTCACATTCTTGTCACTCGGGCACATTATGTAACGCAACTTAAAAGAGAGCTTTATTTTAGCTCTTAGTTTCAGAGATCTCAATCCATGCATGGGTGGCTGGATTCAATGGCAGAAGGCCTGATAGATGAAATTATTTATCCCACGGCATCCAGGCAGTAGAGACAAGATCCTCCAGAAAGGGATGTCCCTTTCTAAGTCATATTTCTACTAACTCACTCTTTCTGACCAAACTTCCCAACCTAACAGAACATGAAGTCATCATTGGATTAAATCATGGATGAGCAGACATCTACTGTGATCCCATCAACTTACTAACTCATGAAGTTTATGGGAGACATTTTTATTTTAACTATAGCATTTTGTTCCTGGTCCCCCCAAAACTCATGCTTATCACATTATGTAAAATGCATTTAGTCCATCTTAATAGTTGCCCAAGTTGTAACAGTCCCAGCATTACCCTAAAGTCCAAGTCCAAATTTCCTGAGACTTAAGGCAAACTCTTAGCTGTGAACCCCTGTGAAAATCAAATAAAAATATTTCAAACATACAATGGCACAGAATAAATGTTCTCATCTCCCCCCAGCGACCCCCCAAAAAAGAAGGAATAGGAAGGTAGAAAAAAATGGTGCTAAAGCAAGACCAAAATTTAGCATGGCAAACATTAAACCCTGTAGCTTCATGTCTAGAATCTGGAGAAAGTTGTTGTAAGATATTAATTGCAAAATGTTTGGGCTGCCTTGCTTTTGTAGCATTGCCTGATGCAAAGGACACAGACTCTCTCTTGGAGTTTCATATCTTACAGCAGATACTAGAATTGGGGATGACATTGGTGTCAGTATCTGTCAACCTCAATGCATTCTCCCGCTACTCTGCCAGCTGTAATCACATCAAGGGCCTCAAGAAAGTCCCTCCACAGCAGATTAGTGGAGGCGTTTGCTACTAGGGGTCTAGTAAGACCTGCTGTTCCACCGGGATCTTTCCACTTGTAGGCCTGTCTTGTCACATAAGCCTGAGAGGGGCCTCCAACTCTCATAATTTGAGGTCCCAGTGAAAGTTCCCAATGGGAGGGCATCTCAAATTGTCTTAGAATGGTCTTGTCTGCCCCAGTGTCAATTAAGCACTTGAACATTTTATCTCCTATTTCCAACGCTAATGTTGGCTGCTCTCCCTCTCCCTCCCTAGGACACTTGATACCCACAATGTGTCATGGGCTTTCCCTCTTACTGGTGGGGCTGAGGGCTGCTGCTTTTTGAGTTTAAAGGCTCCAGGGGTTTGCCATCCTTATCGTAGATGGAGCGGCAGTCTTTTTTCCAGTGAAAACCCTTGCAACATTGTGGGCAGATAGTCCTAGGATGAGTGGCACCTAAGCTCTTGCCCGATTTGGCTTAAGGGCATTCATCCTTCCAGTGGCCACCTTACCCGCAGTTATAACATTTTCCTCTGGGCTTAAGAGCAACAGTGAACACTTGTGCTACGGAGGCTGCCTTATAGGAGGCTATACCAAGATCCTGAGCAGCAACTGTCCACTTGCCATAATGTTCTTCCTTTAGGCCTTGACAGGCGAGTTTGCTTTCTGAGGTCATACCTTCCCATACCATACTTTTGAGAAGGAGATCCCTTGCTGTAGGGTCAGGAATATTTCTGTCTAAACTGGTTTTGGTCCTTAATATAAAATTTGAAAGAAAGGTTCTCTGGCTTTTGTTTGAGGAAAAAGTAGGAAGGAGGTATTATCCTTTGAATTTACGGGGCCGAGGCATGTTTATATCCCAGGTCTGCAGAGCACATAGGTGAACTGGATCATAATAACCTGGAGGCAGTTCAGCCGGTTATACGCCCTTGGAGAAATCGCCTTCAGCAAAAAGCTCATCAAAACCCCAAGGAACCTCAGGCTGATTTGGGTTCCTCCTGAGCTGTCAGAGGCATTCATCCAGATACAGAGCCTCCCGCTGGAGAAACAGAAGACTGGGGACAGAGGAGCGGCAAATGTCTTGTTAATCTTGGGTTGTACTAAGGGAGCCTCTGAGGCTCTGTTAAAGAGACTTGGTCCATGGCGCGTGAATGCTGTCCTCCCTGACTGCCGGGACTCAGCTCTTTCAAGTCATTAGCCTGACATGGATACCACGCCTGGGACTGAGCCCGCGTGGGCTGGAGGTTAACAGGGAAGGCGTTGCCCTCAGGCTGGTGGTAAAAAGCAGCATGGGCCTTATTGAGAGGTAGGCACACATTTGCTAAGCTAGAGTAGTGGGGTTAAGGGCAGGCGGTGGGGGAGCCTGCACGGGCAGTGAGGGAGCCGGTTTTGCCAGCTCAGGTAGAGATGCATGGGAGGAAGGGGCAGGTAAGAGGATGGAGGGTGAGGGGTGTCAGGGGTTATTTTCTGCCTTATTTCCCCTATTGCTTTCTCAGGGGCAGAGAGTTTAGCCACAGGGTGGTCCTCTGGGCTTTATTCCTCTGAATCAGAGTTTTCCCTCGGGTGGCCTAAGCATTGTCGTATTGCTGCTAAGACCAGGAGAAAGGTAAGGGAGGGTGGCTTTCCTTCCTGAATTTCTTTTCCGCAGGCAAGGTAAGCTATGCGCGTCCAGACCTCCTGGCCGAAAGGGTCTGTAGAGGGCGTCCATGGTGCTAACAGGAGAACTTCTTCCTACAATGTCACAGCCTCCTTTTGAGACCCCCCCCATCCTGCCCCGCATTTTAAGCAGTGCCCTGAGACCCCTTATCTGAGACTCCTCTTGATGTGATAAGGTGTTTCCCATGATAGAAAAGGAAAGAAATGCCAACGATAGAGGGCAAAGTTCCTGGGTCCCGACAAGGCCACAGAGGATTCCCCAAAGTCCTGGACATAAGCCTGTCCCCAAATTTCAGAAAACTGGTGACAACCCTAAGGGCTTTAACTGGTCAATGCCGTACCGGGTTCGTTGAGGTTTTTGCCAGTGCCAGGTTGGGCTGTCAGGGTCCGAATAGAGGGCAAGGAACCTTCAGTCAGTGCCAGAGAGTGGCCCCTGCCAAGAGATGTCAATTACTCCTGCGCCTTACTCTGTCCCTCACGATGGCACCAACCGAAAAAGAGGAGGAAAAGAGGGAAAGAAAATCTGCCAGCCTCAGGTTGGGGAGGCAAGGCCAATGCTGGCCGTTAACCCACTGGGTGTGTTCGGGGTGGTACCAGCAATCAGGAACCAGTGAATTCTGGGGCAACAGGGTCTAAAGTAGTGTGAGTAGGACAGAATCACATCCAGGAGGCTGAATCAGTGTTAACAGCTCGTTTATTGGAGGTGAGGGCCAGGCTTATAAGCAGTTGAAGGGAGGAGGGTCAGCCAGGGCTAGGGCAAGGGTCATTCACTGATTGGAGGAAGTTTGGGGACTGAAAGTCGCCTAATTTGCTTGGTGGGTCTCTCAAAACCGGATCAGGTGATTTCTGGTAAGGGTCTTGGTGTAGGGGAAAATTAGGAATTTGGGTACGATGAAACCTGAGCTGTGGGCCGTACTGGGCCTGGAATAAGAGGGAGGGGCTCCACTCCCGCCGGTCTGGAGAGAGGAGATTATTGGGGTATGGGCCGCCTTCCATCTTCAATTGTCCTGGGCCTAGCCAGGGTCCCACAGACATTCTGGATCTGAACCTCAATAGCAGCCTAGGTGGCATCTCTTCATTTTTTCTTTTTCCTCATTTTATTAATATATACATGCAATACATAATGATTATATTGAGCTGGAATATTTCGTGCATGTATCTCTTGCATCGGCATTACAATCCCAATCCATCCTCCTTTTTGGCCCTTCCTTACACTTCCCATCTCCCCTAATTCCCACGACCACAACCATTTGGTTCTAGACAATGTGTGTATTCTGGGTTTCTCACATTAGAGAAATCATGTGATATTTAACCTTCTGCATTTGACTCATGTAACTAAACATGATGAGCTCAAGTTGCACCCATTGACCTACAAAAGCCTCAAATCTGTGTTTATAGAAGAATGATACTCCTTTGTGTACATACACCACAGTTTTTGTATCCAGTACCCAACACACACAAATTATGTATTTATATATTGTGTGCTATCTCTATTGAACCTAGGCTTCTCTATCACAACTTCACACACTGCCCTCCCAGGTGCACACTGCCTGGCTTCCACGGCCTTCCTCTGAACTCTGGGTGGGATTTGGTCATGTTCCACATTTTAGCTGTTGTTGCCGTTGTGCTGTTATGAACATGAGGATACATGTATCTCTGTTATACATTGATAGGAATTAGAAGGATAAGTGAAACTTCTTCCCTTTCTTTGGGGTCTTGGATTTCTATTTGTTGTGCCACGAGAACCTGCCTCCACCTCTACATCTGCCACGTGTTTCCACTGTCACCAGCTTCTCATGAATGCACTGTGACCTTCTAAAACTGTGAGCTAAAATAAAAATTTCCTTTCCTAATTTGTATATGTTGGGAATCGAGTCACAGCAACAAAAAAGTAACTAAAACAGCTGCAGAAAATAGTTACTACACTTGGACCCCCATTTTGTAGGGCACTGATGTGGATTGAGCATTTCTTGTGAACCAGTATGATATTAGATACTTTATGTGTGTTAACACCTTTTATTTACCTTAATTTAGCTCTATACTTTCTGACAGCTGAGGAAAAAGACACTAATATATTGGATTAAGTCATTTTTAATTTCTAATTGGATAACAGTTCATGTTAAAATGTATTTTGAAATCATAGTAGAATGTAAGACATTGGAGAGCTAGTCAGTATTATGTCACCCCCAGATTTCATGTCCAATCTAACCATTTTTCTACTCTATGCCTATTCCTAAAAAATGCCTTTGCTCCCAAAACTATCAATTGCTCTATAATAAGGTATAAGCTGGTAAACTCTCAATAATATTCATTGGGTACCTAGTGTGTACCACTTAAATGTTAGGGTAGACTGAAATCTCTATAGAAAAATAAGTAAAATCTAAGGGACAAAAAATGTTGAATGGGTCATGTCAAATAAAAAAAGGAACCTAATGTGAAAGAGAAGGTAAAGAGTTATCAAATTAGATTGTAGGAGTAAGGGAATTAAACTAGAAAGTTTACAGGAGTATACAAGTCAATGAGACCTTATAGAAAAACAGAATTAGGCTAAGCAAACTGTGAAATATTGGAATTTCTCAGCAACTGTGTGAGACTGAAAATCAAAAATAAAAATGGGATGGGAATGAAGTTCAGCATAAAGTTTTCAGGCTCAATCCCTAGTATTCCTCAATGAGGACATGATGGAACAAAGCTGTTTACGTTCACAATAGTCAGGAAGCAGAACACGGGGACAGCACCAGACAGGAAGGATTGAGGGACAAGTCATAGACCCCAAGCCCACACCTCCAGGACCCATTGAGACACACTCACAAGTATGGCTCACTAGCCCCAAGCAGATCTCAAAGAAAGACAACATTCCACACTAATGACAACATTGCAATTCTTTTCAACTCCATTTTTTCCAAAAGTATTCCTTTTAGTAGTATGTATTCCTGCTTCATAGTAATTACATTCAACTTGAGGAACCATTTCTCATACAGATCACATTTTCATCATTTTTACTTCCCTTCCCCTTTGCCTGCGAGCTCATTCCTCCTAAGTCTCCTCATTCTCTCTACAGAAGCTATTTTCTTGCTTCTCACCATCACTCTTGTTTAGCTCCTTTTACTGAATTATACTTTGAGCTTTTCATTTTAGAGAAATCATGCAATATTTAAGTTTCTGTGTCTGATGCATTTCACTAAGCATCTGGTTTCAAGGTCCATCCATTTGCTACAAATCACTCAAATTTACTTCCCTGATAGCAGAATAGAACCCCACTGTGTATATGTACTGCGTCCTTTTTATGCATTCATATGCTGACAGACACACAACTGCTTCCAGGATTGAGCTACCATTAGTTGCACTGCTATAAGTATATGTATGCATGTATTATTGCAATATAATATTTTTAACTTGTTTGAAAAAATATCTAGAAGAGGCATAGCTGGTCAAATGAAATATCTATGTTCAGGTTTGTGAGGAAGCTTCGTGTTCATTTCTATAATGGTTGTATCAGTTTATAGTCCCACCAACAAGGTAAACAATGTAGACAGGTTCTTTTTCCCCTCTAACATCACCAACATTTGTTGTGTTTTTTTAGGTCTGGTTAACAACCATTCTTCTTGGAGTAGGATGGAAGCTCAGTGTTGTTTTGATTTGTTTCTCTCTGTTGTCTAAAACTGCTGGATGTTTTTCATGCTTTAATTAGATATTTGTGTTTCTTCATTTGAGAACTGTTCTTTTCAATTGATCTTTTAAAATGAGTTGTTTATTTTGAGGTGTCTATTTTTTCAGTTCTTTGTATATTCTAAATATTAGCCCTCTGTCTGAGGAGTAGATGGCAGAAATATTTTCCCCATTCCATCAGTTCATTCTTCACTGTGGACGGTTACCTTGCTGTGCAAAAGCTCCTTAATTTAATGCAATCCTCTTTGTTGATTCTTGGTATTATCTTTCGTATAATGGGTGTTCTGTTGAATAAGCTCTTGCTGATGCCTATGACTTCAAGGGGTTTGCCTCCTTTATCTTTCAGCAGCTTCAGGGTTACTGTTTTAATGCCTAGGTCTTTGATTCATTTTAATTTGATTTTAGCACAGGGTCTAAGATGTGAGTGTGTTTTCATTTTGTCTCATATGGCTAATCAGTTTTCCCAGCACCATTTATTAACATGGCTATCTTTTCTCCAGTCTATGACTTTGGTCCCATTGACACATATCAGATGAGTGAGTGTGTGCTGGTTTGTCTCTGCCTGTTCCATTGTGTTCCAATGGTCCACTGGTCTGTTTTCGTGACAATATCATGTACGTTTTTTTTTTAAAATCACTGTTTGTAATGTAACTTGGTGTCCAGAGTAATGAAGCCTCCTGCTTTTTTCTTGTTGCTTTTTTTTTTTTTTTCAGTGCTGGGCAACCCAAGGCTTTCACACTGTCTTACAACTCCAGCCCCACTCCCTTTTTTGGTTTTGATATTGAGACAAGGTCTCACTAAGTCACTAAGTTGCCCAGGCTGGGCTCGAACTTGCCATATTCCTGCCTTAGCCTCATAGTTTTTTGTCAGCCTGAGTGAAGGTGCTTATATACCTATTTTAATCAGGATCTTTGTTATGAATGAGCATTTAAGTTTTTGAAAGGCTTTTTCTATGTCTATTGGAATGATCATGTAATTTCCCCTTTGCTTTTATTTATGTGGTGCATTATGTTAATTGATTTACATATTGGAATCATCCTTGTATCTTACATATACTCTTTTAAGTAATTTGTTGTATTGTGTTTTTAATTGTTTTGTTGAACATTTTTGGCTCTATTCATTAAGTAAATTGGCCTATAGTTTTCTTTATTTTTGTTAATCTTTGTCAAATTTTGGTATTAAAGCAATGCTAGGTTCTAGGAAGGAGTTTGGTATTGTTTCTTCTCTTTCAATTTTATAGAAAAGTTTTAAAAATATTGACACTAGCTCTTGCCCGAAGTTCTGTTAAAATTCTTCTGTGAATCCATCAGGTCTTGAGATTTTCATTGCTGATATTGCCTTCATTAGTGCTCATTTCCATTCCTGGTTATTAATCTATTCAGGGTTTTTATATCTTCTTGGTTCAATTTTGGTATCTCATAAGTTTCTAGGAATTTATCTATTTATTCCAGTTTAGCAAATTTATTGAAATATAAGCTTCAGAAATAGTTTCTTAAAATATTCTGGTTTTCACCAGTGACCGTTGTGATTTCATTCTTTTCATTTCTAATTGCAGTGATATGAGCTTATTCTTCCCATCTTTTGGTGAGTATGAAAAGTAGTTTACCAATTTCATTTAGTCTTTTGAAGAATCAACTTTGATTCATTTACCTATTATATGTTATTGGTCTTTGGTCTTCACATTTTTTTTTCCTTCTACTGCTTTTAGATTTTAACTGTTTTCATTTCTCGTGGAACTTCAGGTGTATCTTTTCATCATTTACTTGTGACTGTTCTGTATTCTTCATATTATGACTTAGATCTGGAGTGTTTCTTCAAAGCCTCAAGTCTTTGGAAGGTGATTTGATTATGGGGTTAAGTGCATTAGTAGAGCAATCCACTGATTTTCAGTGCTATTACGAGGTGGGGCTGGGATGGGGCCAATCACTGGCGTGTAACCTGGAAGGGGTGGATCATGGAGACATGACTTAGAAGGATATGCCTCCAATTCCTGCTCAGCCTTTTGCTGTAATTCTACTTCCTGTCTTGTAAGGCAGTGTACAGCTTTCCCACTTCACATTTGCAAACTGCCCATGAGTGGACGGACAGCTTGCAACTAAACAAATAAACCTTTCCTCCCAGAACTCTTAAAAATTCAGAAATAACTAAGTATGCTATTATATCTATTAATTTGTATGTAACATACTTTTGTGATTTAGAGTTAAGTTCATTTAATGTAGCAATTCACTTATTCAGACCTTGATGTAAGTTTAGCCTAAGAAAACTGATCGATGTAATGATAACCTGTGTATCTCTTGAATGTACACACATTTTTTTTTTTTGTATTCAGCTAAGGAATTAGAAATTTAACTTCTCTTTTTTCTTTTTCATCTTTTCTAGGTTTATGAGTTCCATTGTTACAGTTCTTTTCTTATGTGGACTGGCGTATGAGGCCATGTTAAAGAATCTCAATAAAGATATAGTAAGATACAAAAAAAAAGAATTTCAGGCAAATAATCCCAATAAAAGGCTGTGATGGACCCAGAGAAGAAGCATGAAGATATGGCCACTGCAGCCCCTTTCTAGAGATGATTTGAGTGGTGAAGTGAATCTGTAGCAGAAGATTAAATATGTTACATATTGCTTGATTTCTCTGACGTGGGAAACCCAGAATACAGGCAATCTATAGAACCAACTGGGTATAATAGTGGGAGGTAGGAAGGATGGGAAAATGTGGGACAGTCAAAAATGGGGAGGGGAAAGGACTGTAATGTTGATGTGACATACATGTGCATAAAATACCCAAGCTCATTGTAACCACTGAGTATCACGTGTGTGTGTGTGTGTGTGTGTGTGTGTGTGTGTGTGTGTGTATTAATAAAAATGGAAATCCTTTCGTCCCTTAAATTGTGGGTGCTGGGTATTATGTCCCAGTGATAAGAAAATAAACAAGACAAAAATTAATACCAGACAAGTGGATCATTGCAGTGACTTTACCTGAACATTTGGCTTAAGAAGCCTTCAGAACTGATTTGTAGGAAGACTTTGGAAAGGTTTGGAGACTGTGGCTAGTAAAGCCCTAGAATGTTGTAAGCCAAGCTTGACAGGAGTTTCTGGTAGAAACTTGGAAAACAAGATGCTGATAGAAGTGCAGATTATAAAGTCCAAGCTGAAAATGTTTTAGATGGGAAGGAGGACTGTTTTGGCAACTGGTCTAGAAACCATGTATGTTACACTCTGGCAAAAAGTGTGTTGGCATTTTGCCCTGTCCTAAGACTTTGCCTGAAACTGAGATTAAGGGCAATATGCTAATGAATCTGGTGGAGAAAATTCAAGGCAGCCCAATGTCCAGGCTGTAAGATGGTATTGCTTGTGATTTTTAGCTAGATCTACGCTAAAAATCAGAAACAGCAGAGGAAAAAGAGTTGAAAATTCTTCAGTTTTACTACAATCAAAGCAACTGTAAAGTTGGGCAAAAGTGACCACAGTTTTCAAAGAGATTAGCATTAAAAACAAGGCACATCCTTTGCATCGGGACAATAGGAAAGATGCTATGAGGATATCTTAAGAATTAATAAGAGCCCACCCTTTACTAGTTCAAGGGTGCAAAAGCCAATGACTTGACTTTGAATAGAGAGCTCCAGGGCACGCTGCAGAGCAACTTAGGAAGGTGAATTCCTAAGACGTTCAGCCATCTAAGAAACCAGAGAACCCTGTGGTCTTCCTGTCAGAAGTCCTGCCCCTTATTCCAGGCAACAGGAAGCTTACCCACTTGGTGTTCATGTTACAGACATGCAAAATGCAAGAGTTCTAGAATCGGAGTGGTTTTCATCTGGATTTCAGAAGAAAGCCTTGGAAGCCAGGCAATGTGCTCCTGACAGGGAAGTGCACGAAGCTATAAAAGTAAAGCCAACGGAGAAGTAGAGACTCCCAAAGTTTGGAGATGCCGGGAATGTGGATCGCCTGCTTAGGAAACCCACAGACTACGAGTGGAGCTAGCCCCAAAGAGAAGCCATGGAGGTTGCTGCCAGAGGCAATGCTCTATGGTAGGTAGCCCAAAGCCATTGGAACCCACTTTATGCCGCAGTCTGTGCTCGTGCTGGACATGGAGCTAAAAGATGTTTGTCTTCCTGATTTCAGTCTTGCTTTGGTCTGGAATATTTCTATCTTCTTATTCCTCCTTTTTTTGAATGAGATTGTTTTCCCTATTCCAGAAATGTTTGATATTTTCTTGATTTTTAGAGGAGTACAGTGCTAAAAGTTTGCCTCAAACTTTCAGAGGGGATTAAATGTTTTACTAAGATTAATTTTAACCTTTTCAAACTGTATAAAGAATTCTTACCATGTCTGCTCCGTTTATTGGCATAACACTATTAGAATGTTATAATAAATATTGATTGGGGTTATAGCTTCATTTTCAATGGACCTGCATCTGGGAAATCGGAAGTAGTTTTTACATGAGAGGTCTTTCCTGTAGTTTTTTTCAGACATTACTACTTTGCTCACCCTTACTAAGTGGTCCTCGGGCTTCCTATTTCTTTGCTTGTGATATTGTACTCATGTTTACTTATTCAACTGCTAAGCAACCCTCAATGCCTACCTCAAATTCTAGCTCCTCCGAAAACCTACTTAGAATAATGCAGTTCTAATGAATTACTTTTTAAATTATATTCTGAAATTTCATTGCAATTAATATCTGTACTGCAGCTTTTATTGATAATTGTGATAATTGTAAAGCATTTCCATTTTACTTCCTTATATTACAAATATTTCAGAGCAAGATTCGTGTTTCATATGTCATATGTCTTACACAATACAATAAATGCTGTGTCTGTTCATGTAAAGGTGCTCACTACACCATAAATGAATTAAATATCTTTTAGAACATTAATCTTACATGCGTTATGACTAAAGTTGCCTGAACCAAACTTCTGAATCTTAAAACTTCTTGGATGTCATAACATCGCAATACTAAAACACTGCTATTTATTACTGGGGAATTTGTAAGCTATCAGCAATTCATTTATCTTGTGTTGGCTTACCCGAACTGCTATTTACCCAATAATTACAGAACTTGAGCTGAAGCCCAGCTCAAAGAAAAGCAAACTGTTAAAGGAAATTCCAGTATGTCTCAACTGTATTTGGTTCTGAAGAGTAAAAATTAATGCTTGTCTAATGAACAATACAAAATTTTAATTTGACATGTGGTACTGATAATGACTATCAGCATGTGATAAGTAACACACAAAGTGATAAATTGTAGGCAACCACGAAGGATCTTTCATTGATAAAAGCTTGTAGTGACTTAGTGTTTGGTAGAAGAGAACAGGTTGAATCAATGCCCTCCATTAGCATAAAGCAAGACCTGAAGCTGCCACAAGATGGGTAAAGAGCCGAAGGTAAATATCTCCCTACACTTCCCTGAACCTCCAGATTTGAATGTGCAAGAAATAAAATAGAAACAAAAAACAAAGACATGTAAGAAGAGTCATAAGGTGGTGCCTGATGAGAGAAGGTGGCTCCACAGACATAGGGGTATTCCCAAACTTTGGTCTTGAAAGTGGGATAAGGGTTGTATAATGGAATGATTTATATTGATGGAACTCAGTTATCTTTTAGCACAAATTCATAATAAGCCCCTTCATTAATTCATCCTTGTTGCTTTGCTGTCATTGTAGAGGGCTAGCAGAGTGTGTCTCGGCTTATCTACTCCATGAGGTTCCAGGACCAACCCTAGGAATATTCATGCCCATCGAGGGCCAGGACAAGGTTGTCTTACTCTCTCTGAAACACACAATGGCATTCTGAAACATTTTGCCCATATTCTGTGTCCTTTTTTTCCAATGGAAAAAGATACATATGAACTGCAAAGCTTCATTTTTTGCACACCCTTAGACGTTTTTCTAGCATTTCATCAGTCTTTCATATCAAATAACCATGGATTTTTTGGCTGTCAAGATTTGGCTGTCAAGATTGCTGTCCAGAATACTGTAGGACTGATGCTGAAGATTTGATAACCTTATACAGTAAAATTATAAAAAGCTGTGTTGGAATTTATAAGTCTCTTTGCCATATGCAATCTACAGTATTTTGTACAGTAACAAGTTGATATATCAAGAAAATTGGAGATCAAACTGGGAGCACTAACCATTTCCAGTTCTTGATTCACCCTAGGGTGGCCTTTCCCCATTCCCAAATATAATTGAGGACCAACTTGCATACCTATGTGAGCAAGTCATCCCTACATATTGATGACCTTTTTTTTATGCTCAATTCTTGGTTGGCATGAGTCTATGCACGCAGTATCTTATTTCAAACAAAATATTTTTCAGGTGAACATGTTGAAATAAGACATTTATCTGCTTCACAATTAACAATCTTCAATAATTTGATTTTGTTCAACTTACCAACGGGTCTAAAGCCAAAAAATGTTTAATTGAGATGGTTAACTATGAAATTTTTAAATTAGTTTAAAAAATACCGTCAACCCTACCAAAGAATTAGCATGAAGCTCCTAAACAGAGTGCAAAAGAATTTAAAGAAAACAAAATAAAAACAAGAAATTAACCTTGTCGAAAATGTTTCATGAAGAAAAACTCTCTTCATATAAACATGACCCCTAAAAGTGCACAAAATCAATTCAGTTTATGAAACAAAACTTCATTTTTAACAGCACCTGGGAATTCTGAGGTGAAAATAATTCCACCTAATGAAGATATCACACCATACGTTTGTTGACATAATAGGCATTTTTCTCTGCCTATTTGGACAAGTTTGGCATTGGGCTACCTGTGAGTGTGGTTGAATGAAAGACATCTTTTTATTTTCAAGTAAACACATTTGATTATCTGCACAAACCCTTACATTTTATTAACCTACTACTTATGGAATAAATATCTCCACTTTATTTTAATTTTAAATCATGGGAGAATAATAATGACAATGCAGTTATTGACCACAGCTGTGTTAATTTGATACATTTCATTTTAATAATTATGCTTTCAAGTCCACAGAGCCAAGGTTTTTGGCTTCCTTTCACAGTCTTACTAGAAGATAAAGGATTTTATTTAAAATATTCACATATATAGTATCTATCTATGCCTTTAACTAAAATAAACCAACAAACAAAAAACATTCGCTCTCCAAAGTACAAAGAACTGTTTCTTTGACATTGCATTTACAGATTTGAACATAGGACAACCCGCTATAGCTGTTATTGTTTTACTGCTAATTATCTTTACCAGGATAAGATGTAAAGTTGCTTCTTGTGCCCTTCAAGTTTTATGAAGTTTAGTACTTGATGAAGAAAAGACATCGTTGTGT
The DNA here is from genome assembly GCA_004027205.1 of Ctenodactylus gundi. Taxonomy (NCBI): domain Eukaryota; kingdom Metazoa; phylum Chordata; class Mammalia; order Rodentia; family Ctenodactylidae; genus Ctenodactylus; species Ctenodactylus gundi. The sequence continues at coordinate 346,676 of PVKB01001437.1, read as the reverse complement.
AGGAGCTAGACAGCCAAAGGTGTAGGCCGGCTAAGATAGAGAAGGAAAAAATGATCAGTGAGATGAGACAGGAGGAAAATTCTAAGGGAAAGGTCGAGCCCCTTCCGTGGGCAGACCAAACAATCAGGGAAGTTTACATGGAAGTATCGGAACTTTTCCAGTCCACCCGCGCACCCCTGAGAAAGAGTACAAATAAAACAAGTTCACAAAAAAATCTTTTAAAAAGTAAGAAGGGGAAAAGAGAACAGCACAAAGAAGGCCCTTATTTAATAAAAAGCCAAATCCTGAAACAGCCAGTATTTTTTTTTTTTTCATCTTGAAACCCCTGTCAGTTGACTGGGAGCTTTAGATATTCTTTTGCTTCTGCACCCTAATGAACTTTATATTTGCCTTACCATATTCATTGGACTCCCAGTGAGAGAGTCCTGGGCCTGGGAACAGATGAAGATATCCTAGACCACCCGACTTGGGCTCCTCATCAATTGTATGTGCTTGTTTTGAACAATAGTAATTGTACTTAGAATCTAAGGAGAGGCGGGAAAATATAAGAGGACAATGCTCCCTAAGACTTTCCCTATGGCAAATTTCCTGAAAATATTAACTATTTTTTAAAATATATAGCTTGCTGGTAACACTGTTCATGGAAAAAAGTCAGTGTATTTGAAAAGAAAAACCACAAATGCATGTTGTCAGAAATGACGATGGAAAATTATTTTATGACATGATCCATTCTAACATCTGGAGAACTACAAAAATATCAAAGAGATCTTATTCTTAGTATACCATTTTTTAAAAATTTCCCCCATTTTATTGATATGTATAAGCGCAAATTTTAAGGTTTACAATATAGTTGAGCATTTTGTACACATATGTATCTTGTCTAGGTGACAAGGACTTTCCCCGCTCTCCCTTTGTCCCTCCCCCTATCCACCCTTCCCCCTCCCTCCCTACCCTACCCCCCTGTTTCACTTTGTTTTTCGTTTTTAGTTCCCTAAGAGTTGTGATCTGGGTCTCTCATATCAGAGAAACCATTCGATGTTTCACCTTTTGCTTCTGACTCACTTCACTAAGCATGATGTTCTCAAGTTTCTTCCATTTGCCTGCAAAAGCCTCCACGCTGTTGGACTTTATAGATGCATAGTATTCCATCGTGTATAAATACCACAGTTCGTGTATCCATTGGTCTGTTGATGGGTATTTTGGTGCACTGCTGGTGGTAATGTAAATTCGTACAACCACTTTGCAAAGCAGTATGGAGATCTCTCAAAAGACTAGGAATAAAATATCCCATTCGATCCAGCGACACCTCTCCTGGGAAAATATCCAAAAGAGACCAAAACAACACATAACAGAGATATATGTATACCCATGTTCACAGCAGCACAACTAACAATAGCTAAAATATACCAAAAAATTTAAGAAGACAGTTTTAGTACAAATATACAGCACATTAATACTGCTATACTTTTGATATGTAACCCAAGGCAGCTGCTCTTAACTCAAAAAATAAGAGCAAAAACAAAAACAAAACAAAACAAAACAGTGTGGGCAGCAGGATAGACACACCACTAGTGTATCTATATTTTTCTTGTTACCAGCAACCAGGCTAACACAAATTGAGAAAAAAGTCTTGAACTGAAGCGAGGAGTAATAATAGAGAAAATTTTCCCATGGGATTAAACTAAAGCGTTGGTGTGAAAAGTCAGTGAGGCTGGCTGAATTCATTTGTATTCTGAAGATGAGTAGGAAACGCAAAACTAAATCACGCAGTTTGTAATACTGGGGCAAAGGAATTTATTTTATTTCATTTTTATTTCATCAGATGTTCATGAGTGTTAATAAAATTGACAGAATAGAATAACGAAATAGGGAGATGCTGTATGGTTATGAATTATTCAATTGAGAGTTTTTTGGAAGTGGAAGAGATATTCTAACAGGACTTCAGATATACTTGGCAGTCTGGCTTCCTGCCAGGCGACAAGTGATCAGGTTAAGGACATTTCCAAAGAAAGTATTGTTTAATGTTCAGGCTGAAGAATTTCTATGGCTGGACATTTTTTGAAACAAGGGAAGGTTTATAAGGTGCTTCTCTATAGAAATAGCCTGTATGAGACACTGATTTCCATAACAGCAAGCTTCTTAGAGTATTGCCCATCACAAGATCACCATTCCACTATGATTGGGAAGTGGTTAATGTTCTATGCTAATGGCATTTTGAGGATTTATACACATTTCGGCAAGCATGAAATAAAAAACTCTGAAACAGAACACACATATATATGTGTATATATATATATGCACATATGTGTATATATATACACACTCATAAGATATATATATATATATATATATATATATATATATATATATATATATGCTGGTACACATTCACATGGGTGCAAGCACATATATATATAAAACTCCTACTCCAGATGATTATAACTATTATTATATATCACAAACACATAGTAATAGAAAAATAATAATTGCCAAAAATAAAGCCTCTGACACTCATTAGTTGAGTTTGAAGAATTCTCTAATGATAAACAATTACTTAAGTTGGTTGAATTGACCAAAGGTTATGTTTTATGAATATTGGGCAACAAATCATAAAGTTATCATTATGGTAAAATGTATAAAATTAGAATACCAAGTGTATCACCATAAAATATCGTAACTTTGCATGTCTCTCACAAATTGCAACGTTGTGTATTTTGTTTTGAGAAGACAGTGGTAGAAATAAAAAAGGACTAAAATTTATGTCATTTCAAAGGTGACCAAGACATTATTAGTTGTTGAAAAAGTGATCACTAGATCTCTAGTCAGTATTATAATCATTGGCAAAATTCCAAGAATAAATATGACTTTGTCTTTTTAGTTGTGTAGTTGAGGCAGGGTATGGGTATTATCTGACCACTATTATCACATTTTAATTTTGAAATTATTTTGATTGAAAAATCAATTCATGTTTTATATTGAAAGATATTGGACAGATGATACTGAATATAACATTATAAAGGAACTTCAATTTAAAAAATTACCCTCTGGAGACAATTAATTCAAAATTTATTATTTTCAACCGGTATTGCAAGAGTAAAAAAAAAGAGAAGAGAAATAAATATGCTAGCCCAGCACAAACTCTACCATAAATTTCCCCTCACCCTCCAGATCTGAGAATATTGGCTATCTCAAGCACTAGTGTATAAACATCTGGATCTAAGAACCATACTTACCTGCATCCAAATTATGGACATGCTACTTTGGTAGCCAGATAATCTTGAACAAGTTACGTAATTTTCTGTGCCTAGGTCTCATCACTTGTAAAATAGAGTTAATCTTAGCAACTATGTCTTAAGGGTGTGATGATTAAAGTGATTTAAAATACTCGAAATTGTGACTGACATATATCAATGTAAAGTATTTTAACTTCAGGTTTTAAATAATTACATGTATTTTGATGATCAAATACTAGCTAATTTTTATAGAATATTCTCTTTCTGAGGGATTATTTATAAATGAGCTGAATTTCTTTTTATTAAATATCCTTGTTCTTTTCAAGGTGACCTGTACTGTTAATAATATTTCTCTTCTAGATTTTAACATACAGCATCCTGTCATCTCTTTGAGACTAAAAATTGGGACCAATTCCGCCTGATTTCATGAATAACTTTTCTTAATGAGAACTGAAGTTCCCAGAAACAGTCTCACTCACAATAAGGCATCTAGGGATCAGGTGATTGGGTTCCCAAGGACTTGTAGAGGGGCTGGGAGGTTTGTATAGCCAGATTATAAGGGGATAACTTGGTTCTTTTAATGGTCACATCTTATTATCCTTCACCTCTGTATCTAACATCCTGTGACACATCCTTTGAAAAGTAAAAGCAGATTCCCAGTTTCCACCAACCTAAAAGTTAAGAATGTCATCAGATAGCCTCTGAGGCCTAAAGCAGAAGTTTCTGGCTTGAGCACAACTCACCTATCTGGTAACCAGCAATTTCCCCAATTTTTTTAATGCTTTGATTTATAACATTCTTTTGTTCAGTCATTGCAAATACTGCATGCAATTGCTAACTCATTGGAATGTGCTATTTGGGGAAACCTAAATTCGCATTCCAGGGCCATTGGTCATACATATTTGACTCTAGAATAAACTGACTCTTAGTCATTTTGAGACAAGAGCTGTGTTTTGCATCAACGCTGGGAAGAATTAAACACCACATAGGGCACAGAAGAACAGCCAAGGAAATGGTTACATAAAAGTCCAAGTTGGTGAACCATTGAGATTATTGGGGTTACTTAAGGAGTGTGGACATGGAGATACTTACAGGGACATGAGTGAGAGAGGGGCTAAGTGTGGAGTCCCTGTGCTGGGCACCTCCACCATCCCTACTGTATTAGTTTGGGTTCTTTCAAAAGGCAGAATTTACAGAAATTATAACAAAAAGGATCTATGTGGAAGGCTTACAAATCTGAGGCTAGCGATAGTCCAAGATGGCGGGCTGCATATGCGAGAGCTGGAGTGTGCAATGGCTGCTCAGCTGTGAAATAGATCACCCACCCAGGACTGCAGGATGGCTGGTGAGAGTGCGCTGCAGATCTCAGTTACTGGAAGAACAACGGCAAAGACTGGAGACTGAAGATCAGCGACAGGCAGGCAGGTGCAACAATCTGTGGTAGAGAAGTATCTAGGTCTTCTCCAGTTCTTCTTCAGCATTGTTGAGGGATGATTTATGAAAGTCAGGAATGGAAAAAGTAATGCAAGAGTACATTGGGAAAGAAAACAATAAGATATCCACTTGAGTGATAAAGCCTAAAGCTGCTCCCAAATTAATAGTGGAACTGAGGAAATTCTACTTTTCTTTCTCCCATTCTCCCATATTTCAATAATAGGTCTTGGATGCATTGGGGCAGAAGAGTGTTTTACTAAAGTGTCTCATAGAGCAAAATTTAATTTAAATGAAAAAAAAAAACCCGAAAAGAGTAGTTTTAGGGTAAAAGAAAATTTTTGCATGACAGTATTCAGACAAAGAGAATTTTGTCTGTTCAAATAAAAAAATGGAAGGTATAAAGATTGGGCCTATTTATACAATTTTCTTTCATACCCTTATATCACCTTCTGTAGAATTATCTTTTAATACTTCCCTCTGTTGTGTAGAAGGCCTGCTTTCTGACTACAGGCAGACCGAGGTTGTATTCTCTACTCAGCTACATAAAAGATGTGATGCTGAGTTAACCGTTCTATAATTACCTTTAGCAGCAAGACAGAACTGCTACAATTGTGCAGAGTTTCCTGAGGAGTCTGTCTCTGCTGTGTGTAAAAGGTTAGCATACTACTTGCCCCACAGCAGATGCTCAGGACGGGGCATTCCTTTGCTTTTCTTCCCTTCTTCCTAAATCTACCTCTGAGGAGTCCTAACTGCAAACACATGACTGAAGATTGCCTTAGGAACTTTAAAAAGGGCCCTCTTGAGGGAGGGTGATTGTACAAGATTTTGCCAAGGGGCTACCCCAGATCTTGACTTTAGTTCCTTCACTCCCCAATTACTAAATTTCAATAAACTGGATTTTTATCAACTTTGAATTTTTCTTCTAGACAGCACTTTACTTTTGGTACTAAATTATCACTTGTTTCCATTCTATTTATTTTAGATTGTTTCATTTCAATACTAAAATAAGGAATCTAAATTTTTCCCAGTAATCAGAAATGAACGTGCTTTTTTTCTGTCTGTTGAAGCCAGTCAGTAAGAAAATACACCCACGCGCAGCTTTGTTTCAGTGTGTATTCCACACTGCTACGGGGATCAGATTTCTGGAAAGCCGGAAGCTCTTTACTTATTTTCCTGGAAAATAAATAAGTTAAAAAACCAGGCAGCTTTAAAGAACTTCAGGAGAGAACAGTCATCAGGCTAGAGTGGGCAAGGTGCCTCTGGGCAAATGAAGCACAGCTTTGCTAGGAAATCTCAGCAGGCTCCTTCCCAAAGGTGTACACAGCAGCTACTTAAGCAATATATTTAATGTCATTCAACACTATACTCTTTATGTGAACCAGATATTTCATTAATTTTTTATATAACTTCCCTGTATCCTGCATCCGAAGTCAGTGCTGTCCACACAGTATGTACTCTAAGTAAATGAGTAAGTGAACTAGGGTAGCCAAGTCAAGGGTCACCCTGTTCTGTTTGTAAAGGAGAAGGCCTGATCTTACATGCCAAGATAAAGATTCTGAGTGCTTAGATCACCAAACCAGTATCAAGAAAGTGACATCCCCAACAGGTTATGACACAAACAGGGTATCTTCCCCTTGGGGCAGCCTGGACCTTGTGCAATGGTAAAACAGAAAAGGAAACTAGCATATGTTCTGTTCTGAGACCCACATGAAGCTTAACTGACAAGCTTTTGATGAGCAGTGTGATCAACAGTCATGCAGCTTTCCAATTTATTAAATGCACGAGGAGGTTGGCCACATATAGTATAGTAGGTAGGAGAGGCTATCACAACACGACTCTGCATTTATGCCAGCCCAGGACACGGTCATTTGCTTTATTCCAGTTTTAACCTCTAGGATTTGTCAGCTACAGGGCTTGAAATTTTTATCCCTTTGGTTTATGTACTGTGAAACACCAAATAAATAAACAAAGCCAGTCAAACAAAAACCACAAAATAACCAAAAACACACTATGCCCAACATGATTTTAGCAAAAGCTATAAGAAAACTTGTTTTTTTCTTTTTTCTTACTTTCATTTGTATTTGTTTACAATATACATTATTCCATCGTTTTCCTTAGCGCGTATATGCAACACACAATACATTGAAATTGAGAATTCTGTGCCCATATATATCAAATCAGCTTCACATTATAAACAGTTCTAAAAGAAACTACCTTAGACATACAAGGCATTGGCCAAGGATATTTTCATGGGATAAGGAAGGGTGTTAGCACTGAATGTAATAAGACCAAGCTTAGGCATGACATTCCAGTGAGCTGGTTGAGAGCTTGGCCATACTAGTCCCAGACATCCCATGCAGTTCAATTCTCCAACATACTTGGCTCAAAGCCCTCCCTTTCTGTTTTATTTCATTCTTGTTTTCATTCTATCTCACCTACAAAGACCTGATTTAAATATGACTTACTTCTCCTGCAGTTTTTGATCCACCCAACAAGCCTGTGAGAATCACACATCCAATAATTACACAGGAAGAAAATAGTCTAGTGTAAGAAAGCAACCTGCACGGCAGGATGAATACTGCCGTTGAAGCCTAAGAGTATCTTATTTCTTCGGAGAATTATACACATGTATCAGAATATTTCTTGGCTATTGAAAGAAGACATATACATATACTTATACATATATACATAATATATATTCTTGTGAGTGTGTTCTGCTTTAGAGATAAGAATGACTATAAAAACATTTATGAAGCATAAATATATTAAATATAACTTTGCAAACTGAGTCACAAAAACACTTTCCAAAAATAAAGAAAACAGTTTCATTTGTAGACATATAAACACAGTCATTCAAGAGTATACTTCTTAAAAAGACACTTATGTTACCACTAAATCAATAGACATCAGTCATTTTTGAGCAAGATGACTGGTCAAATTATATTTACCGAAGGAAAGTAAAATCAACTGGACTTTCCCTATTCCTCAGATCTGGTGTTCTGACTATCTGTACTTTCCTTTTCTTCATTCTTTTGAATCACTGACAATCATCATCTTAAGATTAAAGACGTAAGGTAACATAATCCCTTCCCTTTTTACAATTTTATGTGTTTATTAAGCACATTGATGTGGTTTGTCTCCCGTAATCATGCCAAACTCTCCCTGGAGTAGTTGCTTTCTATTTTGAAGTAAAAGGAAGTGAAAATTAGGAGTCAAGTGACATTTTCACTGCTTATTTAAGTAGAGCCAAAATCGAGTCCATCTCTGTGTGTGTAATTGCAAAGGTTCAGCCTTAGTTTGATTTATTTAATCACAGAAACACTTTAATGCCATCATCGTAACAACTATATTTCAAGCTCTTCAGTAAACATATCTGAAGACATTATTTTCTGTAAAATTTTCTAAAGTCGCAATGTAAGGAACTGCCTTCTGAAACATCATAAGGCAGCTGTATTTGCTTTTCAATTTTAAGTGAATATTTGAGTAATTTGAGGGATGGGGTAAGGGGATAAAAGAAAGCAGTTGATTTGGTAAATATGGTTGCTAAAGCAGTAGAAGCCTTTCACCATTCATTCTCCTGAAAATCAAATGTTTTAAATGAAGATTGAACAGATGTTGCCAAAGGCTGATATGTCTGAATGTAACATTTTTTTTTTTTTTCTGAGACAGACTCTTGCTCTGTAGCGCATGCCGGTTCTCAATTCTCTATGTAGCCTGGCTTTATGTGGTTCTGGGGAATCAAACTCAGAGCCTTGCCCTTTCAAGGCAAGAGCTTTAACAACTATGCCATTCCTCCAGCCCTTGAATATAGCATTTGTTTAAGAAGTCTTTTTTTGTAAAAGAGAAAATACTTTTACAAAACCATCAAATCTTTTCAGAAGCCAAGTAAGAGACATGTTATAATTTTGCAGGTACGCCACAGGGCAAGACACTGTATTATAGACTTATGAGGACAGCTTTCCTAGAAAATCTCCAGTGATATTTAACAAAAAATCTCCTCTCCAGGAGACTTTGGGACACTGCCTTCAACCCTTATTGCCTCGGCTTTCTTATCCATCAGGGAAGGATGGACCTCACTACATAACATTTAAAGGATCCCCCCAGTTGTCCTTTTTTCATAATTCTTCGAAATTTAAGCAATGGGCTTACTAAAGAATTCTCTCTCTGGGTATGAAAATTCTCCATCATTTATAGCTCATTATAATTCAATCTGAAAATTAGGAAGAGGTGAAGGACCAGAGCTCACTTTGGCTTAGGCAGAAGCATTAATCTCATTTCATTTCTGGCAATGAAATTTAATGGACACCACTTGGGCCTCGGATCAAGTGAGTCAGTCTACCTCTGAATCTTATAAATTCCAGCGAAGGAACTTTAAGATTTCTTCTGTGACATTAGTAAGCTGACAATGGAGATCATGTATATACAATGACACTACAAAAGAGGATAAATGCATTACTGGAAAAATTCTGATGTTTTAAATCTGTAAAGATGTAGTAAAAACAGTAGGCACTTGTTGCAAAGGGACATAGTCATAGGCAAAATGCATTTCATCACAGTTACTCTAGGAAAATAAAGCGTTCGTTAGCTGAACGAGGCTTTTGCAATATTTATCAAATGCCATCTTCCCCACAAAAGTAGTGTGGATCAATATCAAATGATCCAAGTAAGACTAGAAGCAAGGTGTACTTTGTCCACCCTACCTCATTTGCTGCCTGATGTTTGAAAGGGTATAATTCTTTTTTATAATATTACCAATAATCAGGGTGTGGTTAGTAGTGTAGAACAGTAACCTCATCATTCTGAGAGGTTTAGGCACAATTGAAACTTCCAGCCTAGTCTTGGGAAATTTAGCAAATTAGCCATACCCTATCTCAAAATCAAAAACAAAAATGGGTTAGAGATGCAGCTCAGTGGGAAGGCCCTGAGCTTGATCCCCAGCACCACAAAGTAAATAAATATTCAAATATTACCCATAAAGACACTGTTTTGTTCTTTTGCAGTCTTGTCAATTTTCATATCCATACCTAAGGCAATGCTAGCATTAATATGGGTATTTAAAACCTGAATTTTTAAAAAAACACTTTGCATTTACTTTAGTTATATGAAAATTTAGCCATATTAAGTGATTTTAATAAATGTTTCATATTTATTATCCTAAAATTTTTATTTTGATCTTTATGAAATATCTTTCTTAATATGTCCTCTGAAGTCTATATGCAACTTTCTGGTTGTGTTGCATTTGTTGTCAGGCACATTTACTATCAATTATATAGTAATTATTCATACCAGAAATATACGTTAAAGTAAATTTATCTTTAAAAACATTTTTGTACCTTGAATCACACTCAAAATATCTGAAAGTAATCTCACAAATTCATTTGTTCTTTTCCCTAAGTCCCATAAAAAAGGAAAAATTAAAAAACCTTGACTCAAAACAGATGGAGCTGTCAAGGATTACTTACACAGGTGAGTTGAATTGGGCTGATTATTTGTTAAGTGCTTACAGCTGTAAGTTTAGTCATTGAGGAAATTGTAGATTCCCCCCTCTCCCCCCACACACCCCTTCACTGGAGATTTGGAGCAAACAGCATAAAGGGAAGTAGAATAGTTATGAAAATTATATTTCTTGGACTTGAAAAAATAAATGGAAAATGAAAAACACAAATTGTCAAAGGCTTCTTATTCAATAAATATATAGCAGAGTTTAAATGGCTTCTCATCTTGAAAGCCAGTCTACAGAGTGAATGTGAAAATTATATAGCAGAATGAAATGTATATAGTTTCTATGTGAAATCGTGAACATTGTATTTCTCTCTCAAATTTTGATGAAATTTAAAATATCTCATCGAAAACTGAAAATTACCACATTCTATACAAATGCATGGAGGCATTCTTAAAATGTCAAAGAGAAAATATGGCTAATTGCATAATGACCTTAGAATTTTCTGTGCAGATACAGCTTTATTCTCTAAAGGCAGAAATAAACCTAGTAAAATTAAATCTGTAGATTAAGTAATTTCAGGAAATTGATTATCTGTTATTCAATCTATCCTGAAATTATCTTCCATGTAAAATGTTATTATTGTAGCAATGTTCTCTTACCAAGACACTTTCATTTACTTTTAGTCATGACAATTCAGGTTTGTTTTGACAGGCAAGAGTCTTAAAGATCCAGTGTTACCTTTACTCTATTAATCAGGGCCCTAATAGCACCAATCCAAGCTGAGATTTGTCAGCATCCATGGCTTAAGAATCTGATTTAAAAACAAAGTTACTGACACACTATTAGAAAAGACATACACTAAACATCTAAAGACTGTTCTAAGCCTAAAGAAATGACAACATTAAAGAAAATAAACAACTGAAATGTTGGGTTGATATTCTTCATTCTATATGTGCTTACTGAGCACTGAAACCTTGAGTCATAGAGATAGATTAATGACAGCTAGAAACATTCACATAGGTAGGAAATTCCAGTTCAAAAGATTTGAGGAAATCACTGTCAGTTATTAACTGATGATTTTAGTAAATTATTCATTGCTGTGACAGAATACCCAACAGTGACAACTTAAAGGCAGAAAGAAATTATTTTAGCTCACAGCTTCAGAAAGTTTCACATACTTCTTTCACAGGTGGCCAGCACTGGTGGGATCGCATGGTACAGGTCTGACGGGACCAAAGCTCTTCACAGCATAGCAGACAGAAAACCAAGTGACTAAAGAGTGAGTTGATGCCTAAAGACTAAAGTGATGGTAAAGTTTTCCAAGGAAAAGTTGTAGCAACGTCTTTTCTTTCTCCCATTACTTAGTTCAAGTTGCCAGTTGAGCCCCCACGCCAGAGTGGGGGCCCCTCCCTCACTTCCTGGTCTACAAGTCAGTCACACACACCTGAAAGCTCTGTGCAGAGCACCACCAAATCTCAAAAAGTTGAAACAATCCCTCCAGATCAAGGCCCAAGCATTTGTTCCTTAAAGCCACCTTCCAACAGCACATGGTTCCAGAGGTAAGCCATTATATCCAAATGCATGAAGCTTTTGGGGCCATTCCAGATCCAAACTATAACCTCCCATTCCTGAGCCACAGAAGATTCATATCCACCTCCTTATGCAAATGCATTTAGTCCTTCTATGAGAGTTGTCAAAGTCTTAATAGTTTCAGAACTGCTAAAAAGTCCAAACCTACAGTCTCCTCAGACTCAAGGCAAACTTTTAGCTGTGAGCTCCCATGAAAACGAAAGAGAAGTGAAGCACTTCCAGCATAAAAAGGAACAGAGTAAACATTCCCATTCCAAAAGAAAGCAAAAGGGGAAGAGAAAACATTTGGACCAAACAAGTTCTACACACAGTAGAGTGTTAGGTAAAATCTTGCAGCTCCATTAAATCCTATAGTTCCGTGTCAGGCACTCAGGGTAAGCTGTGGTGACATGTGGGCTTCAAAGGCTTGGGTGGCACTGCTCCTAGAGTTTTGTCTCTGGCTGCAGTTTCCATCACTTCTCCTTTGGCCTGGTTCCACTCATAGCCTACAGCCTTCTGCAGCAGAAGATCCGTGTTTCTGGCATCTCCAATTTCCCAAACTTGATTGTAGCTTTGGCTTCACATTCACAAGTTCATGCATCGCCCTCACTTCCAGTCCCATAAGTCAAATACGCACACCTGAATGCTCTGCTCTGGTAATCTCCCACCAATTCTGAAAAGTTGATACAAGTCCTCCTAGTCAAGCCTCAAGCATCTGCCCCTTCCAGTCATGCCTTACCTCCCAAGAGTACACGTCTCCATATTTATCCCACTATATTCAAATACATAAGGCTTTGGGGGCTTACTCCAGATTCAAACCATAACACTGACTATTGAGATAACTGAGCAGAGATTTCAATGGTGATGTACCCCAAAGAGTACAGACAAGATCAGATTAACTCTTAACTAACAAAGAAGCAGGTGCAGTGACAGCAACAGCAGTGACAGTAGAAGCAACAACAAACAATGGGGAGGGAGAGGGAATCTAATCAGAATTGTTAAACTGTATTATTCCAGTGACTAACAAAATGTATGATAAATTAGATATTATGACTCGTTCACAAATAAAAAGCAATTTACATAAAATGTCCTTGAAGTGGCCAACATGTGAGATTTACTAGACTGACGTTAAATGAATTGCTGTAATCATAAAAATGAACCAAGAGAAATTATGGGATTTAAATACACAATAACTAAAACAAAAAATTATTATAGAATCTTTTAAAAGAAGACTTGAACTTGCAAAAGGAAGAATCAGCAATCTTAAATACAGAAAAATTAGGATTATAAAGTCTGAGGGACAGAAAAGGTGAAAGGATGAAGAGAATAAACAGAACCTTTCATTGTGCATATACTGGCACATTGGTGTTGGCAACACCAATGTGCCAGTATATGCACAGTGAAAATCCCACACACAGATGAGAGAAAAGAGCAAAATTATATTTTAACAAGTAGTGGTCTAAACTTCCCATATTAAAAACCAAAAACTATCTATATGGTCAAGATACCTCATGAACTACAGGAGCTGTCAATGCAAACACAAAGGCAAAAAACCACTCCTGAAAATATTCAGAAAAGGAACTCACCGTGCAGATCTCTCCAATAATGCTAAATATAACTTGTCATTAGAAACCAGGGCCTAACAGTTATAGGATAATAGATTCAAAATTCTGGAAGATAAATATTATTGCTACTGATTCTATATTCAACAATTTGCTCTTTAAAAATTAAAGAAATTGTGTATTTCCCTGATAAAATAAACAACCAATGAGATCAATTGCCAGTAGAATCTGACAGCAGCCTCACTAAAATGTGTCCATTAGACTGAAACAGAAGGACACTGAATAATAACCGGAATCTAAGAAAATAAACAGCATGGACATAGGTAACAACATATGTAAATGTGAAATATATAAATACATATTTTATTATTTTTTCTATTTAATTTAAAAGATTTCACTTTAAAGCAACAATTATAAAACTATAGACTTATACAAAGATGCAAGCTGCAGAGCAATAATAATTCAGTTGATATTAATTATAATTAAATAGATAATTAGTATCACATTTAATCTTCAGAGAAAATACTTAGAAAATTAAATTCTAGAATTTTAGCAAAATAAGAAAATAAAATAGTACAATGGAAGATATGCATTTGGGAACACATAACTAGGTATTAAAATAAAATGATGTCAGGCATATAAAAAACAAAAACAGAACAATAAATGTAGATATTATTGATGAATGCATTAAAGTTTGAGTAGACTAAGGACTCCAATTAAATGTCAAGGATTGGCAAAATGAGATAAAAGCATAAACCAAGTATATGCCGTCCACACAAGTCACACTTTAGGAGCTGGAATTGTAGTTTGGCTGAAAAGCTCTTGCCTAGCACATAGAACGCCCTGGGTTTGATCAGCAGCACTGAGAAATAAATACAAATCACACTCAAAAACACAAATAGATTGAAAGAGAAGGATAAAAATTCATCTAGCATGCAAATTGGGAACAAAAGAGAAAAATAAATTTGGGGGTACCTACACTAATAGAAGATGCAGTAGGATTTCAGGCAAAAGTGTTATTAGAGACAAAGAATAATTTATAATAATAATAGAGTCATTGCACCAAGAACATAATACTCAAAATCATAAATTCAGTTTATAAGTATAGCCCTAACCTGCATAAAGCCAAAAGTGATAGAATTTAAAGGACAAGTTCATACTTCAAAGTAATATCTGGAAACTTGATATCTCCTTTTCAATCACGAATAGGACAACTAGGTAAAAGAGTAACAAGAAAATGGAAACCATAAAAAAATATAAATTGCAATAGACTTCTATTGACCGCTCCAACAATGGTCTAATACAAATTCTAAACACTTTTTTTCAAATGAACATGAAGCATGTCCCAACATATGTGACTCATGAAAGAGTCTCAATAAATTTGAAGGGATTAAAATTGCACAAAATATAGTCTCTGCTCATAATACCATGAGAATGGAAATTTTTAATAGAAGTAAATTTAGGGAAGAGCAGAACATGTGGTTATTAGATAACACATTAGTAAAAAACCATACGGGTCAAAAGAGAAATCAGAGTAGAAATTACAAAATATTTCAAGATTAATAAAAATAAAACAACATAACAGCTTATAAGATGCAGGTAAATCTCTAACTGAGAAACTTCCGTAGCTGTAAACATTTATAGTAAAGTTGAGAAGAAGTCTGAGAGTACAGCTTGGCAGTGAGTGGCATGTTTTGCGTTCACAAAGCCCTCGCTTCAATTGCCATCACCAAAAGGAGAAACACCGAACAAGAAGATGCGGTGACGTCTGTGGTGGCAGAAGCATTTAAAGGTAATAATATAACCTTCCGCTTTAAGAAACAGCAAAAGGCAGAGGAGCACATAGAATCCTATAAAAGTAGAATGAAGAATATGCTGAAAAATCACATCAGAAATAAAGTGAAGAAAGGGAAAAGAACAGTAAAAATAATACAAAGTTAATTCTTGGAAACACAGTTCATTACACTTTAATTAGATTAAGCGAGAGAAGAAAAAGTGTATAAGTTAGTGAAACATGAAAAAATAGAGACATTACTGCCAACTTACATAAATAAAAGGAACGATGGGGCACACTATGAACAATTTCATGACAACAAATCAGGCGACACAACCGAAATGCACAAACCCATAGTGAAAACAAGCTGAAATCTCAACCAAGAGGAAGCAGAAAACTTAACGAAATTGTAAGGAGCTGAAGAGGTTAAGATAGTGATAAAATGACCTAAAAATTTCAGGCTCAAATGGCTTCAATGGTTATTTCCACCAAAATTAAGGAAGAAATAACAATCTTCACAAACATCTATGAAATAGGAGGGAAATTTTTTCAACTCATTCTCCATATGAAAACATATTATTCTGACACCAAAGCCAAAGAAATAAAGAAAAAAAATACCTCTACACCAATGTCTCTATGTACTCTATGCACCAATATCTCACAAAACCTTAGAAAATGCTAGCAAAACAAATCCACTAATATTTAAAAGAAACGTGCCTCCCTATTTCTTATCTTCTCTCTTTTATTTTGCTCTCTTGTCAATTGTATTTTTTATTTTTCATTAGGCATCAGAAAAAATTAAGATTTATCTGAATGATACAATTCAAATTTAGATTTAGTATCAAACAAATCAGTGTAACACATTATTAGGAAAGTGATCATAGCAATAAATGTACAAAAATATTTGACAATATCTTCAAATTTTCATAGTGAAAATACTGAAGACATAAATTGTGTGCAGGAACTTCAACAGCCGAAAAAATAATCTTTAAAAATTGCACACATCAAAAGAACAGAAAAGTCACAAATAAATTCACTAATGATGCACCTTAAGGACTTAGAGAAACAAGAACAACTTAACTCAAAAGGCAGTAGAAGAAAAGAAATTATAAAGATCAGATCTGAAATAAATGAGATTGAGATAAAAAAGACAATAAAAAAGTTTAATGAGTCAAAGAGCTGGTTCTCCAAAAGAATTAATAAAATCGACAAACCTCTTGCCAATCTCATCAAGAAAAGGAAAGAACAGGCACGGATTAGCACACTTAGAAATGCAAAGGGTGAAATTACAACGGACTCTGCAGAAATCCAGAACATTATAAGAAATTACTTTGAACACCTATATTCTAACAAATTTGAGAACTGGGAAGAAATGGATAACTTCCTAGATACATTTAAAATTACCAAAACTAAATGAAGAAGATATAGAAAGCTTGAGCAATCCCATCACGCACACAGAAATTGAGGCAGTAATAAAAGCTCTACCTACAAACAAAAGTCCAGGCCCAGATGGATTCACAGCAGAATTTTTTCAGTGCTTTAGGGAAGAACTTACTCCAATCCTCCTCAAACTATTTCATAAAGTAGAAAGTGAAGGAATGCTACCAAACTCATTTCTTCAGGCTAACATCACACTAGTCCCAAAAACAGACAAAAACCTAACCAGGAAGGAAAATTATAGACCAATATCCTTAATGAATATGGATGCAAAAATCCTCGATAAGATTCTGGCAAAGAGAATCCAACAAGTAATCAGAATGATCATACACCATGATCAAGTGGGCTTCATGCCTGAGATGCAAGGCTGGTTCAACATACACAAATCAATCAATGTAATACACCATATCAACAAAAGCAAAAAACAAAAACGACATGATCATCTCTATTGATGCAGAAAAAGCCGTTGACAAAACCCAGCACCCCTTCATGATAAAAACACTGAGAAAAAATGGTATAGAAGGGTCCTACCTAAAAGTCATAGAAGCTGTAGATGCTGAGCCTACTGCAAATATTATAGTAAATGGAGAAAAACTGAAATCGTTTCCTCTCAAATCAGGAACAAGAGAAGGCTGCCCACTTCTACCACTCATATTCAACATAGTCCTTGAAACACTGGCCACAGCAAGCAGACAAGAAAATGAAATAAAGGGAATCTATATCGGAAAGGAGGAGGTCAAACTCTCCTTTTTTGCAGATGATATGATTATCTACATGGAAGACCCTAAAAACTCCACTACAAAACTCCTAGAAACAATAGAAAAATTCAGCCAAGTCTCAGGCTACAAAATTAACATTAAAAAAATCAAAAGCTTTTCTCTATACTAACAATGAAATTATTGAGCAAGAACTCAGAACAATTCCATCTTCAATAGCTCAGCAAAAAATTAAATACCTAGGAATATACCTAACCAAGAATATGAAGGACCTATATAAAGAAAACTACATTACATTGAAGAAAGAAGTTATAGGAGACACTAGAAAGTGGAAAGGTATCTCCTGCTCTTGGATAGGCAAAATAAATATAATCAAAATGACTATACTGCCTAAACTGATATATAGATTTAATGAAATCCCTACCAAAATACTTACAAGTTTATTCAAAGAACTTGAAACAACAATTCTTAAATTCATATGGAACCAAAAGATACCAGGAATAGCCAAAGCAATCCTGAGCAACAAGACCAAAGCAGGAGGCATTACAGTTCTAGACATCAGGCTATACTATAAAGCCATAGTTGTAAAAACAATTTGGTACTGGCACAAAAATAG
Source organism: Ctenodactylus gundi (assembly GCA_004027205.1). Classification (NCBI taxonomy): domain Eukaryota; kingdom Metazoa; phylum Chordata; class Mammalia; order Rodentia; family Ctenodactylidae; genus Ctenodactylus; species Ctenodactylus gundi. The sequence goes on along the minus strand of PVKB01001437.1, from coordinate 328,892 downwards.
ACAGATAGACCAGTGGAACAGAACTGAAGATGCAGAGACAAACCCAAATACTCTCAATCACTTAATCTTCAACAAAGGGGCCAAATGCATACAATGGAAAAAAGACAGCCTGTTCAACAAATGGTACTGGGAAAGCTGGACATCCACATGCAGAGGAATGCATCTAGCCACACACCTGTCACCATGCACCAGAATCAAAACAAAGACCTAGACATTAAAAATGAAACACTAAACCTTCTAGAAGACAAATTAGACAAATTTCTAAAAGACATAGGCTTAGGCAAAGACTTTCTTGATAAGACACCAAGAGCAAAAGAAACTATCCCCATTATTAATAAATGGGATCTTGTTACACCAAAAAGTTTCTGCACAGCAAAAGAAACTATCAACATTATAAAAAGAGAACCAACAGACTGGGAAAAATATTCACCGCCACCATCTCAGATAAGAAGCTTATAACTAGAATATACAGGGAGCTGAAGAAAAGTAAGCCTACCAAAATAAAGGATCCTATTGAAAAGTGGGCAAATGAAATGAAGAGGCAGTTCACTCACGAAGAAGTACAAAGGGCCAGTAGATACATGAAAAGATGTTCAACATCTCTAGCCATAAGAGAGATGCAAATTGAAACAACACTAAGATACCATCTCACTCTAGACAAAATGGCCTATATCATCAAGTCAAATAGCAATCAGTGCTGGCCAGGCTGTGGGGAGAAAGGAACCCTCCTGCACTGCTGGTGGGAATGTAAATTCGTACAACCCCTTTAGAAAGCAGTATGGAGATCCCTCAAAGGACTAGAAATAAATATCCCCTTCCATCCAGCAACACCCCTCCTGGGAATATATCCAAAAGAGGCCAAAACAACACACAACAGTGATATATGTATACGCGTGTTCATAGAAGCACAGCTAACAATAGGTAAAATATAGAAATAACCAAAATACCCATCAATAGACCAGTGGATACACAAATTGTGGTATTTATACACAACGGAATACTATGCATCAATAAAGTCCAACAATGTGGAGCCTTTTACAGGCAAATGGAAGAAACTTGAGAACATCATGCTTAGTGAAGTGAGTCAGAAGCAGAAGGTGAAACATCGAATGGTCTCTCTGATGAGAGTCCCAGCGCACAACTCCTATGGAACTCAAAATGGAAAACAAAGTGAAATGGGGGGTAGGGTGGGGGAGGAGGGATGGAGGGTAGGGGGAGGGACAGAAAGAGAGTGAGAAAGTCCTTGTCACCTTGACAAGATAGGTATGTGCAGAAAATGCTCAACTCCATTGTAAACCTTAAATTTTGCACAATTACATATCAATAAAATGGAAACAAAGTATAAGCATATAGTGGTATGGGACAGAGATCTTTCTTGTAAAGTGAAGGATAAATTATTGTATCTGACGCCTGCTAACCCAAGAAAAAGGCATAAAACCTAATGGGCCTATTTGTACTTTAGAATCAACATATTCCTCACTTGGGTGTGTTTCTCTAACCAATTCACTGAATGACTTAAAGAACTGTTATTTTTGAGTAAGGCCTTAAACAGGAAAAGGCTCTGAAGCAGGTTCAGTCTGTTCAAGTTGCTCTGCCACTTGGGCCATATGACCCATCTGATCCAGTGATACTTGTGGTATCAGTGGCAGAAGAAGGTGCTGTTTTGGGCTTCTGGCAGGCCCCCATAGGTAAAACACAGTGGAGCCCCTTGTGATTTTGAGGCAAGGCCCTGTCATTATCTGAAGAAAGCTACTCTCCCTTTGAGAAACAACTTCTAGCTTGCTACTAGGCCTTAGTTGAAACTGAACACTTGACCATGGGACACCAGGTTGCCACCCAGCCTGAGCTGTCCAATAAGAAATGAGTGCTATCTGACCCAACAAGTCATAAATCTGGACATGCACAACAATACTACACCACCAAATGAAAATGATAGTTATTGTCTTAGTTACTTCTTTGTTTCTGTGACTCGGTACCCAACATACATAACTTTAGAGAAGAAAGATCTGTTTTAGCTCACGGTTTCAGAAGGTCTCAGCTGACTCACAGGTGGGTGGCTGGAAAATAGTGGAATCATATGCTGGGGCTGCCGCTAGAGCCAGAGTGGGAGGCAGTGCTCCAGAGACCGAGGTCCTCACAGCAGCCTAGCAGAACAGAGATAGGTCAAGCCCCAAGCATCCAACCTTCCATCCAGGCCCACCTCCCCACAGTACACGGTATTCGTAGGAACGTAAGGAAGGTCCAGAAGCCACAAGCAAATTACATAAAGAAATGATCCAAATGCCCATGGAGCCTACACCTGCAGTACTTCCCTCTGTCCTCTGTCCTGCATCACACACCAATGGCTTCACGGTGTGTGTTCCTTGATCAGCTGATAGAGGAAGAGAAGAACGGGGCCTAGTTTACAGATGGTTCTGCATATTATGCAAGCACCATGTGGAAGTGAACAGCTGGGTGCTGTAGCCTTTCTCTGGGACTTCCCTGAAGGACAGGGTGGGGAAGGGAAATCTTTACAGTGGGCGAATCTTTGGGCAGTGCATTTGCTCATACATTTTATTTAGAAGAAAATATGGCCACAGTGTGACTACATAATAATTCATTGGCTACAACCAATGATTTGGCTGGATGGTCTGGGACATAAAAGGAACACAACTGGAAGGTTGGTGACAAGAATTTTTGAGACAAGGTATGTGGAGAATATGGGCAAAGAATGTAAAGATACTTGTGTCTCGTTATAACCTTAGCAGAAGAGAAATTTAATAATCAAGTGGACAGGGTGGCTTACTCTGTGGAGAACAGTCAACTTCTTTCTTCAGCCACCCCTTTCATTGCCCAATGGACTCAAATAAGGTGGCCAAGGTGGTAGGGACGGAGGTTATGCATGGGTTCAACAACATGGACTTCCTCTCCCAAGGCTGACCAGGCAGCAGCCAGTGCCTAACACCCAGTATACCTGCTGCGAGGACAAACAATGGGACCCAGTGTGGTATCATCTTTGGGGAGATAAACCTGCAAAGTGGTGGTAAGTTGATTATATTGAACCACTTGCATCATGAGAAGGGTATCATTTTGTCTGTAGAGGAACAGATACTTTGGTTGTGGATTCACTGTTCCTGCACATATTGCTTCTGCCAGAGCTATCACTTGTGGGCTGACAGAATGCCTCATCCATCGTCATGATATTCCACACAGTATTGCTTCTGACCAAGGAACACATTTCACAGCTAAAGAAGTGTGTCAGTGGGCTCATGCTCATGGAAATCACTTAACTTCCACCATCCAGAAGCAGCTGAATTGATGGAACCATGCCTAGCAGAAGCAGCTAGATTGATAGAATGGTGGAATAGCCTTCTGAAGACAATTACAATATCATCAGAATTAGAACAATGTTCTTCAGAAGGTTGTATATGCTCTGAATCAGGGATCAACGTATGGTGCTGTCTCTCCCACAGCCAAGCTTCTTGGGTCCAGGAATCAAAGGTTGGAGGTATGGATGGTGCCACTCAACATTACTTCTCGTCACCCACACAAAATCTTTTTTTTTTTTTTTTTTTGCTTACTGTTCGCACAACCTCATACTCTGATTGCTTAGAAGTTTTAGGTCCAGAAGGGGGAAGACTTGTACCAAGAGACACAAAACACTTCTATTAAATTGGAAGTTAAAACGTCCCCCTGTCATTTTGGCCTCTTTGTGCTTGGAGCCAATAAGCTAAAAAGGGAGTTACATTATTGGTGGGGGAAATTGATCCAGGCTACCAAAGGGATGGTCTGGGACATAAAAGGAACACAATTGGAAGATTGGTGAGAAAGATTTTTGGCTTAAAATTTATATGGGACAAGACTAGCCCCATATAATTTGACTATTATTCCATAATGGAGGTAAGGAGAAATGTTTGGAGTGCAGGAGAAACTTTAGAATGTTTTCTAGTATTACCATGAATGGGTGTCCCTCTTATGAAGTGCAAAAACAACAACAACAACAACAACAACAACAACAACAACAAAACAATACCATAAAAAGGTCCAAACACGAATGGCAGGGCAATGGTCAGATCGGAGAGATGTGAACCTATGAACACTATGCAATCATAAAGAGAGATAGGAAGCATTTGAACCAAAATGGGGCCACCTTGAGTAAATAATGCTCAGTGAAATGGACTAAACTCAAAAGACTGAGTATAGATGGATGTCCCCTTTATGAAACTCACAAAAATAATGGCATAACAAGGCCCCAATAGAGGAGACAGGGTAGGAAGAGGGGCAATGGACTGCTAGGAAAGGGGTGAGTCTCTGAAACTGGAAAGAGAGAAGGGGAGGCATAGCACAAGGGTAAGAAGGAAGGAAAAAGAGGCAAAAAACTGATGTAGATGGTCATTGATTACCCAAACTTATGCTTCTAGAATTATAGAATTTGTAGTTCATGTAAATTAAAAAAAATTAAAAACCAACAAAAATACGTATATCTCTCAAAATTCCCTCAAAATTCATTAGTTCCAGCAGGTTACTGAAAATTAAATTAAGAAAAAACACCTGCCAAGGAATAAGTTTAATTAAAGAAGTGAAATTTCTCTGCAATAAAAATGATAGAAAAAAGATGTTGAGAGGAATGTGAATAAATGAAAAGATGTTCTACATACATGCCTTGAAATAATTGATATTAAAATATTGGTACTACACAAAATGATGTATGGATTATGTACAATCCTTATCAGAATTTCAATGTCTTTTTATGGTTGAATAATATTTTATTTTGTACATATACATTTTCTCTCTCCAGTCATTGGTGGACTAGATTAATTTTATAGATTAGTCACATCAATTAGCTTGCAATGAACACAGAGGTACACATGTCAGTCAACATGAACTTGGAAGACATTAAGCAAAATATGAGAGGCACAAAATGACTAACATACTATCTCATCATATTAGAGTTAAGTAAGTTATTCTAGTGGAAATAGAGAATAAAACATTGGCTGTCAGTGGCTGGTGAAGCCAGGGCACTGAAAGAATGGGGTGAGTTTGGTTAACAAAGATAATCTCATACTTTGAAGGAAAAAATTCTGACCTTCTATTATACACAGAGTCACTTTAATTAACAACAGTGTGTCGTATATTTCAAAATAGTTAGAAGAGAGGAAATTGAATGTTTTTGCAACAAAGAAATGATAAATATTTAAGATAATGTTTCATTGTAAACCTTAAATTTTGTGTTTATACATATCAATAAAATGGGGGGAAGATAATGTATACGCTAATTATTGCCACATGATCATTACATACTGTATAAAAGTACCAAATAGCCCACTGTATCATCTGAAAGCTACAGTTCTTATATGTCAAGCTAAAGGAGTGAAAAATTCAAATAAATTTTTTGCATAAAATGGAAAAAAAATCCTATAACTCATATGAAACTACCTAAGACCCCAAATAACCAAGAGAAGAACAGTTAAATACTCTTACTTTTCTAAATACTCCTGGTTTGGGGGCCTTGATCTGATAAATGTTTATGACATATGAAAAATTGTGTTTTTCCTACCGTTTTTATTAATATATATCTGTAATACATAATGTTTATAATGATCTCGAGTATTTTGTGGACATAAATATAACATCAATATTACGATACCTTTTTCTCCCCACTTTTGGCCCTGCCACACCCTCCCCATCCCCCCAAAACTCCCATTATCACACATATTTGGTTGTATAGAATGCCTGTGTTCTGGGTTTTCCAAATCAGAGAAACCATGTGATGTTTAACATATTTAATCTGCCACATCTGTCTCAATTTATCACTCCAATCATCACTTAATAGATCTGTTTCCCACTCCTAGAATGGGCTGCAGTGGCCATATTTTGATGTCTCTTCTCTGGGACCAGCAGAGCCCTTAATGGGGAAAATTTGTCAGAAGTTCTTTTTTCTGTATCTTATTATATCTTTGTTGAGATTCTTTAATGTGGCTTCACCCACCAGTCCACACAAGAGAACTATAACAATGAAATTCGTGAGGCTAGAAAAAGTGAGAAAGAAAAAGAGAAAAGTTAAATTTTATATTCCATAGCTTAGTACTGAAAGGTAAATGTTTGTACATTCAAAAGTCATTCAGATTGTCATTGCATCAATCAGTTTTCTTAGAATAAACTTGCATTGTAGACCAAATAAGTGAATTGCTACATTAAATGAGTGTAAGTCTAAATCAGATTGCTATATTAAATGAAGTTAAATCTATATTACATAAGTATACTTAAGTATACTACACTTACAGCAATAGAGTGGCATGCTTAGATATTTCAAAATTTTTTTAACTTTCATAATTATTTTTTCACATTTACTAATATTTTGCCAGACATTCCTAACTTCATGCATACATATTTTAATGATTTTATACAAATTCTCCATGTTGAATATATGTTTTTCAAACTAATATACTATTAAAATAATAATGGGTGGGATACACAGATTTTATGAAACAGTTGGTACTGTTTTAGAAGGACAGTGATCAAGTGATTCAAGTATCAATCTAATTTTTTGTTACACTTTCTCTTTAAGCATGTTCTTTTCTCCATGGTTTTTGGTGCTGCTTATCTCTTTGCTTCTCTCAAACTTATTGGAATTACTGCAGATTTCTCAAGGCAAACTTTAAAGGCCAGGACAGCCTGGAGCAAGATCTTTCAAGCTTTAAAAGACAGTGTCAACCCAGGTTGTCGTATCCAGCAAAATTATCCCTGAAAATTGAAGGAGAAGTAAAATTTTTTCATGACCAAGAATCCCTAAAGAAATTTGCGACCACTAGTCCAGCACTGCAGAGAATACATAAAGGAGTCTTTGAGTTAAAACTCATGTTTAATATTGTACGACCTCAATTGCATAAAAATATGTGCTGAGTGTCTTTAGACATATACAAAGACAATAAATCAGACTAAATAATCTTTTTGTTATTTGCTTTTTTAGTTTACAAAAACACACAAGCTTAAAAGTTGGAAAATAAATGTTAATTAAAGTATATCTACTAGAAAACACATTCACATGAACAACTCAGCTGAAATACAACATACTAGGTTTATGTGAAGCTTCAGATATTTAGCTTGTTAGCATTAGCTTTGACAGTCACACCCACTGTTCTTGGGAGACCCTGGATCTTGACTACCTAACAGCTCAGGGAAGGGTTGTCCTGATTCATCACACCCAGACAACTGCTGAATTTGGTTACAACACTGAGTGCAGACTCAGGATTAATTCTTCTAACACGCCTGCGTGATGCTATAGCCCACCAAGCCTTTGGTAATGTGACACTTAACAACCGCCACTGCTTTCCAGCTGCGGGAAGAATTCGGGTGGGAGCTTACAAAGTGAGACTCTTGCTGAACACTTCGTTTTCTTGCCTAGCACCATGATTTGAAGAGGATCCAGCCTGGGTTTTGGAAAACACAACTATTAATGTGAAAAATATTGTTTGGCCCAAGTATGGGTTTCCTTAAATAAAGCCATGTACAATATCTGTGTAAATGTAGCAGTAACTTTTCCATTTCATTCTGGATTTCACTGAAAAATCATGCCTCTCCCAAAACACAACTGGCATTTCTATGAAACCATTATTTTTTAAGTCTTGCAAAATTTAATAAAGAACTAAAATAGTGTAATTAGTATCTAATTATATTGGTATAGTTAGAGATATAATCTAAATATCTTTATGTAATAAAAGAAATAAACTGTGGTATTACACACAATGGAATACTATGCATCTATAAAGTCTAACAGTTTGGAGGCTTTTGCGGGCAAATGGAAGAAACTTGAGAACATCATGCTTAGTGAAGTGAGTCAGAAGCAGAAGGTGAAACATCGAATGGCCTCTCTGATATGAGAGACCCAGATCACAACTCTTATGGAACTTAAAGCGAGAAAACAATGTGAAGGGGGAGGGTTGTTAGGGCGGAAGAGGGAGGGAGGAGTGGGTAGGGGGAGGGACAAAAGGAGAGTGGGAAAGTCCTTGTCACCTTGACAAGATACGTAGGTACACAAAATGCTCAACTTCATTGTAAACCTTAAATTTTGAGCTTATACATATCAATAAAATGGGGAAAAAAGAAATATTAAAAGTAAAATCCCAGGCAAATTATAAATAAAAGTAAAGTACAAAAACATAAACATTGTTGGAGAACTCACCATGAAAAATGGAAGACTTAATTATGTATCTAATAAAAATATTTAAAGACAATAAATTTTATACAACACAAATTCATAGCTTCTGTATTCCTTGTTAGTATTAGTAAATTTTTTGAATTATTTAAAACATTTCTACACCTAAATTATTATATTACATTTTGTGTTTTAGCATGTGATCATAATTCAGAAACAGAATATTTCTATATTTAATAATGAAATACATCTTGATTTAAATGTTTATTAATATATGTATATCATTTCAAATTTTTATATTATATATAATTTTAACTGTCAGAAGATTTTTTAGGCAGTTCAAAGGCAGTAGATATGTATATATATATATATATATATATATATATATATATATATATATTTCAAAGAGGTAGAAAAAATATGTAAGTATATATCTGCCCACTGTAAAGTGTGTTTGCACATTAAAATGCAGTACAAATTTGTAAACATGAACATTTGAAACTCTGAAGGGAAACGACACATATGCACACACACATATACGTACATACACACTTCACTGTAACATCTGGGATTCATCAAACTGGAAATTCAGATAAATAAAAGATTTCTTAGTGAAGTTCAGTAAGTAGAAAAACCGCATATTATCCTTCTGTGGACATGTAACTATTGTCTCAAAGTATTTAAATTTATCATCAGCATGTGTGCAGACTTCTGCAAAATATATTTTTAGTATTACTACAGAATATTTATTTCAGTTGTGTTCCAACCCAGTCAGGAATACTGATAAACAAGAAATACTTAAGTTGCATATTGCTTGTTGTATGTACACATGATTCCCTCCACGTGCCTAATAGAATTAATTAAGATAATGAAAAACAGATGTTTCATAATTTTCAATGTAGACGTTTGTCCTTATTTATTGTTTGAATCGTGTTGTCAACACATAGGACTTAGAACTTTCAAAAATTGGGTATTCACTGGCCCACCACCTGCTGGTTCTAACAGACATGCTTCAACCTCAGGCAAGAATGAAATCACAGAAATCCCTGACCATATGTAGAACCCATGCCTGGCAACAACAAAACAAAACAAACATATCTCTTCATTGTTTGTGGAAAATAAACCTCTTCCTTCTGTGTTATAGTGAATAGAAGCAAGGTATTGATGAATTTAAAATAACTAAAATTATGTGTCCTACATTAATAATTTGAACTTTAAAATGTGGTCTTCAATGGGGTTAGAAAATCTGTCTAGTGAAAATAAAAAATTCCATTGAACAGATTGATGTTCTGTGTTACTTAATGTTGTATATTAGTTTTAAAATACAATGGAAGATGTCTTACATACTTACACATCATCTGCGACCAATCTCAAACTTTAAGTCCTTGAATTCAGCTTGACTAACAAAACAATTCCACAAAATAATTCCTTCCTGACCAGGGAATCTGAGTAGATCTGAGTTTGAATGAGAACTGTGCAAAGATAAAGTAACATTCACTTACTTCCTGACTAAAAGAGTGAATTTTAGAGTTAATGCAAAGTTTTAGGTTTGTTTGAATAAGTGATACAGCTAGGTCACACTAAGGCTCAGATCTGTAAACGCAGTCCACTGACTCAGGATTTTTTTAAGAAAGGGAGAAGGTGTGCATGTGCAGGCATTGTCAAAACAGTCACAAAAGCTTTATTGGAATTGGGGATTGACGAACTAACATTTGGCCACTTTCCTTTGCTAACAATTACTCACTTTGTCGAATCAAGATAGGTTGTCATTTTTATAGACTGTTAAGCCTAATATTTAGTTGGGGGAGTTAAATGAGTGAGATATTCCTAGTTTCTTAATTTCATAATCATAGGCAAATTGTCCCAAGTTTTCCACCATCTATCCATTGAGAAGTTAGAATTTCTTGAACAAACAATTATAGAGGAATTAAATACTTGGGATGAGAAAGGAAGTCAGCGAAGGGACAAGAACATTAAAATAATTTAGATGTGATATGCATATGTGCCATTTCACCGAGTTGAATGTACATTTTACATGTTATAAACATATACTAACAAAACATAATAACAATGGGACAAAGAAAGTTAATTTTCCAAGTCCTGAAAGAATATTTATGTGCATGAGGAAAGAGGCTGCTCATTGGACAGTTTGAGGTCCCTTCCAAGTCTTCTTTTCTATGAAGGCTTTCCTTCGGTTACTTCTTTAATTAAAAGTATGAAATGGCAACTTATAAACATTGTATAATAAATGCTAGTCTCAAGTTAAATGTCTTGCTTAGTGTTTGTCTCTATTAATCATCATTACTAACTAAATATCATGGTAGCAGTCTTATGTGGAGAACGGCAAAGTTATCTGAAACACAAATGAGTTACATGTATTCCAAAGCAGACTTAAAATTGATCTTTTCTCTTAATTAATAAAAAATAACTCAGCTATTTTCTGACATTTTCAGTTAAAAACTTCTGTTAATTACTGAGGTTCTCCCATATAAACTCTCTGAATAAGTTTCATTGTGGTTTTTTTTTAATATTGCAGCTTCAGCTGAAATCATAATTTATCTGACCAGTTAAAGAGAACTTACAGCTTTCCTAAAGGAGTAGATAAAATAAAATCAGTTTGTGGCTTTTAATTTTTCATTTAATATACCTGAGTAATACAAATTTGATGTTATGTCTTAAAGGCTTTTGCAACAACTACCCAACTCGTTTTGACCACAAATATTTCAGTTTGTCTAGGATATTTGTTGTGAATAAAACTATCCATACCTCCATCATTGAAAGGTATGTAAAATTAATGTTTATACAGGACAGTATGTTTATAGAGAACATTGAGGGTAAAATAATAATTTTGAGCAAAATAGATAATAATTATATGCTTTAGCTAAAATAGTTTGGAGGAGTTAGAAAAATCAATTTAGCAGACTGTTCAGGGTGTCAAATGGTAAGCCATATCTTGTGTGATAAGAAGGGCTACATGAGAGACCCAGATCACAACTCTTATGGAACTTAAAATGAAAAACAAAGTGAAACAGGGGGGTAGGGCGGGGAGGAAGGGAAGGGTGGGTTGGGGGCGGGACAAAAGGAGAGTGGAAAAGTCCTTGTCACCTTGACAAGATACGTATGTGCACAAAATGCTCAACTCCATTGTAAACCTTAAATTTTGCACTTATACATATCAATAAAATGAGGAAAAATGAAAAAGAAGGGCTACAGCTTAATAAAATTCCTAGAGCTGCTGGTATAAAATTTAAAATCTGATTAATTTTAAAGATATAGAGATTATATAAGTTATATTTCATAAATCTTTTTCATAAAATTTAAGACTCAATGAAAAGAAAGTGCTCAAATTTACACGCTAAAATATTTATTTCTCTTCTATTGTCCAATTTGATTTATTATGACTGATAAGTCAAACTACAGTTAAATTTTACCAATATTCATAATCATGGATTCAACTGTATCCTCTTCCTTCAACAAGAATGCCTTAGAGTCCATAGAAAACTAAAATCACTTGTTTTTAATAAAAAATATATGACAAAACTAAGTTTGTTAAAAAAATAAGTCACTCAGCTTCAGCTAAGAACGATCCAAAAGTTTTTTTTATAAATCAAATTTATTTAGAATATTTTTACTTGATTTTGCTGCTTCTTTAGGCTACAAAGATTAATAAATATATGATCATTCAAAGTTTACATCCTTATTTGTACTTTAAAATTGAATTTACTATATTCTTCAATAGTGGCGTAGAACATATAAAGCAAACAAACTTTTTTTTCTATAATTACTAGTGAGAGTATCACACGAAAGCCAAACCTACTAGATAAAAATTGAGATTGTTTCACAGATCTATCCATCGTCTTTGATGGTTGTCAATATGTCAAACGCAGGTAGCATTGTGCACTAACTGTGATATTTGAAGACCTGGTCGCTGGTCACAGTTTTCATTGATGAGCTATTTTATCAAATAATGCTTATTGAATACTTTATTTTGAAGCCCAAGATCTCTGTAATCAGAGATTTTTATAGATCACATTTGACATTATAAACAATTTCTTTGTGAACATTTGATAAGACACTTAAATGCACATCAGAGTAATGGTGTCTGATAATGAAAAATTTAAAACACAGTATTTGTTGATCTTACACGTAAAAAAGATGTGCGTACATGTAATTATTTTTAGAATGCCATTATTCCATTAAAGGCAATGGTTGATTGTTGGATACCAAGGAATATGATTACATTTGACTTCTTTAAAAGAAATAGGACTTTTGTCATTCTCTTTGAGACAATTGGCAGCATGTACCAGTCTAAATGGCATCGAGAACTTGCACCTATAAAATCCATAGGAAGGACAGAAGGAGCAACCAAATGCTTCCCAGGCAAGGGGGTTTGGTGGGAAAATGTTACCAGGTGCCTGTAATCCACATAACACTTGATCAGAAGAATGAGGTGCTTGTAGACATGGCCCATTAAAGTCTTCGGATGAAGCAACGTTTGAACTGGTGAACCTCAGGGGAGATAACACGGGCACTTCCATCCTGAGTGGGAGTGAGGGCTGAGAACTGTTGCCACTTCCTTGCTTTTGAGGAGCAGGTAGGACGAAAGGTTGCTGTCGCCAAAAATTCGTTGGGCAAATCTTGTAGCAAAGAGGCAGATTAATGTTGTGCAGGTATGTCTCTTGACAGGTCACCCCAAGGGAGCTTGCAGGTAGATGAAATGTAGGTGGGGAGCAAGGTGGAGAAAGTAAGGAGGTCAAAGGAGACGGAGCCCCTCCACTGGAGTTCACCGGGGATGAGCCACTGCTGCCACCTGTGAATGACAATTCAGTCGATGAAAAATGTGGCTGGTGTTTTTGCTGAACCAATATTATCACTATCCTTCCTTCACGCTTGGATGAGCTTCCTTGTAAGTTTACAGTTCTTTTAGCTTCTTTGGGAAAAGACGTCTTCTTGTCTGTGACCAAAGTTGAATAATATAATCTCTACCACGACTACTTTTGGCACTATTAATGTGTGTCATACAATGAATATTCACTATGACTGAGCACTATAGTGGGCATTTTAACATTATTTATCCAGCAAATAAAAGAAGAAACCCAGTTAGCTGGCACGATATCCCTTTCCTATAATCTCAGCTACCCTAGAGTCAGAGACAGAATTGCAAGTCAGGGCCAGCCGAGCACCTTAATGTGATTCTTTTTCAAAAGAAACAAAAGAGGAAGACCCCAATGATATGACTCGATCAATAACTCTTTATCATTGAAAATTAACCTATTTTTAATTTCTTTAATTGTACTAAGTAGTTAAATAAATTGAAGAAATTGGTTGTTTATGATTCTATAAACAACTTCAATCTGAAGAAATTATTTCTCATAAAATGAAGTTATATAAGTGAGAACAACATGTTTAAAGCCACTGGAATTTTTTGTTATATGAAAATCATGGATGGGAAGGCTTCTGTGGTTCATTAAATCGAAATGTGAAAACATTTTTCCAAGTTAATACGAGGGTGAGAATGAAAGTGTTCAAAGTTTGCCATCAAGTGATCACTTTTTGCTAGCTATTAATCATTTATGGTGGTCTAGTATATACCAAAATTAGAGATAGTTTAAGGTCCAGGAAAAACTAGACTCTACGGACCTATTTTTGTAAGTATTCAAATATAGTCAAACAATGGTTTGGTTATTGACCCGTCTTGATGAAGTTGTGTTTTACCTTTTATGTTGCTATTGTTCTCATGAGGTATTCCGAGTATACAGATGCAGCCTAGCTTTTCTTCAGTAGAGTGGTAAACATCTTTTACTTTATAATAAAACATTCAAAAGTTGTTTTAAGACAATGTTATTCTTGGTTTTGCAAGCTGAGTATACTATGGATATCTTAAAGGATTAAGAAAATGGAATTTTAAAGTGTCATTTAGTGATCTTTACCTTTTAAAACTGATATTCATTGTGTTGACTATTTTAAAGCATGCCACCTGGATGCTATAAATTAAATTGATACTGTAAAATAAGTACGCACATTTTATGCCACTTCCTAAATCACACTGATACTGTAAAGTCAGTGAAATTTTTTAATAAATAATTAGACCTGCTTCTTTCTTATTTCAACTGGTTGGCAAAGCAGTGTAAAATGCAACCCAAGTATGATGTTAATGACTTGCTCCATAGTTCTAACCTTAAATAGATCTTCGGACAAGTAATTTTATTAGAGTAAAGACAAAAGGGGAAAAAACTCCATGCTACTTATCAACAAAGAGCTTTCTTTTTCTCATTAAATATCAGACCAAGTAAAAGCGCACATTTTCCAGGAAGTTCACATTCTGTACTTATTAGCTCATGTAATGTGTACTTGAGCACAAATACCTTGCAAGTATTTTAAATGATTGTGACAGTTAGTTGCAATGCAGAGGGACAAGTTTGCATGATCTCCCTCTTACGTGGAATATAAAAACACTGATCTTATCAGAGTTCAGAGTAGAACCCTGGCTGTCTGAGGTGAGGCAGAGCAGATGAAATGCTAATTATTAGATACTGAATTGCAGTTAAAATAAGAAGCCCTGGCATACACAGCAGGGTGGTGATAGATAGCAATAATCTATTTTACATTACAAAACAAATATTTTATTTTTGGCATACAGAAATGATAAATATTTGAGGAAATAAATACATTTAACAGATTTAAGCATTATGCAACTCATACATGTATTAATCACCATGATAACCCATTCATATGTACTATTTTTTCTTTCTATATATCAGTTGAAAACATTTGAAGATTGAAAAAATTTAAAACAAGAGGTAAATTATAGCGTGCAAACTAGATTAGTGTATATCTTATTTTTGTATGGCTTGTGAGCATTTTTCTGGATTTATTAATTATAATATTTTATTTGTTTTATGTCAATAGTATTTATCTTGACTTACAAGTAGTATTGTACCACTTTGTGTGTAAGAACTTAATTATCATATACTTGCATTTCTCTTCCTAACTTCAGTATCTTCTTTATCATATGGTTTATTTTACTTATCTTACTCATTATAAAACTTACAATACACTGATATTATCTTTCATCAAGTGTTCAGTGACTTTTTAAAGGGTTTCAAAATAAGGTCAAAATATAAATTTATTTATATAAAATGCATTAGTTTGATGACAGTCTTATTTTAATTCTTTCTTTACTCACGAGAAAGAAAAACTAAAGCTAAGTGTTAGCATAATATAAAGGAAGTCATATGCTAAAATTGTGTCATAAAACACAGCATATCATTTCTATATCTCACATATTTACAAATCAGTCCACAAATGGACCACTCACTGGCAGATGTTAAGTAAGAGACAGTGAGATACTGAGAAATCCAAGTGGGATCTGGGAACGAGATTATAAGTCAAAGGTAAATGTCTACCCATTGTCACTCCGGTTCCAGCCTCTTATTTTATTTTATATTTTTTGCACCACCAAACACAGTTTATGTGGTGCGGGGGAATCGAACGTGGGTACTTAGTGAGCCCTTGACTTAATGCTTGCTAGGCAAGTGCTTTAATTGCTGATCCAGCCCTCCAGCCCCAGCCTCCTCTTCAATGCCAGCTCTCTTCTCCTGTTGCAACTTATTTCTTCACCACAGTAAATATATTAATCACTGACCTTTAAATCCACATTTACTAGTACATATGTATCCCCTTTTCATTCCATTAATGTATAAATGGAAAACCGAATGCTCTGTTTTCTTACTTTGTGTGTCAGCACCAAAGGTTTTAAAATCCAGACTGAGCGATGTCCTTCGTGGGTAAGTCTCTAGAAGCCCATCCAATATGCCCCTATAGAAAGAGATTCAACATTCAATAACCTCAGAATTCAGTTCTTAAAAACAGTTTATACAAACATTTTATATCCTTTAGGGGTAATCTGAGATAGTTTTATTTTATATCCAGGTTTCTGAATACAATTCAATTAAACCCCAGGTTTTAGAACAAGCACTATCTTGGAAGTGAGTAGAGGAGGGAGTGGGAGAAGGCAAGATTTTGGAGAAAGACCTCTAGTCCCCCCCCACCCCCCGCCTTTTTTACCACCTTCTAGTTAAAACAAAACAAAACAAATCTAGAGCTGTCTGAATCCATAAGTGACAGCTTTTATCTTTATTGTGAGAAGGCCCACATAAATATACTCTGATTTTATGTCACTTACCTGCTTCTTCCAGGATCTCTAAATCCTTTAGCGAAAGGATTTCTGTCTATTTTCAGTTTGGTAATCTATGGATTCAAAGACAGAGGAGAAATTGGATTTCTTCATAACAACACTGTAGGCATTGCTTATAATGGTTACAACAGTCACACAAGACTGTAATTGGTAATGTGGTACAGGAAATAAATGGTAATGAACATTTAGCTAAGTCCACATTAGAATGATAATTTCTTGGCCCCTTTGTTGTTTTCTTCTACCTAACACAAGAATAGCATAATTTATCAAATTTGCCTTTATGACAATGAAACAAAGACTTTTTTTGTTTTTACTTGTTTGAAATGCAATCCGTAGAGCACAGTTTACCTCTATCCTAAGATGCTCTAGGGCCACTTTCTCCGTCTCAGACCTGGCCGGCTTTACCTGCTGATTTTGATAAGCTGTCACTGTGGTGAATTCAGTTTCTTTAAAGAAAAATGTTTTAACGTCTTCAGTGGACAGGAACTGGATCTGAGACAAGTCAACTCTGCTATCTTGCTCCATCACGTGCACACGAGGCTTGTACTTATGCATGGACTGCAGGATAATCTAGAGGAGAAATAGTCTAATGTTGCCAGGAAAAGTGGTTTTACCTCCCAACATTGTCCCCGTCTCATAGTCATCCCCAATTTGGGCATATAAAAAGTGTAAGGCCAAACCAGGGGCTCGGGTAACTATACGCAAAGCCTTTTCTTGCACCATTTATACTTCCCTAGAGACCCTCCTGGTTAGAGGATTTCCAAAGCAAAGCATGTCAGAGACTCTAAGATACAATCATTCAATTTCCAGATGGGAGCACTTTATACACAATGGAATACTATGCATCTATAAAGTCCAACAGTGTGGAGGCTTTTGCACGCAATTGGAAGAAACTTGAGAGCATCATGCTTAGTGAAGTGAGTCGGAAGCAGAAGGTGAAACATCGAATGGTCTCTCTGATATGAGAGTCCCAGATCACAACTATCTTAAGGAACTTAAAACGAAAAACAAAGTGAGTCAGGGGGGTAGGGTGGAGAGGGGTGGAATGGTGGGTAGGGGGAGGGAGAAAAGGAGAGTGGGAAAGTCCTTGTCACCTTGACAAGATTCCTATGTGCACAAAATGCTCAACTTCCTTGTAAACCTTAAATTTTTTGCACATATGTATATCAATAAAATGGGGGGGGGGGGGAAGCTTTCCTGCTTCCAAATGGATGACTGTGTGATATAGGAGAGTCACTGGGATCTGACCACCTGCCAGTTTCTCTAGAACTGAATGTAGTGGGCAACTTTCTGTCATTCCCTGACTCCAAATCCCAGTAGCACCACTTTCTCATTTTGTGGCTGGCATAGCACCAAGCTGGGGAGGGCAGAGGCAGGAGTATACGTAGGGAGAAGACTCAAGATCCACGTGACCTAAAAACAGGCAGGGCTGACTCCCATGGGAGGCATTTGTTGGGGGAGATTTCAAGTCTATACTCTGGTTCTCCATTTGCATCTTCCCATGACACCACATCAAAAAAAAAAAAAAAAGTGTCCAACAAAACTCTGTGGACTCCAAGGAAGGCAAGGTATTATTACCCTGGAGGCCTCCGTCCAAGGTGCCTGACAGTACCGGGGGGGTGGGGGGGTGGGGGGGTGGGGTTCCCTCCCACTCTCTTATATGAGGATTTTTTTTCCAGTACTGGGGATCCGGCCCAGGGCACTCATTCTGAGCTACATTCCCAGCCAATTTTTGAGTTTTAGTTTTGAGACAGGGTCTTGTTAAGTTCCCAAGTTGCCCAGGCTGGAGTTGAATTAGCTACCTTCCTGCTCAGCCTCCTAGCATTGCGATTATAGGCCAGTGTTATTGGGCCTGGCTCAGGAATTCTGTCTTAAAGGTTTTGTTTGTTTGTTTGTTTGCTTATTTGTTTTGGTCCTCAAACTCTCTACTCTCACCACTTTCACCTGCCAGCACCATGAGTATCCAGAGGACTCAGGAGCCTTTTCTTTTCTCTTTCACTCATAGGCAACAGAACTTAGCTGAAGAGCATGTGGGCATTAAGAGAAACATCGTGGGCCTGGCCAAGATGACCCTGAGTGGGAGTCATGGAACCTCTCTCTTCAGAGGGAAGGACTCCTCTCACTTACGTGACCTTTGTTGTCCATCTCATTGTTGGTGAGTTTCACTCGATCAAAGCTGATGATTTGCCGCATCCAGGTCTCTCCCGAGCAAGGTGAGTCAGGGTGGATATAGAATCTGGGAGCAATGCGTGAATGGTCCGTATTTCCAGCTACCATCCACTGCGAGCTGTGATACACATACCTGAAAAGGCATAGGGCATTGCATTAGCCTCATCTAGTCAAAGCCAGAAGCACAGGAACCAGCTGCCAGCTTCTTGTCCCAAGGGCCTTGCCAAAGGTTATCCCTCTGGCGCCACTCCGTTTAGCAGAAGCTAAGCATATGCCTTCAGAACGTGGCGAAGTGCAAGTGTGAGTAAAATATCATGAGATTTCCGGAGAGGGTTTGTATCTCCTCACAGAAATAGCAACAGAGTTTGATCTAACCCATTTTCCTGCACAAAGATGCCAGAAAAAAATCTACCAATGTTAGACAACAAAAATCAGGGCAGCTACCAAGTTGAACAGGGTATGTGTTCCTTCCAATCCTAGTCTAAGTGCTTTCACCAATAAGACTTCACATCAGAGAATCCCCAGGAACCTTGTCCCATGTGGCCTTGCAGCTGGTGCTCGTGTCACTTTCTACCTCAAACTCTCAGCATACTGTCGACTTCAAAACCTGCTACAATGTGATCTTATTCTTTCTGTGCCACAGATCCAGCAGTCTGGTGAGTTTGACTTTGTTCTTGCCCTCAAAACCAGCACGCAGCTGCCTTCCGACCCAGGCACTCCACCCTCCTGGTTCAAAGACCATCATGCTTAGTGAAATGAGCCAGAAGCAGAAGGCGAAATATCAAATGGTCTCTCTGATATGAGAAACCCAGATCACAACTATCTCAAGGAACTTAAAGTGAAAAACAGAGGGAACTAGGGGGGTGGGGGGGCTGGGAGGGATGGAGGGGTGGGTAGGGGGAGGGACGAAAGGAGAGTGGGAAAATCCTTGTTACCTTGACAAGATATGTATGTGCACAAAATGCTCAACTTCAATGTAAACCTTAAATTTCGCACTTATACATATCAGTAAAATGGGGAAAAAAAACCCCAACTCATTGCAGCACCTCCCCCACCCCAGAGTCTCTGAGTCAAAGAATCACAAAACCTTGCCTCTGTGCTGCTAGCTTACAGTGTTCTATTAGATTTAAGCAATTTAAACACTTTTAGTTTGCTCCAAGCGGAAGGCTAAAGGTGAATGGGTTCTCCTACTCTCTGGGACTCAGCCACCATTCAGGCAAAAGTTTAAATAAATCACAAACAAATGTGCTTCCTTAGAATGACCTATTACCATGAGGCAATGCCAAAGTAGCACAGTGCAGAGTCTAGAGTCTAGTCTATGACATCCCTAGAAGCCTGAGTCCACCAAAAGACTAAGGCACCCCCCCCCCCCCCCAATCCTTCAGACCACTTTCCTCCTGGTCACCAGAGTCCATGCCTCCCAAATTTGCATAGCTACTGCCAGAGTAGTGTTTAGATAGATGCCTAGATATACATTAATGTGTGAATCGGTGCCCATATTCCAGTTGGAGGAAGAAGAAAATATCTCTTTTTTCACTCTGAACCCTGAGTTGAGTGAAAAACTTCAATTCCCATGGCTCAAGAAAAGGCAATTCTCCATCACCACATATTAAAGTTTTTTCAGTGCTCTCGGGTATTTGAAGATCAGAAAGTCTGAATCTGTGTGGCAATGTTTGGTGTGGGGTATCCTAACACAGGTCCAAGTACCTGTAACGTTTTGAATCCACTGGCACTATGTCCATGGCCACAAAGTACTGCTTTTCTGGGTCCAGCCCTTTCACCTTTACACGAATAGATGGGAACATCCTCCTGTGGGAAATAAAATTGAGACTTACCTAGGACATGTTAGAGGTGTTTGGAGCAAGGGAGGATCATGGACAAATACTGATTCTAGTAAAAATTGAGGGATTCATAACACCTTTCCCATTCCATGAGAGGGTCAGGGAATGGAATTTGTTATTTGAAGAAAGATGGTTGATTATATGCCAGGATTTCTGAGGAAATATAAGAAACTTACCATAAGACTTTGTCCATGATTCCTTTTTATACACACACACACACACACACACACACACACACACACAGAGAGAGAGAGAGAGAGAGAGAGAGAGTAATACAAAGTTATAAAAGAGAAAGGAGAGAAAGGGCTCTGTTTTTCTCCCTGAGTTCCTAGCAGTTATGACTGTCATCGGATTTGAGGAAGGCTGAAATTAGAATTACTCACAAAAATGTCACTCAGCTTCCATGAAAGGGTCACCCTGTACCAAAAGGTGGCCATGAGAAAGGCCTACCACACAGTGCCCTTGCACAGGGATGGTGGATTGGAGGCCTGGTATAGTAGAATAGTGTCCTGTGGCATCTGTGAGGCTTGAACTGAGAGTCCTGGCATTAGCCTAGCAGATGGAGATGACATAGGACACCTTCCCAGGCAGGTCTGATTTTTCCCATACATAATATAGGAAGAAGCTAAGGACTGAGTTCTTGGAACCAATATATAAAGCAAAGAAAGGATGAGGCATTTTACAGAGGCCTAGCCATGTCTTAGCCCAGTGGATTTAGGGACCTGGTTTTTAAATATTTACCAAGGAGTTTAGGGAAGGAAGTTCTGGAGAAGAAAACCAAAGTCTCCACGTAAAAGTAGAGCGATGCATTGAGTAGACATCATGCCATAAGCAACCCTTATAAAAAGCTTGGGCAGGGCCAAACCTTCCGGCCTTGGTGATGACCATCTCCGTCCCGATGTCATGAAATCTTTTCCACAGCTCAGACCCCTGAAGCTCCATTTGGATAGCTCTGTCTTCCACACTTTTGCAGCTGCTTCCATACTTGCAGCTGCTAATGACTTCACCACAGCCAGAGAAACTAGCTGATGAATACTCTGTCTTGAGTTGCTTTTCTGCTGGACACAGAAACAGCCCACGGTTTGAGAGAGCTTCTCAGGTTGACATGCCCTGCTGTAGGTGCCTAACTTGGAGCAGTTGTGTCTTGTCCCTTCCCCAGAACCCCTTGGTGGTGGACCCACAAGCTCCACACAGCTCCCTCTGTGGTACCTTACCAAAAAGCAGAATTCGTTTCCCTTCAGATTTGGCCATCTTCCCCTTATCAGGGGCGCTTGTGTTTGCAACAGGTTCCCTTTGGAATGTGGGATCCCACCCTGCTGGGTACCCTGAGGAGCAGGTGCCTGCTAGCTCTCTGCACTGTGTAGCAGATCTGTGAGCCTCACTTCCCCATAAGCTTGTGGGGCCCTGCACTTCATTGTGGAGGAACCACCGGACTCCCAGCAGGACACAGAGGCTCTGAAACTGTCTTCACAGTCAGTGGTGGGGGAGTGCCTCAGCCGCCAACTGGGCTGCAGGGCTGGGCCAGGATTTCCTTGGGTAGGGCTAGCTGCTCTCCCACAGCGCAGAGAACTGGTGAGCCAGGCCAAGACACAGCAGTCCAGCAAGCAGGAGAGGGGCTGAGAGGAAGGGGACTTCAGGGTACTCACCGGGCTGCTCTCTCTTCCCTGCAGCGCTCTTCCTTCTCTCCCGTTTCCCTCCGCTCTCCTTACGTTGCAGCTCCGTCTGTGCTTCCTCTCCTGGGTCTTGCAGTTTCCTTTTGCTGGATCTCCCCACCAAGGCTTCCACGGAGAAGGCGTACGCCCGGGAACTCAGATCCATCCCTGAAGGGAGCCAAGTGATCGTGTTCAGCAAAGTCTTCAACCTGAGCTCGGTTAGGGAGGGAGGGGAAAAGGAAGGAGGGCGCAGATGACGGGCAAAGGAAGGAAAGCAGAGAAAAATCCCGAATCTGAGGAAAAACTTTTGAATCTGTTGTCAGAGAAAAGAAAAAGAAAGTATGTGTGAGTGAGTTTGTCATAACACACGCAGTGTGCGTAATATTCTCTCTCTCTCACTCCATATATATATATATATATATATATATATATATATATATATATATATATGCTCTTTAAATAGACAACATGAAAGATAGGAAGATTAAACTTCTTCCTTTCACTGTGTACTCCCTCCCTCCCAGTGGATGTGTGCTGACCATCAGTCCTCAAATCTCTAATTCCAAGACCCAGCAGAGTGCAGATGGCAAAAGCCAGCCTTTAGGGAGCAGACCTGCCCCCAATGGCAGCTCAGGCAGATCTTTTGGGAGATACTGTTGCATCTCATCCAGTCAGTGCCTGGCCTGTTGGAGTTTCCACTGTTTGTTTTGGAAACTGCTGGAAGCAGAAAAAAGCACTGTGAGTGACACTTTAGAGTCTGACTGGGAGGAGGGTTGGGGGTGGTTGGAAAGGGGCTCTGGATAGACAGGAAGAGAGAGGAGCAAAGGAAAAGACGAGGTTACTGTTTTACATTAAATTGTAAAACTTAAAGAGATGTGAAATAATTGTCCACGAGGGGCCACTTTTTCCATCAAAACTGAAAATGTTATTTAATCAAATCCAGAGAAATGTATCTGGGTCTTTTCCTCTCCAGTGAGAGCACTGGGAAATGTAAAAGAGCCCGTTGTTTCCTGGGCTGGTTTGCTCTGCAGTTGGTGTCTCAAACTAGGTGGGAGGTTGCTTAGCTCTATGGTCTCTTTCTTCATAGGAAGGCTCCGGAGAGGTTGGGCAGAAGGATTTTCGATGCCATTATTGGAAATCACAGCAAACCTGAGCCTTCAGTCTCAACTCTTGCTCAACACCTAACATCATTTCAGTCACACAGTTTAATCAGGGTACATGGCCTAAGGACCCCAGGGCCACTAGCAGTGCAACAACAGGGCCCTTGCTCTCAAGAACATGCACATCTTAAAATATTGAGAATAAGTCACTGATTTCTATGTCTTCTGTAGTATCTTCCTGAGTTGAGTTCCACTTCTTGAAATGGATGAAGATATTTTTGTGTCAGACAAACACTTTCATTTTCAAAGAACATGTCTATATGAAGATGGAGATGTTTGCATGTGTGCATGAGAGTTGATTACCTACTTTTCATCACGAATAAAATTTACGTGTCCCTGCACCTTTGTAAACTGTGTCTTAACTAATGGTATTTTTCCAGTTAAGGAAAGATTTTCCTATTTTCTGACACACTTGCGTCAAGGACATTCAAAGCCAGTCATATTTCATTCAAAGTGGGAAAGAAGTTAAATTAACTTATCATATTCAATATCAAAGTGTGAGTGCGAAAGAAATGTGTATCTTCAGCTACTTAACTGCCAATGTCCCACGAATAGAGTTTCCGTGTGACGGTAGTAGTAATGGTGTTGGGGTGTTTGGCCATAGTGAGGACAACTTTGGACAACTGAGTGTAACTTAAAATGCTCTACTGATCTTGCGTATTATGGCCAAAGGTTAGATACAACTTGCTTGCAGGTGAAGGGTATAGTTCAATAAGCAATCATTGCTTACCACGTAGAGCTGGGAAAGGTACTGTGTCTACTCTAGAGAGGTAGCACGGAGCAAATGGGAAACGCTAATTTCTGCATACAAGGCACCTGGGATGGAAAGCAGCCAGGTGTGAAACTTATCTTTACTATCTCCATGCCATGGGTGTTTGCTTCTTTCTTCCAACATTAAAGGACAAAGGGAATATTCGTTCATTCCCTCTTATTCAGAAGATGTTCTTTTTATCCGTTGGATCTTCTTAGCTAACAGACACAACTCAGAAACAGAAAAGCTAGTAGTTTATTAATTTTGGGGTGTTCATCACCATGTGGCCTTTGCATCAGAGATGTGCTATTTTCTTGCTTTTGAACCTTAGCTCATTTCATTTCTCCAAGACAGAACGTTACCTTGTATAGACAGGGCAAGTTTGCTTGGCAGGATTTTCAAAAGATGTATTTCTATAAAGATGAGGTAAATATGTTTGCTACCTGTCAGTTCTAATTTTTCAGACCATCCACTACATAGTGTGGTTTTTCTTAGATCAAGGAAATAGCAAATCTTGAGATATAAGTTGCTTTGGTAGAAGAAATATCTTTTCCTTACTCTTGCATGCATGTAATTTAATCATCCAAACCTTTATTTATTTGTGTAACATGAACTTTTCCCATTGCCATTTCAGTAATTATCAGATGACGTCACAGTGGGAGCAAGGCAGGTCAGCTCTTTCTCAAGCATGCTGGACTAAATTGCGGTTAATTCCTGTTAACTTGTATTTGAGAGGAAAAAGAAATACACATGTCAGAATCAGCCTCACAGATCCGTTCACCTGCTCAAGGCCTGGCCTCTGATGCACAGGACGGAGCTCTAACATACACTTAATGCCAGCAATTCATTCTCTATACCTGGAAACACTTGCACATCTCTATGATTCATTCAGGAATGCCATAAATCTTTCTACTATCCCTATCATCCCATGGAAGGGCTGTGGAACACGTGTACAGAGATTCTAGTACACACAGAAGAAATAGGAATACTGCTAATTTTTTTGACTGTCAAAAAGTCTTTGCAGGAAAAAGTTGGTTTTCAATTGTCAAAAAAAAATTTCTACTGGGAACACAGGGGGAAATCTTCACTTGAAAATATTCATTCGTGGTTAGCACAAATAAAATGTATATATTTTCTATGGGTATAGAGAGGAGATATAATAGATAGGTCAAGTGATATATGGTTTATTTTTACTAAATATGATACCTAAGCCACTAGGCAATTGAGTACAACTTTAAATACTTTTAAGACTCTATACTTTTAAGACTATATACACTTTACACTTCATACTTTTAAGACTGTAGAAAATAATTTCTCCTAATAAAAGCCTCAGGATTTTATTAATGATTATAAACAGGAGTGTGTATTAGCACATGTCAAAACAGGTTATGTGAATATTGCTTCTGATGAAGTGTGTCTATGAGAAAATAGAATTAGAGTATCTGAAAATATTTCTCACAAGCTTATTGTATGCTAAGGCAAATATTCAGCATCTCTCCAGGTTTCTATATACGTGTAATATAGGTTGTCTGAAGAAAAAAATATGTGTAAAAGGAATTAGGTCTGTTGGAGGAAAAAAATCTCTCCTGTGTACTATATCATTTATTATCAAAAAGATTGACACCAAACCCATTTAAAGAGATTCCAATTCCTAGTTTTAGCTTATAGGAGAAAGAAAACAAATAAATATAAATAGGTATAGAGGAATGAATATATATGTAACAAACTACATATATGTTTAAATAAATATAAACATGCATATATATGTAGCATAAATATAATACAATAAAATAAAAGCTTTGAAACTGGCTGCATATACAATTTTATTGTTTGCTCGAAGCACAAGCGACTTTATGATAGAGATCGTTCCATTCACTTGTCGTTCTTGCTCTTCTCAACCTTTGGTCTCCATGATTTTTCTTTTTAGAGACAAGGTGTCACTCTGCATGCTCCCCATGATTACAATATTCGGTATAGTTTCAAGATTGTAGCATGTGAATCGAAGAAAAAGTTACTCATCATCAAGTTTCCATTACTTGGCAAAGTCCTCCGTAAAGTGAACCTCCATGAAAACAGTTGAATTCTTCTCATCATCCTTTGAGTAACTGAACTCAACATTTCCTCAACTACCTACATTACATGAAGGAATTAAATATCTTTACTTTTTAAAAGTAAGATTCAGTTAGATTTTCATCATTTTGTGACAAAAAAGTTCTAAACAATACACTCATCTTTACAAAATCGGAGTTGTCACTTCTTCTTCAGGTCTTCCTTTGCCCTGTTTGCTCCTTTGCCAATGTAACTGGTTCTCTGAACAGAAAACTTGTAAACTATAGATACGTTCAACATTGTAAACCTTGAGTGCAAATTGACTTCCCAGATGAAGAATTTGAATTCCTACATGAACTCTTAGAATTTGTATTTAGATTGATTGGGTTCAAATTCTGACACCCCTGCTTTCTGAACAACCTTATACAAGTCATTTTGTTGTTATTACTTTGCAGGGGCGATTTCCCACTGAGACTAGACTTCCTGTTGCCTCCCCGCTCATGGGCTACTTTTAAGGGTTGCTTGGTCCACTCTCTCCCTGTTACAGCCAGAGGTGCCGCCCAAATGCAACTTGGGGATGACACCATTTGCCTCTCTATCAGGGGCATTTTAAAAAGTTTTTTTTTTTTTTTTTTTTTTTTTAGGGAGTGTCATTTGGCAAAATTTTCTTTAAAATCATGTAGTATAGATTCAGAGCAAGACATCCTGCTTCTCTAGGGTCCTCTGGGGCCTCCAAACATTTATATTAAAAATGTTGTTTGTCAATACACATAATTTGAAGAATATATGTAAGACTTTAAGATGATAAAATATTGGTCATTTAAGGTTAAGCTTTAACCAGGTTATAATGTCTTTGCTCTTTTTTTCTGCTTTTTGGTATTAAGATAATTTATTGCCCAAGGTTATATAAAGGCCTATTGCCAGGTTTAATTGAAATGTTAACATGTAGATAGATCTGCGAGATAGAAAAAATACCCTACAGTTAAGCTAATATGTTTGCTTGATTGACTTGTCTAAAACTTTTTTCTTTCTACGCATAGTTCTAGGATAATTCTCACACCATGCTTACCGATTTAGTTCACCTTTCTTTCTGTTTGGCTCTAATTTATTGGTCATTTCAGAGTCTTGCTGCTGCTTAGCCAACCTAACCGTATGTGTTTTAGGCTTATTTGGTTGCTCTCAACAATAGACCTTCAGATGTAACTTGCTTGCTTTTGGGTTTCTATAGTAAAATAAAAATCAAATCCTCTCTTCCCCAAAACAAACCCAATGATGGGCCTATGATAAATTGAAATTCTCCAACCTTAGAGACCTTTCTTTGGAAGTGCCACAGCTTAATAGAAAGATTATATGTGACTTACCGATTAAATATCAAGCTGTAATTCTAAAGGTCCTTACCCAGGCTTGGGCCTATTTTTAAAATCTATAACATGATTATTAAATACAGAAAAAACTAAGAGATATAAGAGCAGTAGCTGTTTTCTTCTTAGCCTTTAACAACACATAAAACCTGTGGTAAATTAAAACAAAATAAAAAAATTTTTATGCCAGAGTAATCATTGGTTTTGCTCTAAATTGATATAATTTAAAACAACTTTGGATTTAGAAATTAATGGCAGAAAAGATTAATATCATGACCTTTAAAGAGTGGACCATGATTAAATTTTAAGTAAGAATGAAAATTTGTGTATGTTCATGTTATGTGTTTCATGTTTATAAATTGCTTAAATGGTACCAAATGAATTTAAAAATATAGGAACATTTATCAATAAATTATAAAAAGGAAGCTAAATTATTAAAATGCATTTTGTCTCTGTTGACCAGATCAAATTGTGATGTTACATATTATACATGTTAGTTTTGTCTGTTGGCCGTAAGAATTATTTGTCCTACAAGTAAATTTATAGACACAAGATATTAATTAATTTGCAAATATAAACCTCAGAGTTTGACAAGTCTAAGGAATTGGGGAAGTAAAAAGAAAAAGTGTTTTTCAAAACAGCTGGGATATTTGCTGATCAAGATAATATTTATCTCTATTAAAGTTTATAATGGCTAAAATCTTGACTATGCTCGACGCTAAATTGGTAGTCTAAAATCTTGGTTCCAAAAATGATCTAAAGTAAAGTAAACTGAAATGAAATTAATGCTTATAAATATTGTGTGAGAAAATCATAGTCACCAGTTGCTAAGTTTAAGCCTTTCAAAACCAGGGCTATCGATTAGGTTTTCAAAAGGTATTAAGATACACAGAGGTTTAAATTTGATTTCTTAAATTAGCTTTCAATGACCCTAAACATTAAGGTCTTAAAAGTCCAAATTATCGCTTTAAAGGTGAATTCTAACACACCAAAAAAGAGGTGCTTGGAATTTTAGATTAAGGAAACATGAAGATTTTGGAAGTTACAGCAGATGATCTGGGGAACCTGGACTTTGCCCGAGGGTAAGCATGGACAAATTTCCCTAGTGAAGACGGCTCTCCCAGGGGTCCTTGGGCCATGCTGGAAGTGCCATGAAGAGGTCTGAGGATGCCAATCAAGGGGGTGAAGGGACCGTGAGAGGACGCGGGTGCTCACCTTAGTGGGTGCTTTGTCTCCCTCTTCTCTAGGTGCATGCCTATGCAGGCAGTATGGGGGAAGGAGGGGACAGGAAACCTCTACCTTACACAGGAGTAAGTGTGAAAGGTCCCAAGTAAAGACAGATTTTTCCAGGATTTTTCTAGGCCACACAGGAAAAATTTGCCTAGAGATGTGTCCCTCCTAGCCAGCCCCCCTTTTTTCCCTCCTCACTCTACACACGGAGACCAGTGCCTCCAAGGTTCCACCAAGCTGGAGTGTTTATTAAAACACTGAAAACATACCTCGGTAATCTTAAGGAAAATACCTTTATAGCTTTTAGGGTTCAGACTTGTCCTAAATTAATTTGTGTTTATAACAATTGGCATTGGTCCCAGGAAGATACCAGACAAACTCCCTCTGAGGATGAAAAAGCACCGTAAGAACCATAGTTACCTCCAAATATGATTTAAAATCAGCTTTAAAGAAAGTGGACTAGGATTTGAGAAGTGATATAGGCACCGGTTTGAATATTTTAAAGGAAACAACTGATGAGGATTTTGAATGCATGCACCCTAAGGAAGTGATAAAAAAATCAGTCACTGAATATGCTAAATATCCTGAGTTGGTCATTAGTTAGTGTATACATGAATCAAAGCACCATATTGTGTCCTACAATAAATATGTATATTTTAATGTGTTAAAAAGGTTATAGGTAATTGTGATAACACAGTATTGTGGTTTGGATCTAGAATGTCCCCCAAAAGTCTCATGTATTTAAATGTTACAGATTTTCTATGGAACCATGTGTTGTTGGGAGATTGGGGTCTAGTCTGGAGGGGTGGGTTACAGGTGTATAAATTGGATTATTGGCATGTAGTGGGGGTTTGCCACACCTTCCACATCTGGATCCAGAAGGGGCTGATTACTGAGATGAGACCTGGAAGGATGTATGAGCTGCTTCCTGCCTTCCTTGAGAACTAGTCTCAACTAGTCGCAACTTGGCTTCCTGTTTGTAATGTGAGAAGCTGCCTCCACCACTGTCTCTGCCATGTACTTCCATTGCTGCCGGCCAACCCTGAATGGATGGCGACCTTCTGAAACTGTGAGTTAAAATAAATCTTTCCTCTCCTAAATGTCTGGATGTCAGGTATTGAGTCATAGCAACGAAAAAGTATCTGAGAAACACAGTTTGCTTGGACAATGGCAGATAATAGCTGCTTTACAGTTGCTAAGAATGGCCTACCTTTTAACAAAAATTGTTACAACTTATGATAAATTAAGGCAGAAGGGAAAATAGTCTTAAAACATTATAGTAATAATTCGCTTTCAGTGAAATTGACATAGCTGCCACAACTTTTGGCTTAACAGGTTGGAAAGCATCAGAAATCAATTCTGTAAGCTTTTAAGAGAGGACTATAGTCTTGAAGTATGAATGAGAATGTGTGTATATGAAAGTTATGTGGTTTGTGTGTGTTGCTCACTTAAATGGTATCAAATTCATTTTTAAAATACAGAAATGCTCATTAATTGGTTAATTTTTAAAAAAGAAGCATAAACTATTGAATGCTCCCTATCATGGCCAAATTAAAATTGCAGTGTGTCTCATATATGTTTGTTTTTTTTCAGACAGGGCCTTGCTCTGTAACATGTTAGTTTTTAATCTGAATTAAAAACTGTCAGGCTCAAGTTATCTGTAAACCTACATAAAAGTAACTCAGAGATTTGTAAATTTAAGTTAGTTTGTAAAGTAAAAGTGAAAGGATGTTTCTAAGAGTGCTGAGTTATTAGCCATTCAATATAATATTAGCCTCTGTTAAAACTTAAATAGATTAAATGTTAATTATGCTCATCTAATATTATGACTCTCAAAAATGACCTTATATAATTAAGTAAGTTAAAGATGAGACTAATGCGTATAAATATTTTGTGATAACATCTAAGTCATCAGTTGTTAGGTTTAAGCTTGTATAGATTCCAAAACAGAGGTTGTTGAACATGTTTTAAGAAGATATTAATATACATACAGCAGTTGATATTATGATTCCAAACATAAAGCTATATTATAAAGCAACAGTTATAAAAACTATATGGTACTGACACAAAAAGCAGACACGGTGACCAATGGAACAGAACTGAGGATGCAGAGACAAACTCAAATACCCTCAGCTACATCATCTTTAATAAAGAAGCCAAAAACACGAACTGGACAAAGGATAGCCTCTTCAACAAATGTTCCTGGAATAATTGGTCATTCACATACAGAAGAATGAATCAAGACACACACACACACACACACACACACACACACACAAGCACACACACATGCGCTTTGGTCACTGTGCACCAAAATCAATTCAGACTGGATCAAAGACCAAGATATTGAAACAAAAACATAGAAACTTTTGGCAGACAAATGAGGCAAAAAATAAAGAATATATATATATATATATATATATATATATATATATATATATATGAACTTTCTAAATAAGAAACCCAATGAAGAAATAGCTTCTAGAATCAACAAATAGGATTATATCAAATTAGAAAGTTTCTGCACTGCAAAGAAAATTATCAAGATAGTAAAGAGATAATCAATAGAATGGGAAAAAATTTTCACCACCCATACTAATAACTAGAATATATAAGGAACTGAAGGAAAAAAGACCCTTCAAATTCAAAGACTTGATTAAAAATTAGACAACAGAAATGAATAGGAAGTTCTCAGACAAAGAAGTTCAAATGGCCAGTAAATACATGAAAAGATGTTCTACATCCTCAGCCAGTAGAGAAATGCAAACCAACACATCGCTAGGATTATCATCTAACTCCAAAGAGAAAGGAGTATACCAAGACCTCAAGCAACAACCAATGCGTGTGAGGCTGTGGGGAAAAAGGAAGCCTCTTACACTGCTGGTGGAATGTAAACTGGTACAACCACTATGCAGGGCAGTCTGGAAATTCCTCAAAAGATTGAAAATAAGATTCCCTTGGATCCAGTGATACATCTCCTAGGAACCTTTCCAAAACAGTTAAAAGAAATATATGTATGGCCACGTTCATAGCACCACAAATCACACTAGATAAAGCATGAGAGAGACCAAAATATCTATCAAAAGACCAATGGATGCATAAATTGTGGCATATGTACACAACGGAGTACTACTCATCTATAAATACAGATAATTTTCAGGTTTTTGTAGGTAAATGGATGCAACTTGAGACCATCATGCTCAGTGAAGTGAGTCACATGCAGAAGGTGAAATATTAAACGGTTTCTCTAATATGAAAAACCCAGACTATAGTCACTTTATAGAATAAATTGGCGGGATAGTGGGAGCTAGGGGGAAGGGGAGTGCACGGGAGATTAAAAAAAAAAAGGAGTGATAAGGGTTTGTAACTGTGACCCAATATGTATGTACACAAAATACTCAAGTCCAATGTAAATAGTTTGTATAGCATATATACATATTAATAAAACAGGAGAGAAAATTTGCCTTTTTAAATTTATCCAACATTAAATGGGTATATGCTGTTAGGTTACCTGCTTCGGTCTGCCTCTATCATACTTGTGATTACAAAAGGATTTATTCTAAGAGAGTTAAAGTTTATTTAAATGTTAGCTGTTGGCTTCTTGCAGAATCCTCTCAATAATCTTTTTTGTAAATGGTTAGATAATAAATCATACCATGGCCTGTATAACTTAGGAACAAAAGCCATATACATCTGAGAAAGAAATATGCTATAAGTCTGACCTTGGTCTAATATTAAACCTAAGTTGCACAAGTTTAAATCAGTCTATTTGTGGCTAATGATAATATTTTCTAAGCTAAAAGATCAAAAAATATTTTTTATTCTTAATGTATTCAGTGTTATTAAAACTTGCAGATGGTAACTCTACTGCTGACCCATAGATTCTAAACTTCCCTCAAAGTTAGAGGCTAAAATTATATTAGTCATATCTAGAGTTTTCTGTGAACAGGTACATTCTTTTAAGGTTTTATATTGCAGATATGGATAAATGTATAGTCCTAATATAATGACGACATCATCGTTGTCAAGTTAGCAAGCTATGTTTACCTTTGTTAATAGTATTTTATATTGTGAATAGACCTTTGTAACTATTACTCTGTTACAAGTAGGCAAGGGCATAACTTTGGATAGGCAAGACAGAGTGTTGAAATGTCGGGTTAAAGAAACAGGGTGAAAATTCTATGGTCACACTTCATATTTCTAAGTGATTTTCAGTTTTGAACTTTCCAAAACTTTCATAGACTTGAAAAATCTGATTAAAATTGTTGTTTCTTGCTTATTAGAGCCATAGAGATTAAAATCAAAGCTGATTAAACTTAAAAGTGTAATGTATATATTAATGTGCTGTTAAATGATTTTTTTTGCTTAAAGATTAAATTTTTTTTTTGTTTCCTAAAAGTTTCTTTAAATGACATTTTATAGTAGGGTGTATAGATATGATTTGTTTGTAAGTGTGACTCTTGAGAGGATTGTTTTCTCAACAGAAATGGGTTGGGACATTGGTTCTGCTTAGATTCTTTAAGTTCTGACAAAAATCCAAAGTATTTATGAAACTTAAATACACAGATAGGATACAGTTAACACATCTGTGTTATATGTAATTCGATTAAAATATTACAAACTTTTACTAAAAGTAGATATATATTCTTTGCATTTTGGAATCATACGTGATGTATCAGCGTTCAATTTGTGACAAGGCTTAAAATATTGACGTGTTTTCAATAAGAATTAAAGCTAACTAACAATGCTATTTTTGCTTTTGATAAAATGTTTCTTGTGTTGTTTTATTGGTTTTAAAGTATCTTACTATATAATAGATATTAAATAAGTCAGAAGCTTCTCCAAAATCTGTTTTGAGTTTGTTTGCCTCTAAGGGTCATTGTTTTCTAGTTCTGGTTAAAAAAATTACTGTGGCATGCCTTCTTGTTAGAAACATAATTGTCTTGGTATAATACAACCATTCAAACTTATTTTAATATGTTGTAAAAGTGACTACAATGTTTCCAGCTATTCAACTGACAAAGGGCATGGGGAACACCTCTGCTTGATTTATAAAATGATTAATTCTGTTACTCTATATAAAAGGTTTACAGTGCTATTAGATGCACAAAATTCTAAAGGTAATACTAAGCTATAATTTTTAAGCTTAGGTGAGTAATATGTTTTAATTCCTGAATGACTAAATTGACTTTGTCCTTGTAGCTATTTCACACCTGCTTATGAGGTCAGTAAATTGTCAAATCTTAATCTTTTTCAGGCATGGACTGCAAAATAAATAAATAAATAAAAGCAAATCTGCCATGGATTCTGTGCCAAGCCTCGGAATGACTTTTTCTAAATCTTTGATATTGCCCCAAATATGGCCATATGGGCTAGAATCGCACCTCTCCAGTGTGAAAACCCAAACCAAGACTTTGTTCTGAGAAGAGTGCCAGAGGACACACTGTGCCAAAACTGTGTTTGCCAGAGAGATCTCTGCTACTCTGGTGACAAATTTTGGCCTTATCCACAGGGTGCTGATGTGAATTTGGAGATGCCAAAAAATACGGATCCTTTGCTAAGAAGGCCTCATGCTATGACTGATGTCACCCAGAATAAAGCTGTAGAAAGAATGACATAGGTGCAAATCTGCACAAGAACTTTGAAGCTCACATTTTGCCAAAGCTTGTTTTGGGTGATGCCCATGGAGTAATAGGTAGAAACAAAGGGAGTAAAAAGGCGACTTCCTACAAAATTGTTAACAGGGGCTACAGAGATGAAAAGATTTGCTCTTCTACATAATTTCCAGAGGCTAGACTGTTCCGTAAAAGTGAGTGCTAAATCAAACGTTTTAAATACTTAAGAAATAAACAAAAAATGTTAAAAATGGAATTGCACCCACAGGACAGTGGGTACAAATAAAGTTTTAATTAAATACATAATATCATTTTATATATATGCATTATATATATGTATATATATATATATATCAAATTAAAAGCTATATATTTTTGAGTGAGGAAAGAACAGAAGTTTATAGATGCCACACTCTTCTTTTCCTGAAGGCTGAGAAGCAGATACAGAGACAGTTCGGAAGTAGAAAGTCCCTTTATTGGGAGAAGTACAAAGGGAAGATAAGGAGAACCACGAGCACCCCACTGGCAACCAGAGGAGCACCAACTATTTAGCAGTTACAGTCATCTTGTCTCCTCTGACCCACAGGATGCAGGAAAAAGTGCCTCCGAATCTGGTGTGGATTGATCCTAAAATGTATTAGGCCTGTTTCCATCTAAAACAGGAGCACTTGCTGTTGGAAAACCTTTGAGCACTTAGAGTTAGTAAACTCTTTCAATTCTCAATCAGCAACTCAGCACCCAGGGGGTCTCCCTGGTGTTCTATTGTACTTGCTCCCAAGTTCTTTAGTAAACAACTTACCAGTCTCAAATGGTCCGTACGGTCCCAGCAGTTAATGTCCTGGGCATTGTAGAAACTCTTAGCAGCTAGTCCCTTGTCCAATTCCTACCCTTAGTGTATCCAAATCTGACACTTCCCAAAGGAAAGACATCACACACATGTACTTTTAAATTCATGCTGAATGTCAGAAATACATTGAATGATGGATTTTCTTCAAGAAGAATAGAACATGTTCAACTTTAACTTGTTCATTTATTTTTTTTCAGGGAAGCTTAGAGGATTGTAAAGGGCTAAGGCCTAAAAAGTTATACCAGCCCCATGTGGCCCCTAGGACTTGAAAAATTAGTGCTCATTGTATCTTCCAGTGGAGAAGTTCTTAAGAACACAGATTTGTACCGATATGGCTTACTTAAATTGACACTTGACGGGATTTTGTTGTGTTTTGCTGTTGTTGTTTTTTTATTTCTCACTGTAGGAAGTATAACACTTTTTAAGAAACACATGATACTCTGGACAGTGGCCACTTGGATGTCACAATATTAAGTGTTACTTGAAAAAAACTAAGGACCCATTTAGTGAATGCAAACCCCAGAATCAAATAAATTGTGCAAGGACTTCATATGAGAAACCAGAAGCAAAAAAGGCCACGTGTTTCCAACAAAAGTGGGACGCTGAAATGTGAGAGTGAAATGCATGAAAGGTGTACATACAATTGCCTTCTCAAGTTTCTGAGGTTTCCAATTCATAGCTGGCCATGAATAACCTGATTTTTAACATATTGTACAAGCACTATGAATGAGGGTAGGAATAATACTCTGTGAATTTCCACTGGATATTTCCCCCCTTCTTCAAGTAAAGTTGAAGAGGATTTTTGTGTTGTCTTTATTTCTCACACATGACATCTTGTTTTTTATTTAGATTTTTAAGCTTGAAAATGCCACTGTAATGAACAGGTTTCAGCAAATTTTGATATGAATGCATGAAAAGGTTTTTCCACAACCCTTAAAAGCAGAATGTGTGTACATATTTTGGGGTTTAAATAAGAAGAGAATGCAAGTTCATATTAATTTTTGAGACACTGACAACTCTGTTTCTGTTACTGGTTTCTAGTCAGTAAGAAACACATCGTGAGTATTGGGCTTCCATCACAAAATGCATTCTCTGAATGGAGTCTGGGGTTGCTGTTCATGCTTCTAGTATCTGTAAAAGAAAAGTAAAGTAGAAAATTTGCCATCCTCTAAAATAGAAGAGGCTCGTGGATACAAGATCAAAAATCCCCACAGAGCAGCTCAAGAGACATGCATCTTGCTTCTCCCTCCTTCCTCTGCCCTTTGTGAGCTTGGTAGAGTTGTTTCGACATCCTGACATGCAGCCCATTATTACTTCTAGCCTTTGGGGCAAATGCTTTGGAGAGAATCAAATTTGACACTTTCCAGAATCCTTAGCCAGGAAGAAAAGAATTTGCTAGAACTGCCTTAGCAAACTGTTGTGATTTGGATCTGGAATGTCTCCCCAAAAGCCTCCGGTATTTGGATGTTATAGATTATGTATGAAAACATGTGCTGTTAAGAGGAAGGGTCTGGTCAAGAGTAGAAGATTAGTGGTATGCAGCCGATTGGGAGCATGTAGTGAATTATAGGCATGTGACACTGTACTGGGCATGGGAACTGAAAAGGATGGACCACTGGGGGAGAACATGGAAGAGTGCATGCTAGTTCTGCTCATGCTCCCAGGCTGTGCTTCCACTTTCCATGCTGTGATAAACGCCCCAGCTGTGCCTGCCCCGTGTGTTTTCACCATGGTAAGCATTCATGTGTGGAATGCCATTTTTTGAAATTGTGAGCTAAAATAAATCTTTTCTACCAAAATCGTGGATGTTGGATATTGAGTTACAGCAATGTGCAAATATATATTGTGTCAAAATCACAATCCCCTCCCCCTTTTTGACCTTTCCGCACCCTCCCCATTTTCCCTAATTCTCACTGTAGCCCCAATTTAGTTGTACAGAATGACCATGTCCTGGGTTTGTCGTAGTGGAGAAACCATGTGATATTTGACCTTCTGCATCTGACTCACTTCACTGAACGTGATGGTCTCAAGTTGCCTCCATTTGCCTACAAAAGCCTCCATGTAATGAAATGTTTACCCTGTGCCATTGTATGTTAGTTGTGCTTAATTTTGATTTTCATAGGCTCTCACAGCTAAGAGTTTGCCTTGTGTCTCAGAGGAGACTTTGGACTTGGACTTTGAAGCAGTGCTGTTAAGACCTTGGCAACTCTTAGACAAGGGCTGAGTGCCTTTTGCAGGAGGAGGCAGACAAGAGTCTTTTGGGGGCCAGCAGTGGAATGTCGTGGTTTGGAACAGGAATGTCTCCCCAAAAGCCTCATGCGTTTGGATATTACGGTTCACCTATGGAGCCATGTGCTGTTAGCACATGGGGCCTGCTCAGGAGGAGTAGATTGTAGGCATGTGGTAATCGGAGCATATAGTAGATTACAAGTGTGTGGCACATTACTGGGCATGTGACCTGAAAGGGGCAGATTACTTGGAGATGACCTGGAAGAGTATATGCTAGTTCTGCCCTTCCTCCTATACTTGGCCTCCACCTGCCATGATGGGAAGTTCCCTCTGGCTACACCTCTGCCATGTGTTTCCACCATGCTGCCTGCAAATATATGGACAGTGACCTTCTGAAGCTATGAGCTAAAGTGTATCTTTCCTCCCCTAAATTGTAGATATAGGATATTGAGTCATAGTGATAAAAAAGTAACTGAGACTCAGGCCTACAGAGAGACAAAATAAGGTATATGCTTCCCGAGTTGGTAGCAGAGTAGCCCATTGCTGGGAACAAACCTTGATACTACAAAGAGGGTCTCATGTTTTCTCTTGAAGTCAGTGTGACTATTGGAGGGATAATTCTACCTTGTTGTGATTAGAAAATGCGCAGATTAGAGCTTTCCAGTGTGAGTCAATGATTTGTAGGCCATCAAATGAGAGAAGAGTACTCACCTAAGTGTGGGTGGCATGACCAGCTTGAACTAAATAAAAAGGCGCAGAGAATACAACTTATTACAGCTTCTCCTAGAAGAGCTCTGGCCTTTGCCATCGTCTGCAGACATTTGCTCAATCCTGTCTTCAAGGTGCTGATGTCCGTTGCATATTTTCCCCAGTCTTCAGACCTTTGCCATCACACTGCGACCATGATTTATGGCACAGACTTGCAATGGCTGTCCTTCAGTCTCGAATTGATGTTCTTTTATCTCACTTCTGAGAAGCCGTTAGACCCTCCAGCTCTGCCATGTACATGTGGCCTTTTTGGACTCTCTCCTTTTGGAATTGTACACTATCAAAATAAATTAATTTCTTATTTATATATAATTTCTATTAATTCTGCCTCTCTTAGAACCCTTACTAATGCATATGTTGGTACCAGGAGTGCTTCTTGAGAGAAAAAAATTATAACAATGATTTTCCCTAAGGCTTCCAGCAGTTCCTGGAGTTGGCTTTCTAGTTTTATGAAACCTAAAGCTGCTATGACCTCTCCCAATAATATAAGAAATATGGCTAGTTCATGGTGTGAATTGATTAAATTAATATAAGAGGCAGATCTTTTTGATCATCCCAATTCCGCATTTTTAAAATGTCAAGTACTTAGTGGTTTTAAATCTAATATATTTGAATATTTTTGGAAAAATAAAAATATAATGATGCTCTCTGCTTCCTCTTAGCATTTTTGGACAAAGTAGAAAAGGGAAGGAGTGAGCGTCAGATGCCTATCAACAATTTAAGTTCTCTCGACATTTGAACAGTGTGATGAAAGAGAACCGTGAGTAGCTCTGGGGTTCAAATTCCTGGCTCCAGACAAGCTCCTACAACTTGAAAATTTCTAACTGTGCTCTGAAGGATTATTTTCTATTCTTTATCCATAAGGCTGAAGTTGCTGAAAATCAAACTCCCCCATAATAACATGAGCTGAACTCCATTACTAGATCAATGCTCAACCTCAAAGAGTATCTGCAGTTAAAGTGAGAGTGTTGATTAGGAAAAAAATGGAACCCCATTAGTGGGGATGGAGATGTGTGGGAGACACAGAAAAAGCTTGAGGAACACCTAAATCCTAAAAAGATTATTTTATCAGATGACGGGATTTCCCCAACCTTAGCAGTAGAAGCATTCCCACCTTTGCCTCCTCTCACATTAGCGTCTCCATTTGTAACTGAGAAAACTAATGTTGTGTTTCCTGTGGACACAGTAGAAACCCACTCTGATGCAGTTACCGGGCAAGCCAATGTGGATGCTCTTAAGTCCCCCTCACCTTTACCCTCACCTTTGTCTCTAGGCCAATGACCAGGCTCAAGTCCCAGAAACTCCCTAAGGTCCACAATGTGACTTATGAGGATGTATTCTGTAGTCCCAAAGAACTTTTTGATTTTTCTACTTTTTACAAACAGAGGTCTGGGGAACAGATGTGGGCATATAAGCTTGGATCGAGTTGAGTTTTTTTTTTTTTTTTTTATATGGGCCCGTTGAACAGAGATTTCAGATTTAATGGTTACAGTTCATGAAGTTAAAAAAGGCATTAATAGTTTCTTTTGATAATAGGATTTCTCAATTTTTTAATCAATCAGTTTGACAACACAGATTTCATATGCCTATATTCCATTTATATCAAAAGACTACATCTGAGATCAAACAGGACAATTTCTACTACCCTTTTCAGTCTCCCTGACACGTGGCAAGCTGTCAGTATTTATTATCATGATCGGAGAGTTTTATTTCTGTTAACAACACTGTAAATAATGGCCCCAAACTGAAAACAAACACAGGCTTATTATAATAGCATATCCACCATCAACAGATAAACGCATTGATGTGTACACAGAATGTCAATAGGATACAGACGATTCAACAGCAAAAAATGCAGAAATGGTTGCGTTTCAGGGAAGGAAGTCAGACTTTGTGCTTCCAGTTGTATGAACACCAAAACAGCCAAAACTGACTTATGGTGTTGGAAGTTAAGATCATGGTTTTATCTTTGGGGACATGAAGTTGCTGCCAGTCACGACTGTGGCTCTTAGGGTGCCAGAATGTTCTATTGATCTGAGAGCTGGCACTTGGTGGGTTCTATCTGTGGAAACTTATTTATGCTTAGTACACCTATGATAAGCACATCTTCACATAGGCTTGCTGTAACATAAAGCACACTGAATGATACATTCTATTCTGCTCGCATATTGTCATGAATTTTGTGTTTGGAATTGGCACATTCGGTATTTTTTTTTCTTAGTTGAAAAGAGGAATTATTTGTATTTGGGCTTCTTTCAGATGTTCGAGTAAAAAAATGCCGTTGTATTATGCTTAAAATGATGACTGTGTATTTATCTTGATATATTTCAATATTTTTTAGTTATTCAAGAAAAATTTCTTTGAAGTACATATTCTGATCTGTTTTATATCCAAAATTTCTATTTTTCTATGACATATTGACGTTACATGTGTGATTTTTGCATCATATTTTTCTTTAAGGATCCACTTGTATGTTTTGCATGTTTTTCAGTCACTAGTTGAAATAGAGCAGGAGAATTTTTGTTCTTTTCTTAATTTAGAGATTATTTGTGAAAAACAAGTGCAGTTTTTATTTGTAATATTAAAAAATACAAACTGCCATATTAGTGAGATAACTCAGATTATCATACCTATAAGAAAAGCATGTAACTCTTAATATGTAACTATACATTTTTTGAGATGTTCAATTTTTTAATTTAATAATTTTTTGCAAATACATGAATTCTAAATTCTGTAACACATTAGAACCATAAGGTTTGGGGACTTCATGAATGCCTACGTCCACCTTGTTTTCAGAGGTTCACCCATTTCCTGTCTGAGCCTTGCTTCTCTTTTTATCCTGCCATTCATGTTAGGGCCTTTTATGTTATTATTTTGTGCATTTTATAAGAGAGATACCCATCTATATCCAGTCTTTTCTGCTTGGTCCATTTCACTGAGCATTATTGACTCAAAGTGGTCCCATTTTTGTTCAAATGCTTCATATCGGTCTTTCTTCATGGTTGCACAGTATTCCATTGTGTATACATATCAT
This sequence comes from Ctenodactylus gundi, assembly GCA_004027205.1. Lineage (NCBI taxonomy): Eukaryota > Metazoa > Chordata > Mammalia > Rodentia > Ctenodactylidae > Ctenodactylus > Ctenodactylus gundi. The sequence goes on along the minus strand of PVKB01001437.1, from coordinate 287,855 downwards.
ATCTTCTTTAACCATTCCTGTATAGATGAGCAGGTAGATTGTTTCAAGGGTTTGGCTATTACGAGTCGGGCTGCTATAAACACGGATATGCATGTGTCTTTTTAGACAACCACTTAAAAGCAGGAGAGCACTTTTAAGGTAGCGGACACATTGTCAGTACTCCTACTTCTGACTGAAATGAACAGGAGAGAGCATTGTAAGCAAGATTCAGAAAAGTTGGGGAGAGTTGAGAGTGAGGTGGGGAGAGTGTAGCTTCAAGACGTGTAGAACGCTTTAGAATATATGGTTCAGAAAGACAATAAAGAGAGGGAGAGATTTATCAACCAACTCCACAGCAAACAATGTTGGCAGATGGGGAGATAAGGCGCAGGATCACAGCGATACCTAGCTTTTTCCACAGACAGTGAAGATGGCGGGCCAGGAGGCCCAGGCCTGTATTAGTGGTGAGCACTGGCCCTGGCGGTGGACTGAAAGATCTGGTTGGGCCTATGTCTGCTGCGAGCAATGGGGCAGGCACACACACCTTGTCCTGTACAACAAGCTATGGCTCTGGGCCTCCAGTCATATTTTTAAACTGCAAGAGTTAGGCAGTTTGTTTTAAACATTCTTAAAATAAGATGTTATGGTATATAATTTATGAAATGTATGGATAAACTAGTGTTCTCTCTTTTACTAGTACAGTTGCTGAATTGTATCTGGTTTTGTTACTTTACACTTGTTTTAAATAATATAACTAGATGATTTCAGGTACAATTAGCACACCAGCACGTAAGAACCCCAATGAAATAATTCAAAGCAACATTATTCTAAAGAGAACTTTGATTATTTGCTAAAATTAGTTTAAAATGGAAAACAAGAGTGAAACGTTTTATTTTTTATTTTTACGTCATTTATTTATTTATTTGAGCCAGGGTGTCATCGTGTAGTCCAGGCTGGTTCGGAACTCACTATGTAGCCCAGGCTTGCCTCAAATTCAAGGCAATCCTCCTGCCTCAGCCTCCTGAGTGCTGGAATTACAGGCTTGCATCAACACACTCAGTTTGTGCGGCGCTTAGCAATCAAACTCAAGTACTTAATGTTAGCTAGGCAAGTGCTTTAACTGCTGAGCTAATCCTCCAGCCCTCTAATTTCTGAAAAAAACTGAAATGCACCTCAAGCAAGCACCACTTTGAGGAGACACAATATACTTCCTGACTTAGAATACAGAATGATATTTCCAAATTTTTTAGCTGCTATGTTAATGTGATATTGAGAAGGTGGCATTCTAATATATGAGCTTTTATGGTTCACGAAATCTATGTGGTGCAGATGAAATCTACAAAAAAACAGTGGCCAGAAAGGCCCCAACACAGGTGACTGGGCAGAAACAGTGGCAGTGGACTCCTAGGAAAGGGATGAATATCTAAAAACAGAAGGGGGGCATGGAAGTGCACTGATTCCCCAAACGCCATGTTTTTACTATATTGCAGAATTTGGAATTTGTGGGTGTGGGTGTGTGTGTGTGTGTAAATTTTTTTAAAATTATATTTTAAATAAAATTTCTAAAAAATTAAATATTTCAAGTTTTTCTGTCCTAAGAAGAGTATATTGGATTGGCTAAAATGTTTATGTTTTAATAAAAATTAGGAGCCTGGCATAGTGATGTAAACCTCTAACCTTAGTATCCTGGAAGGCTGAGACAAGAGGATCACAAACTCTAGCTCAGTCTGGCAAACTTAGTGACTTAGTGACACTCTGTTTCAAAATTAAAAACAAAAATGAAGAGGGACTAATGTTGTAGCTCAGTGTGAACGGCCTGGGTTCAATCTCCAGTTCCACAAAATATGTACATAAATATATAAAGGCTTTATTTACTTTAGAATATGAAAAAATTTAAATCTCAAGATTAAGAATTTAAATGAAGACATTGTACACAATGATATAATGTATGTTTTACATAAGTAGACTTATTTAGTTTTGTAGCAATTGTTAAAACACATTAATTGTATGAGTTAATAGGGTTCACAGTGACATGTCAATATAAGCATACATTTTACAGTCGACTTATTTTTAATATCTAAAAGGCATGTCTCTTCAATGAAAAACACATTAAAAATGGCTAATCTGTTTAGTCTCATCCCAACAACTGAGGGAACAAATCTGTACATCTGCTTGATGGAGGGGGTGTGTCTTCATGAGGACAGCTGCAACAAGATGGACTCCCTGAAAAAAATTTAAAAAACTGCAGATCTTGCTAGTTTGGTGAAGAAAACCTTTATTGCAACTTTTTAAAGTACTGTGGGAATTCACAATTTTGAAAACTTTAGAATGAAAAATAGACATGTTTATAAAAGCAGGCTGTTCTTCAAAAAGTTTATTGTTCTGCATGTAATGATTTATGATTAAAGTATAGAGAGGCTTTCTTAGAAGAAAGTATTTTATGATGACAACTATGTTATCACAATATTACTCTATACTTTCTGGTTTTCTGAACTTCCAATTTTCAGTTTCCTGCTATTTGGCGAGTGTCAGTTTCATTATTACTCACTTGTTTTTATGCTTGTATTTGTGTCCAACAAGAAAGGAAAGCAAGCGGGGGAATGTTTTCATTATATAATCTCAATGCCAAACTTTAGTTATAATGTCTAAGTTAAATTTTCTATCCAAATTTACGTGACATTTAATATAGGATTTTATATATAGCAACCATGAATTGTTTTTTCTTCCTCCATTTTATTGATATGTATAAGTGCAAAATTTTAAGTTTAAACTGCTTTTGGGCATTTCGTGCACATAACAACATATGGTGGCTAAGAAGCAGCGAGAGAGAGAGTGAGAGAAACAGAAAACAAGAATAATCTCTTCCAAGTCACACTCCCTGTGATCCAAAGCCTCCACCCCGGGCCCACTTTCCAGGCCTGATCAACACAAGATCTTGATGGACATTTTAAATCGAAGGCAAAACATTATTCTGAGCGGTTTCCTCTTGTTCCACTGAAATCTTATGTCCTTTGATGTTGGTATTCTTTAAATATTCAAATCTTTACAATTTTAGCTATGATATTGTAGGGACTAATATAATTTATTTTTTCTTTGGGACAATGAAGTGCTTATGAAATACAGGACTTGGAAGTACTAGATATTCTATTTTATTATCTCATTGAATTTTCATAAAAATTCTTTAAAAGTGATAGTATTTTTCTTGTTTTATAGAAGAAATTGAGTGAAGCATAGAGATGCCTAATGTTCCACAGTTAATAAGTGATGACATTTGTAGACAGTGCCAGAGTATTTATGGTCCTTGACCACAAATTAGAGATACTGACCTTAAATAAAGCCATGAAAACCATAGAAAATGGTTTCTATTAAAATTATGATTTTCAGTCACTAAAATAAAACAATGACATCAGTAACTAAAGAGACTATCACTAATCTTGTATACATTTTATGCAACTGTCTTCCAAATAATATTTTAGATTTTATACTAAACTATTTTTGTAGACCCAGTTTTATGACCCCTAGAAAAAGCCCAGATAAGTATGTGTAATCATGCTCATATAGCACATGAAGAAATTGTGACTTGAAATGACTGAGCACGTTGGTGAAGTACCTGTAACATAGAAAGTGAGATAGCGTCTATTTAACAAGACCTGCGCTTTTTCTGAACAGCATTAACTTAACCCAAAGGCATGAGTAGCTAAGTAGTCTGAAAATTTTTTGAAATTTAGTGTGGTTTGGCTCATATGCGTGCTAGTAGTAGAGAAAAATCTACCTATTATAATGTTTATCAAGAAGACTTTGTGTCCTTGAAAGCTGATATTTCCTTTTAAAAAATTCCTTACCAAGGTTCCATCAAGTCTGAAAAATTCTAGGCTTTTGTAGGTAGATGTATGCAACTTGAGGCCATCCTGCATAGTGAAGTGAGTCAGACACAGAATGTCAAATAACACATGGTCACTCTAATATGGGAAATCCAGAGAACAGACATTTTATGGAACCAAATGGGTGTGATAGTGGGAATGAGAGGGGATGAGGGAGGGATTAGGAAGGCCGAAAGGGGAAGGGGAGGGATTGTAATGTTGATACAGTATACACATGCACGAAATACTCAAGCTCAATGTAGCCATTGTGTATCATATATATGAAAAATTCCTTATATCACATAAAATGAAAACAAACAAAAATTAGAATTAATTCATACAGCAAGCTATAATAGGTTTCTGAGTGTTTCATGTGGCTGATATCACCTTGTCTACACACTTCAGTAATAAGTAGTGTAAGTTTTAAATGCATATGTAATCAACAAACACTAAAGAAATTTCTACTACTTTAAATTTTGTATCAAATAAAGCTTTTGAAACTATCTATATTAATACTGCTCATATTTAATGCTGAAGAAAAGAAACAATCACTTTACAATTTACTTTAAATGTGAGAAAATTAGAAAGTTGTGGGACTTTTACATTTATGCTTAGACAAAAATATCTTTGAGTTTTAAATAAGGTACTAAACACTAGAGCAATTCTTAATCCATATGGACCCAAAAGAGACTCAGAATAGCCAAGAATACCTAACTAAGAAGACAAAAACAGGTGTCATTACAATTCCTGATATCAAGTTACATCAGTACAAAGTGCAGGTTGACCAATGGGACAGAGCTAAGGATGCAGGAACAATGTCAAGTACCGCTGCTACCTGCCTTTTGCCAAAGAAATATATACTGGAAAAAGACTAGCCTCTTCAACAACTGGTGCTGAGAAAATTGGTAATTCACATGCAGAAAAATGAAAAATGAATCTAGACATATACATATCACATCATGTAACAAAGTCAAATCAAAGTATATCAAAGACACAGATATTAAGACAGAAACACTGATCCTTCCATAGGATAAAATGTTAAAAATCTAAAAGAAGTAGGTGTGGGCAAGGACTTTATTAATAGGACACCTGAAGCAAAATAATAATAATAATAATAGCCCCCAGAACTAAAAAATGGGATCATATCAAATTAAAACTTTTCTGTACAGCAAACTATCAGCAGAATGAAGAGATAACCGACAGAATGGGAATAAAAATTAGCATCTAGGCCTCAGGTAGGAGTTTAATAGCTACAATACACAAGAAACTGAAGAAAAATAGACCCCTTAAAGTCAGAGACTTGAGTAAAAAATGGGCAACAGAAATAGACAGTTCTCAGAGGAAGAAGTTAAAATACACGGCAAATATATGAAAGTATGTTCAAAATCCTTAGCCTTTAGAGAAATGCAAATCAAAACATCACTAAGATGTCTTACCCCAGTGAGAATGACATATGCCAAGAACCCTAAAAGCAATTGATGCTGGTGGGGTTGGGGGGGGGAAGGCACCCTTCTGCACTGTTGGTGGGATTGTAAACGGGTACAACTACTATGGAAAGCAGTATGGAGATTCCTCAAAAGGATGAAAATAAAGCTCAGTTAATCCACTATGAGTACTATCCACAATTTTATCTACTTAAATCAATATTTAGTGTGGTAGTGTGAGTGAGTTCATTAGTCAGGCAGTATATTGTGGTTACAAAAATAACTGGTTTCAAGTCAGATCTAGCAAAGTTTAGAATGAATATTTTTCATTAGAAAGAAATATATTAATTTGTTTTATTGATTATTCATATTTTGGTTTCTAATTTAAACCATATCTCCCCGTCACTATCATATTGCACCAGTCCTTTTCCTCAGCACTTAAAACAACAGTTATTGATTTGCACAATTGCTTGTTGACCCTCTCTCCTTATAGGCAACAGGGCCTTATTTGTTTGCTTGACATCGCATCCTCAGTGCCTACGAAAGGCTGTTCTGTTCAACAAGCATTCAAGAGAATGAATCATTTTGTTTTCAAATCACCCTCATGTTATTCATTTTTTGTGCAAAATTATTTGATTAATTATTTTAAAATTTATTGTGATGGTAAGATTACAATATGGGACCTCACACAGGGTAGTCAGGGCTCTAACACTGAGACGTATCCCCAGCTCTGTGACTTCTTTTCAATTAGTAACATTTTATAGGCAGGAGAGCATGTCACAGGGGCAGGGATGGAAACACTGAATGTATAACACGTAAGACACAACACCGGAAACTGTGATGTCAACAGAGCTAGAACGCAGAAGTTTCTCAGATAGTACATACACTTTAAATTATAAGATAAAGGAATCATCACTTCTTAAAACCAAATTTACAGTGTTAACCCATAATGACAACAACTACATATTTGTAAATAGTGTTATTTCAAGATATTCATGAGATTAATGTATAGAAACTAAATTATGCTATAGCTCAATTATTTGTGATGTTTATGGTAATAGATATATGCAACATGCTAATGAGCCACAAAACAGTCAGGATTTCTCTAAAAAATCGACGAGAATCTAGATAAGAAAACTTATCGGCATTGAGCATGACTGTAAGGATGTTATTGTATTTGGTGACTGCAAATGTTTTAGTTACTATGAAAGAGGTATATTTTAATACTACAGCAAATCCTATCCATAGTTTAGGAGAAATAATTCATAAATCAGTTTGAAATTCTTTTCTTGTTCTCACAAGCTGACTTTTTATACTAACTATTTCTTCCTGGAAATTTGATGTTTGGGAAGATTACCAAAAAGAGCATATATATATGTGTGTTCTTTCAAGGGTGAATTATTATATTGGCATTTTATTGATATATTATCAATTCATTCAGTATTTGAAGTTTTGCATATATCAACTCACCCCATTTGGGTCAACCTTTGGTGGATATTGCAGTTAAATGTTCACAACAGAATATCTTTGCACAAGCTTTCGTTGACTGTTCCATTTTTCTCTTATGAAACCCAGATTAAAACAGCCAAATTGAGCTTACCAGTAACAGTATGGTAGAGTCCTCCTGTACATCCAGACATTGTGGGGGTTATAGTTACATGAAAATAGGTTAAAAATTGTGTTAAGATAAGGTCTAGCTTTTCATTTCAGGTTGGTCCTGAATTCATTATGTACCCAGGCTGTCCTTGAACTCATGGCAATCCTTCTGCTTCGGTCTTCCAAGCACTGGGGATATAAGTATGCACCATCGTGCATGGCTTAAAATAATTTTAAAAAAGATTTTACTAGCTGAATGTTGAGGAAGCTTAGTTTGTCATGGCATAGCAGAGCAATAAAAAGAGGTATATGAGGGATACTGATAATGAACATTTGGTACATGAAAAAAACTACAAATAGGAGAAGAATTAGAAAGATACTACACAATAGGGATAGGAAGTCAGTTATATTTAATGATGTAGAAAAATAATGTAACATAAATATTTGTTAAAATGTCTATTGAGTTTTCTTTAATCAGAGAATTATAACTGTGGAAATGAAATTGTTAGGAAAGATTAGTACCACGGTTTGGATCTGGAATGTCCCCCAAAAGTCTCATGTATTTCAGTGGTATAGATTGTCTATGGAACCATGTGCTGTTGGGTGATTGGGGCCTGGTCTGGAGGGGTGGATTACAGGCATGTAAATTGGATTGCAGGCATGTAAATTGGATTATCGGTGTGAGTTGGGGGTTTATCACAACTTCCACACCTGGATCCAGGAGGGGCTGATCACTGGGATGAGACCTGGAAGGATATATAAGCTGCTTCCTGCCTTCCTGGAGGACTAATCTCAACTTGCCTTGACTCACTTCCTGTTTATGATGTCGTGAGAAGCTGCCTCCACCTTTGCCTCTGCCATGTACTTCCACTGTTGCTGGCTGCCCTTGAATGGACTCTGACCTTCTGAAACTGTGAGCTAAAATAAACCTTTCCTCCCCTGCATTGGTCCATGTCGGGTATTGGGTCACAGCAACGAACAAGTAACTGAGAAAATAAGTGAAGTGGGTGAAGGGAAATAACTAAGATACACAGTCCTTAAATTTCTTTTTTTCTTGTTAATTTGCTTTTAATTATTTGAGCAATATATGAATGTATTCTCAATTGCTTACTGCTGTATTTTACCTACTTGTTCATTTGCTCTTAGAGTTTCATATATTATCTAGAATTTATTCTTCAGAAAGATTTTTTAAATGGTTTCTTATCCTTCCGATTTTTAAAATGATTTTTTATTTAACCTCATTAGTTGTATGTTTTTTTTGGTCCAACCTAAACCTTCTTGAAGTTCTAATTATACAGTGGCTTGAATATTTTTTAAGTAGATAGACATTTATATGGAGAAGTTGCTTGGGTATAATCCTTAGCACACATTAATACTACCTCACATTTTTCAAGATCTGTGAAAAAATAAAGGTCAAAATCATTAGATATTCAAGGTAGAAAAATTCAAAGCTGCAAGGGAAAATGTAGCAGTTTAAATTAAATTAAATTAAATTAAAAATAAACAGAAAGTGAAAAAGGCTAAGAAACTGCCAATTTGGGGAAACTGGTTTCAACAGCAGCAGTCTACTCTGAGTACAGGGTTTCCTCCCGTCGTGTTGAATAAGTCACCTTTGTCTCCTTCAAATTCTAGCTAAGCACAATGATTCTCACTAGAAGTGTTGAGGTATAGGAATATAATAAAATATGCAAAAATATGTGAGGTTTAGAAGAAAAGGAATTTACATTGCTTTTTTGATGTATAAAAACGCACTCAAACACTTGCACTGCACAGGACATGTAAGAGATAACTGTGGGAAAAAACTGAATGGTGCTTATGTCTGAAATCTCAGCACTCTAGGAAACTGAGGTAGAAGGATTGGGAGTCTAATTCTGAGGATCATGAGTGCTGAGTTGGGGATTTGGCAAGTTAGCAAGACCGTGTGTCAAAATAAAAAGTAAATAATCAAATTGCTGTAAGTGCTTTATGATAGTAAAGCTGATGTACCAATTTCAAAGTCTCTATTTCTCTCTCTCTCTCTCTTGGACTGTAAGAATGTATTTCTGCAAACAGAATTTGTTTCAAGGATTCATTTCTAAGAAAAGAAGGCTTAGATAAGAAAAAAAGAAAACTCATAAAGTGAGAGTAAAAGACCATATATGGTGTATTTACCATAGATTTTATCTTACAAGAGGCAACTGAATATAGACTATATCTAAGTCTAAAATAGTTTTGATATCTGTTACGAACTTGCAAGAGCCAATATTTTCCATAATTCTAACCATCTGAACACTACTCTGATTTCATTTTACAGATAAACCAAAGTTTTGGCTTTCTTTCTTTCTTTTTTAGACAGGGTCTCTCTCTGTAGCCCAGGCTGGTCCTGAACTCACTATTGAGCCCAGGCAGGCCTTGAACTTATGGCAATGCTCCTATCTCAACCTCCCAAGTGCTGAGATTGCAGTCATGCACGGCCATATCCAGTTTAAGTGGTGCTGGGGAATCGAACTCAGATATTTAGCACTGTACCTAAGAGTGCTTTAGCTACGGAGCCATTCCTCCAGCTCCAGTTTTGGCTGTTTTCAGCCAAGATATTATAACAAAATGAAACGGCTACATTTTCCCTTGCAGAGAAATTTGGTTTCAAGTATGACTGTCTATAAATCAAGAATTTATACTTGACTCTATGAGCCTACATTGAATGATTGAAGCATTGTGGCAAATATTGTGTCAAATAGGGCTTTTTCCCCACTTAATTTTTATTATTTTCATTTGTATAAAAGCCTAATCGAAATACCTCAATTGTCTTTAGTCAGGTAACATACTGATCTGTCTTGAAACATTTCTAGAATTATACTATGTAATTCTTACTATTACATCAAAATTTTGCTATAGAACAGGTTTAGTAATGCAAGTCTTACAAGTGGCAGTAACTAATTACATTATATAGCCATAAGATTAAAGCAAGTAGGATTATAGTTTTTAAATTAAAGGAAATATCTGTCTTGGGCCAATTTGTGGAGATTACTTTAATTGGATAGGAGTGGCATTCTGTTTTCTTTGAAGTTTTCCACTGCCTTTCATTGATGATTAGTTTGAGGATGAAACAATGCACAAGTATTTTCAGAGCAAACTCTTTGCTACCTGCTTAACCTAAAAGTGCCTATTTTCTTTTAATTTTTCCTTTGTTCTGTGGATTTCTTGTTAAATTATTTTGTCTCTGAATATTTTAAACACATAACAGTTTCTTTCATCAGAAAATTGAATAGGACATAGTAGGTAATCAAAAATGTTTATTGATATCAATAGAACTTTTAATGATGATTCTTTTTTCCAAGAAATATAAAAGCCTTGATTATTTTATTTTGATAATAGACTCACTGGATTATGGACATCAAAGATTTACCTCATCCTTTTCTTTTGAGGCACATGTTCACAGGCTCTGTCTAAAATGAGCTCAGACTAGCACCCTATTTAACAACACTGAGTATTACATAAAGACTGATATGCTAAAATAAAACAATGACAATGCAAAAAACCAAAATAAATAGCAAAACTATTGCAAATAGAAAAGCTAAAAGGTAGGACATGGGAATGAATGAAATTTGAAATTTTACTGAGAGCAAAGACTGAGATCTACAATAACGATGATTTTGAAAGCATTTCTATGAAGATTTTAGAAACCCTGATCTTTTTAGAAATTTAGTATTATTGAAGAAAATGTAGATAGTTTTATGCTAGCACATTGATTACTATCAGTGCAGTGTAGGAGTAAGTGTTGGCTTTTCTGTTGCTTAGACACAATACCTGACAACTGCAAGTTAAAAGAGAAAAAGTTTAGTTTAGCTCAGGGTTTCAGGAGATTCTGTACATAGTCAGCATGTTTCAAGGTGAAAAATATCATAATGGAAGGTCATAGCAGAGAAGAGCTGCTTAGTTCATAGAGTCCTGGAAGCAGACCTGGGTAAATAGTGTCAGAGAGAAACGGACTTTATTCTTTAGTTTGTTTCTTGTGACCCTTAAAAACACAAACATACCTGTGATCTTGCTTTACTAATCTACCAGCCATTTCTTAAAGCAATAAATTTGAAAAACTATAATTAAAAGCCACAGTTCATCCTTGTCAACTTCTCATTCAAACACATCTGAGACCATACTGATTCCTCAAACGAAGACAATAAGTTCATATTTCCCTTGATGTAATGAAACTATCTCAAATACAATAAAAACACAATCATGCTTTCCCTAAAATATCAACAATTCTAGCATCTTTTAAAAAATCCAAACCCAAATCTCTTCTGAGACTCAAGGCACATTCTTAGCTGTGAACCTTCTTAAAAATTCAAAACAAGTTTCATAAACCTAAAGCAATCCATAAAAACTCAAAACAAATTCTATGTAATACCAATGGCACAGGGTAAAAAGTTTCTCATTCTTAAAAGATTGGAGGATAGAAAAAGAATCAAACCAAAGATGAACCAATATCCAGGGGCAGACATGTAACTCCATGTCTGACATCTGGACCCTTTGGTGGTGAAATGGGAGTTTGATAGGGTCTGGAAGGCTCGGACTTGTGCTTTTGCCAAGGGCATCCCATACGATCTCTTTCTTTGGCTGGCTCCACATCCAGAAAGCAGCTTTCCACAGTAAGCTGTCCATTATCCCTGCATCTTCAGAAACCTGGAGTCACCACTCCATCTTTGTTATCATTTTCGTAGCTTCACATATTGCCCTCTCAGGAATTCTGTCTGGCTTTCCAGGTCTTCCTTTGAAATCTGGGTGGAAGACCTTCTGACTCTAAAACTCTTGAATTTTGCATGTCAGTAAAATCAGCACCACACACACATGACCAAGGTAAGTTGCCTGTTCAAGCAGTAACCAGGTTACTTTGGAACAGGATAACTCAGTACAGTAAAATGGAAGCTAAGAAACCAATTCCTCGGGATAAGCTTCTTCAGAAGGTACCCCAGGGACTCCCTCTTTAAATTAAAGGCTGATACTTTAGCAACTTGCAGCCTGCAATTGGTGGGTTCTTGCCGATTCCTGAGTGACTTCAAGACATCTCGTCCCCATACCTTGTTTCTTCTTTAATAACATCAATCATTTTAGTAGCTGTATATCTTTTAACCCCAAATATACAAATGGTTCCTTTTGGACCAAAAGTCTAATTTTTCTGCTCTGCCCATGGCCCATTTTTCCCCCTGGTTTTATTAACGTGCTTATGAGATACATAATAGTTACAGCGATCTGGAGTATTTTGTGAACCTATATATCCTGTCAACACTAGAATCTCTTCCCCTTCCCATTTTTGGTCCTCTTGTACTCTTCCTGTCTCACTTAACTGTCACTATTAAACTGATTTGGTTCTACACAATTCCTATATTCTTTCCTATATTCTGGGCTTCTTGTATTAGAGAAGTCATGTGATATTTAACCTTCTGTGTTTAACTCACTTCACTGAGCATGATGTTCTCAAGTTTCATACCATGTACTTACAAAAGTCTCAAATCTATCTGTATTTATGGAAGAGTAGTACTTCATTGTGTACATACACCACAATTTTTGCATTCCAGAAGAAATATTGTTGGATCAAATGGGCAAAGTCTTATCACTGTTTTCAGCTTTCCTTGGCAGATACTTTACGGTTTTGGAATCCTGACTTTCAGGCCTATGTATTGCAGTTTGGGCTTCTATTCCATAGCCACCTAAACTGCCTTTTGTAGGGGTCCTGGCAGATTGGTGTGAGCAGTAGCTGGGCATCCTTAAACCACAGCTGCAGTAGCTTGTGAGTGCCTGGGTGAAAATGCATGGTGAAGTGAATCGTGGGAAACAAATTCTTTAGTGGTCCTTCTCTACTAGAGGACCCAAAACCTGTCTTCAGATCTCAGGTTACCCCTTTTGCACCCTCAGTCCTGCAGTGGGTGAGATGCTGCTGACTCCGGAGTTGTCCTTAAGATATATTTCTTCTTGTTCCGGTGCAAACTGCTTGGCTTCTTGAATTTAGCCTGGCCTCAGATTTAAAAGTTCTTTTTCTTTGGCCAAACATGTGCTACATTCCTCCACATTTTTTGCATTTTTAATGTTTCATTTTACATCATTCTTTTTTGCTGTATCTTAACATGTTAATGGATTTATTTTTGTCTTAGTCATCATACTAAATAATAGAATGACTTTTTTTTTTTTTACCAGCCTTACAGCGTTAAATATTCCCATTTTTTTCTATACAGTGACTCTGTGACTTTTTGCCTTGTGTTATTTCCTTACTCTTCGGCATCTCTTTCTTTCAGTTGTAAGAACATCCTTTAGTATTTATCGTAGGGCACATCTGGTAGTGATGCAATCTCCCAGCTCTTGTTCGACTGAAATGTCTTTGTATCTCCTTTATTTCTAGAATGCAGCCTTGGTCAGTACACTATTTGTGGTTGGAAGTTTTCTTATCCCTCCAGTACTCTGAAAGTATGCCGCTCTCCTCCATCTGTAAATTACGCTGAGAAGTGGTGTTGTCAGGTGACCTAGAATGGTGCTCTATGCACTATAAGCTGTTTCTTCTCTCTTGCGTCCTCAAGAATCTTCTCGTCATATTCCATTTCGGGATGGACTCGATAGAGATAAATCTGACTGGGTTCATTTGAGCTTTCTAAACTTAAAAATTGAATGTTTTTCTAAATTTAAGAAATTGTCTGGTTTTTAGAAATAAACTTCATATTGATCCTCAAGTGCTCATTCTCTTTATAGCCATTCTCATTCTGATTTCTCGGATCGCAATAACTCAAGTATTTGCTTTAAACAACTGTCCCAAATTTTGAAACAGGTTTTTTCATTTCCGTTTATTTTTTCTTCTCTATGGGATTTCAAAGAGTCTATTTTTAAAGTCTTCTATTCTTGCTTGGTTTGACGTGTACTACTACTAATTCTTTCTATTTCAGTTTTTTCTGCAGAGGATCAAACTTAGAACCTGAGGCAAGCTTAATGCTTTAGTACTTAGCCACCTGTGCAGCCCTTTTTATTTACTAAAACGAATTGATGGTGTTAGGCTCAAATTTAGGGCCTGCTATGTGCTAAGCCCATTGCTAGCTCTCTCTCTCTCTCTCTCTCTCTCTCTCTCTCTCTCTCTCTCTCACTTGCTTGCTCTCATTGTACTTGATTCAGGGTCTTTAGCTTATTATGAGAGCACTCGACCACTGACTATCTTTCATTTTGCTTCGTGCATCTGACCATATGACTCAGAAGCTGTTGGATCTGTTTTATAGATGTTTAGAAAAGTGTAGATACACACACTAGTGAAAATTTAGAATGTGGTGTGCAGAGGTTGGTGAATAATTCTGATCAGAGATCAAAGAACCAGATTTCTGGTAAAAATACGGACAGTATTTTGAGGCTCAGGTGGTTTCAGCTGGGAACAATGACTCCATTAATGGTGTCTCACACTCTGGTAGATACTTTGTCTAGGTTTTGGCATATGCAAATATTTTGCTGAGATTAGGACAGTGGACTAGTTCATATGGCAGACCTGCCAAAATTCAGATTGTAGAGTGTGCATTACTTACTGTTTTAAGCTGAAGTTATTTTCAGAACCAATGGCAAACGGGAAATTAGAAAAACCAGAAAAAATCTTAATTTGGGCTCAAAGGAAACCACTTGTAAACTTGGGATGAAAAGGGAAGTGATTGCTGAAAACAATTAGAATCTTTATGAACAAGCAAACCCTTTTTACAGGGACAAGAACAAGGATTCTTTGAAGGCACTATGGAAGTCAGCAAAAGTCCTCCCTCCTGAGACTTAAGGGGGCAAAATTGTGAACTCTTAAGGAACTGTTTTCCAGGAAGTATGTCATTCCGCTCCCAATTGCTGGCCCTCAGAGGTGACTGAAGCCAGACTTCAGGGAAGCCTGAGTGCTGCTCATCCTGGTATTAGAAGTTGGCACTGCTTCTGTGGTGCTAGTTTGTCTACCATGCAGAATGGGGGTGTGGTCTGGGAGACTTCCCTCTGGATTTTAAAGGAAATACTAGAAGGCCAAAAAAGGAGTCATGGACAATGAAGCCAGAGGTGCCATGGAGACTCCTCAAGTCAGACGTGCCAAGGAAAACTGCATGCCACCAGCGCAGCCTGCCCAAAGGAGGGTCTATGGGGGCCATAATGGGGATATTGCCTCAGCCTTTTGGAACTTAGATTTTATTACTGTGCTGCCTGAATGCTGGATATGAAACTAAATGATTTAATGTATATCCTGGTGCATTTTGGTCTTGCTTTGTTCTGATTCTTTGATATCTTCCTCCTCCTCCCTTTTGGAATGATAATGCTTACCTTGTGCCATTATACCTTGAGATTATGTGACTTTGCTATTTTTACAAACGTTCACAACTGATGGTTTGCCTTGAATCAGAGAAAAGAACTGAAATTTGAAAAATACTGGAACTTTTGAGACTTCGGAAGAGGATGGACAATAGCCAAGGTATTCTTAGTTTTTTTTTTTTCCAGGCTATTTGTAATCCTGCTAGACTGGCAAATTCTATACTATAGAAAATCCTACTTGTCAATTATAAAAAAAACTATTTGATTCTTTAAAGGGAGATCCTGACCTGTCTTCTCTGTGTGCCTTATTCCTCATGGCTAAAAATTAATTTGTATAAATACAGCTCTGACTAAACTCTCAACAATAGAAACATTAAATTTAGATAAGTCTATTTGTTTCATTATTCACATAGAACCACCAGATTATTAGCCCAATTTCTTCCTGACATCGGAGTTATTGAATGTATATTTCAAGCTTATCATCCAAAAATTATATACTTCATTTATTTATATACAGATAGGGTGCTGGGCTTCCACCACGTCTGGCTAGTATGTGGTGCTGGGGAATCAAACTCAGTGCCTTGTGCTGGCCAGGCAAGAGATCTGACCACTGTTCTATTCCTCCAGCCCCTATGCATTCAATTTAAACAGCATGTCAACCTCTTAAAACAAGGGCGATATTGCTGTCAGATGTTCACCAGTATGGACTTGGACATCACTCATCCAGGGGGAAATGAAGATTTCAAACCGCTTACTAGTAATCATTTTTCTTTTTTTGAGACAGGGTCTCACTCTGTAGTCCAGGCTGGTCCTGAACTCACTTTGTAGCCCATGCTGTCCTTGGACTCACAACAATCCTCGTGCCTCAGCCTCCCAAGTTCTGGGATTATAGGCCTGCGTCACCATGATTTATTGTTTTCTAAAGCTCTACACATTTCTGATGTTGACTTTTTTAAAAGCTTAAAATTTTCTTTGCCTCATGACAAAGTGTTTCAAGGTCTTAAGTTCTCACCTATTATTTCTACCCTAATTAATTCTACAGTCCCAGTTCTGTTCCTGACACACTGTGTTCATAGATGGATCTAAAAAAGCTGAAAGGAGATCAATCACTTGACAAAAACTATTAATCGCATTATTTTTCTCTGCATGGTGTCAATCACATCTGTTTCATATCTTTAAAAACAACTATTTGATAATGGCTCTTCTTTCTGATATTTTTGACCCATTGATTGATGCTTTCTGTTCAATTCAAGAAAGCCTACCTCCTATTTTTTTCAAATGATTTTTCTGTTCCTTTGTTTCTGTCTGTCCTTTCTGCTAATCCCGTTACACTTGTATTGGCAGGGCTGATGTCCCTCATGTACCCATGGCTTTTATATTTTTCTTCAATGTTTTTCCACTGTTTTTTTCAGACTAGAATAATCTTTCTGACCCATCACCGTTGTTTCTTTCTTCTCTTATTTCAAATCTATTACTCTCCTTCAGTGAGACCTCTAAAGACTGTCATTAATTCTGTTTTCAAATCTAAAACTTCCCTTGAATTTTTTAAGATTCTATTTCCTTACTGAAAATCTATAGTTGCAGACTCATTCATTCTCTCTATATTTTTTCTAGGTCTTTGCAAATAGTCATTTTCTGTGTAATTTACCTTACCTCTTGCTAGAACACAGTACCCAAAACCCAAACCTTAAAGGAGAAGAGGTTTGTTTTTTCAGTTTCCAGTGGGGTCAGTCCAAAGTTTGCTGGCTCCGAGGCAGAAGCATGAGTTGGAAGGGCATGACAGAAGAGAGCTGCTCACCTAATGGCAGCAGGAAGCAGTGAGAGAAGACAAGAGCCAGAGGCACGTGCACACCTTTCCAAGCCATGTCCCTAGGGATTCATCTCTGCCAGACCAGCGAACTCATCAGTGGATGAGCACGCTGATGAGCATCATGCCCTTGCAATCCAGGTGTCTAGCAAAGACATGACATTACAAGGGGACATTTTAGATCTAAACAACAGCATCTTCCATTCTTTAAACTTATTTGTAATAGCTGCTTCGAAGTATTCATCCACTAAACCTCACATCTGGGCCCAATCAGAAATAATTTGCAATGTTTATTTTTTCCAAGTGTGGATCACACATTTCTCCTTTTGGCATTTTTTTTTATAAATTTAAAAAGTGAACTTTTAGTGATAAAAGTGATATTTTAAAAAATGATATTTTGTAACAGTTCAGAATCTTGATTTTTTTTATCAGCTGAGGGTTCTTTCTGTGGGTTGTGTTTTATGCTGTTTTTATAGGTAATGACTTTATCCACAAAATCTGTCATCTCTGCATTGTATATTTATTTAATGTTTTCATTATGTTTTGAAATCTCATTCTAATTTTTATTTTTAGCTTTTCTTTGTGGCAGGTTGCTCTTCTGTACTCTCAGCTTCTTTCTCATTTCGTCATTAACCAAACACTGTGCTCAAATATCCTACGTCTGTTAAGCTTACATTCCCTCCTTGTAGGTGTATGTTTGCTTTAGGTATTTTATGTAGATTCAGGCAGATTCCTAGTATTCTTTAGTTTTCACTCTACTTCAAGTCCTCTCATAGCTTTACTGTACTTGCTATTAAGGCAATAGGCAACCCGAGCTGCAGAAAATGTCAGTTAAACTCATCAATAGCTAATTTTAGGATTTCTTTATTAAATTTTAGTCTAATCCTCACAAACTCCTTTTGCCCTACCTAGAAACTCAGCCTGAGGTCAAGTTTTCCCCTGTGCTATTTGACTTGACTTTCCTGTTTTTGATCCAAATTAGTCCTTATGACAACAAATTGTTAATTTTTGTAGCTACTTTCTTCAGGTTACATTAGGATGAGAAAACCCTCAGTAAGAATCCTCAAACTCTATTGTTCTTATTAAAGTTTGGCTATTTTGCTAAGTGTATATTTGTACTTTTGTTATTGTTGTTTATCTTTGTTGAATTTCCAAAGCCATAAAATAATTGAGGTTTTGGACCATCTTTTTCGTTGTAGAATTGTTTTATAGACACAACTTGTGACCATCTTCATTTTTTGGCTAGATATCCTACTTCTCTTGTCATATTATTTTTTATTTCAAATTGACAAATCATAAAACATTATTTTGAAAATAGGTGAGAGAAAATACTTTTAAAGTTATCTATATTCTACGTTGTCAATTCTTGTTATAGAAACCAAACTAACAAATGACACTCATAGTAAGTGCTTGTTGGTTTTGAAATCACACAGAAGAGTGATCAATGGCCTCCCCTTTCTCTTTCAATCACTTTTCTTCTATTTATTTCCCTGCTAAGATGATCTTATATATCAGATTCATTCTTTATTCATTTTGGAGCCCTGATTCCCACTGGAGTTAGCTCAGAACATCCACTTAGCATTTCTCAGACTCTAATACTGAGTGGCTGGATTACTGGTTCTTAATTTTCAAATCAGAGTAATTAAGTCATAGTAGGCATTGCATGCTAGGTTTTCACATTTTTTTCTTTTGAGAGTACTATGCCTTTGTAAATATTGTATTAAAATGTGAATGAGTTATTTACTAATGAGACATGAACATTTATGTTAGTTCAAAGAAGGGCCTTTGGCAGAACCAAAATATGACCAGCAGCAAGAAAGTTTGGAGTGAAAGTTTATTGCCCACGTGACCCTAGGCTTGATGACCAAGTTCAGGCATATAGATGTCCCCTCGGCCCCATGCCTCGTTATAAGGCCAGGTGTAAGGCATTAGAGGTAAAGCACAATGGCTAAGACAAAACACATAAAGGGGATAAGAAAAGGGTAAGAAAAAAGGGCACAAAAGAGGTAAAAAAATCGTAAAAGAGACAAAAAAGGGGTGACTGGGGGTGAACAGAGCCTGTATGTGATTGGACTTGCCAGCATGAGGGTCAGGGATTGAGCTGCTTGTGTGGGTCAGCTATTGAACAGAAGAGGGCAAAGTGGAGTTGCTTGATAGGTTGAAGATCAAGCAGGTGGACTATGGGTTGAGGTAGACAAGTCTCTATGGAGGTCAGAATTATCATTATAACTTGGCCAACTGTCAAGGCCATCAAAGTTGTTATATCAAGGCTGAAGAAGTCAGGTCACCATGGCCTGGAGACAAAGAGGGAATAGCCGTCTCTGGGGCAAAGTCAAACACAGAAAGCCAAGCTCTGTATGTGGGAATGCCTGAGAAGTTCAGCACCGGAGTTTGAGCACAGGAACATCACAATTTAATGACTTAATGACATAAGCATGTGGTATATTATTGTTTGTGAGCCTATATGCCTGTTCCTAATAGATTTAAACAGTTTATAATAGCAACATTAGAGGCAGATTAGCCTAATTCATCTCATTGTATATAATTTTCTTCAAATACTTACATAAATTTTTGCTTATTTAATCCATAAATAAAAACAGGAGACTTTGTCAGATTTCTTTTTTGAAAATTGATTGTCCATTGCTCTACATTGTATTATAGCTACATCAGAATATTTAGTAGCATTTCTATTCTAATTTATTTAGAATTACAATTTATTTTTATATATGCTTTTATCTGGAGGGTGTTGACTTTCATAAAAAACAAACTACTTGAACTTTAATTAGTCTAAAACTTTTGATTGAATTCAGGGCTTTTGAAGTAAAAATACAGACATGAAAATTATGAAGAACACAATTTTGTTTTCTTCCCCTCACCTTCTTACTATTTTCAAATCTAGAATGTGAAAATGTACTTAACCTCAGTTTTCAAAAATTGTTTAGAAAACACAACTTTTATGCAGGTATATTTTTCAATCTAAGTTTCCCTTCTGAACACCATTTGACCAATTTGAATTTTTCAGAACTTGCAACTTTTGTTGACTAATTTTTTAACTTCATGGTTACCTTGAGAAATGTTTTCTTATTATAAAGAAATAGTGATGTAAAAATCGAGTTGGCCTATGATGATATCTCACTTCTCCCAGTTTTAGAAAAATTAATATGATACTTTAGTGCATAAAATCATAGTACTTTTTTATTAAAATAGTTTTCTGGGACATTCTATTGCAAATTTCTAGTGAGAAACTTGAATTTTTTATAAGCACTCCAGAAATGTGTATACTCGTGCTTACTAACCCTAGTTCAAAAACCAGTAGATTCGGTGCTGGAGATGGACAGCACAACAGTTAAAGCACTTGATATCAAGTGCAAAGCACTGGGTTTGATCGCCCAGCACCACATAAACTGGGCATGGTGGCACACACCTGTAATCTCAGGACTTAGGACGCTAAGGCAGAAGGATTGCCTTGAGTTCATTGTCAGCTGGGGTACCTAGTTAGTTCAAGATCAGCCTGGGTTACAGAACAGAACCCTGTGTCAAAAAAGAAACAGCAATTTTAAATTAATTAAGTCTCTGTTTATAGTAACAAAAGTGAATTTGCCTCAGTTGTGGGTCAATAGG
The DNA here is from genome assembly GCA_004027205.1 of Ctenodactylus gundi. Taxonomy (NCBI): domain Eukaryota; kingdom Metazoa; phylum Chordata; class Mammalia; order Rodentia; family Ctenodactylidae; genus Ctenodactylus; species Ctenodactylus gundi. Next base: position 267,297 of record PVKB01001437.1, on the reverse strand, counting down.
AGAAACTGGACTTAGTTCATGGGTCCAGAGATTCCAAGGGCTGGAGGAATGGCTCAGCAGTTAAAGCACTTGCCTAGAAAGCACTAAGACAAGCACGAAGTACCTGAGTTCAATTCCTCAGCACCACATAAACTGGGAGTGGGGGCACATGCCTAAAATCCTAGCACTAGGGAGGCTGAGGCAGGAGGATTGCCATGAGTTCCAGGCCAGTCTGGGCTCCATAATGAGTTCAGGACCAGCCTGTGCTACAGAGCAATACCCTGTTTCAAAAAAGAAAAAAGGAAAAGAAAAAAGAAATTCCAGTATGAGTCAATAATTTAAAAAACAATTCACTTAGCGCCTACCACGTGTCAGACAAATGCTAGATAACAGAATTGTTTGGATACAACAAAATGAATGAGCGAGAGGATTAGCAATGAACTCAGAGGACAATGGAAGAAGATGGTAGGCAATGTAGGGTGTAGTAGATTCTGTAAGGACTTTGGCTTTTACTTGGGGTGAGATATAGCATTATTGAATTTGGACCAAGGAAGTTCTGTGATGAGGTCCGCAATATTTTAACAAGATCCCACACTCTTGTGCTTTGAGAATACATTGAATGTTTGACAGGAGAATGAGTACAAAAATATCATGGTCAAGACCTCCATTTCTTTCAAGTGTATGATAATATGGGTCAGTATTAATGTATTGAATTCAAATTTATCCTGTAGTATGGTTGACCAGCAACCATCAACAGAACAGAATGAGGTAAAGAGAAGAACCCGATGCTACGCATAACTTGTAGTCTATGTTGGGACAAATTTCTTCAGAGTTTGACAAATTTAATTTTTTCTAGCAGGACTATATACACTTCAAAGCAGCAGAAGGTTATTACAGCTCATCAGATGGGAAAACGGTGACAGGTAACATTACAATTCTCACCATAAGCCAAGGAAGCCGTTTACATGTTCACAATTATTGCCATTAGTTAAGGAAGCAGTTTATATGTAGAGGACCATTGAGGTTAGCTGGGCACTAGGGCAGGAAGGAAGAACATATCATGAGTATGGCTATGGCTCAATGTTCTAGGCCATAGGGCAGTATCCACCATCTGTTGACAGTTGAATTCTTTGCCTTGCTAGTTATGTCCTTAGCTCCAAGCCTGTTTCAAGTAAGTTTCAATGACCTTGGTTCCTACTTTATAGTTGTAACTCAAAATAGTCTACAAAGAAAAGTTCAAAGTAAGACTTTTTGGGACAATGTACAATTGTGTCTTTAGATAGATAATAGATACAGATATGGGTAAATACAATTCTATCCCAAATACATGTATATATGTATATATACATAGTTTTTAATGCATGAGTCATTTAGATTAGCTTGATTCAGAAGCAGCTAACTTCTGCTATATTGTACTGTTGTACACAAAAGTACATATTGATTAATAACATTGCTAACTCTCACTGAAAAAAAATCTTCAGATTGTATGACTATAATTTCTATCTAACTCTGACAAGCTTGCGTCTCACAAGACAGCTGGTATCATCATAAGGCTAATAATAATTTAGTAACAATGTTAATCTCAGGATTATGTGGCTCAGCATCTGTATCTGCGACTGCAAAGATGAAGTCAGACTTTGAACATCTGCAGTCTGGAATTGGCTTCACTGAATCTGTATGCAGATGGATCAGTTTCAGTGCTATATAGTCGACATAGTTAAACACAGGCTGCATCACAATCTTCATTGCTGCGGTCTGGATCAATTTGGAATGAAATAATTTCCCTTGAGTTTAGTACTAGAAAGCCTAAAGTCAAGTCCTTCTTGGACTTGAGAGCAGCTTCCCATTCCCCTATGACAACATAAGTTGGATTTTATCAGTTGCATATGGCTGTGTCTAACTTGGAAGAGTTTCAAACAAGATCCATATGGTTTGTGGCACTCTATCCTCAAGCATTTGGATGTATTAAAAGAGATTTTTATTTTGGCACAAGTGATGGAATTAATAACAAATGATATAACACTCAATATGGAAGCCTATAAGTAAAGAAGTCGGTGGCTACAGTTTTAATAATAAATCATTCTATATGCTACATATTTCTGTCCTGTTACTGACAGTGATAAGTTCTTCTTCCACATTTAGATTATTGGATGAAATTCCATGTTTTTGCAATAGAGCCACACCATAGTCACATCACTTAGATTCAGAATTTTTAAAAAGAGTTGCTAAAATGTGCATAGAAAAAGTTCCACACTGGCTAGGAAGTTTAGAGGACAAAAGATAAGTTTAATTGAAACTTAGTTTTATAGCAAGTACATAATACTATAATTTTGATTTTCACGTGACTTATTTTAGGTACTCAGAAGAGGTACAGATTTCATGAAATGTAAATAAAAGCATATATCCACCAACTAGAAAAATTTTTTCATATATTGTTATAATAACAGGAAGCATAATTCTTATGTGTCTCCTAAACTATTTTACACCATACAAAAGTTGAAATAGATTGAAAAAGAAATAAATAAATCAAAATTTAAGTGTATGTTAATCTATACATATTATAAATTATCAGATTGTCAATAAAGGAAGTTGAAAGAAAAAATTTACTTTGAATATTAACTATAAAATATAAATATTCCCAGAACATTTAGTCCAGACATCTGTTTTTGGAATATAAGTGTTTATATGCAAAGAACTGTACCTAATCTAAATCAATAAATTCTGAAAATTTCTTATGTTTCCAAGGGAAAAATTCATAGTAATTTTAGTTGATTTATACAGCAAGAATATTAATCGTTCCTAGTTTACTCATTTTCCTAATAAGATGGCTAAAACGCAGAGGTGATTTAATGTGCTCCAAAACAAAGAGGTGGTCTCAAAGTCAGAAAATAAAGCAAGTTTGTTTTTCACAAGCCTTCTTTGTCTAATTATGTTAGAGACAACACTGGTATGTTTGTGCAACAAGTATCTTGAAAAAAGTCTTTCATGTAATTGGTATCCTAACAAATAGTTTCTTACATTTTAAATCAGAATGAATCTTAAGTTATTTTTATATTCAAATGCAACAAGGCATATGAGTGTTAATTTGCATAAATTTCTGATTCTGACAAAATTGCTTGCAAATTTTTACATGTTGGCAGTCAACTAATTACTGTATTATATTTTTGTCTTTTAATAAGAATGATTATACTTAATGTTTTCATATTTATGTTGTTCAATTTAAAAATTCCTTTATAACTAGTCTACCAATTATATAGACTGATTTTCTAGCCAATTCTTTAGAAACTAGGTTGACTTGGAATAACACCTATAACACCTATTGTTGTGGTTTAGATCTGGAGTGTCCCTCAAAAGCCTCATGTATGTATTCATACAGTGTACTCTTGGGAGATGGGGCCTGGCTGGAAGGGGTGGATGCTTGCAGCTTGATACGGAATGTTATGTTCTAGCTCCACCCTTCCTTTCTGACTCGGCTCCATTCTACCACACAGTGAGAAACTCTGTCACCATTTCCAGCTCCAGCTTCACCATGTGATTCCACCACATTCTGATTGCCCACCTGTGAACAGACTCCGACCTTCTGAAACTGCGAACTAAAATAAATCATGCCTCCCTAGAGCTGTGGATGTTGGGTATTCTGTCCTAGGAATGATAAAATAAATAAGTCAGAAATTGGTACCAGAAAAGCAGGTTCATTGCTACAACTTTACCTGACCTCCTGGTTTGGAAGCCTTTGGAAGTGCTTTGTGACAGAAGTTTAGAAAGTCTTGAGATTGTCAGCTAGCAAGTTTTTGTAGTATACTCAGCCAAGCTTGATAAGAGATTCTGGTCAGAGCTGAGAAGACCGGAATACTGATAGAAGTGAGGATTGGAAAAGCTAGGCTCAAGAAGTTTCATTTTGATGTTCTCAATTTTCTTCCATTTGCCTGCAAAAACCTCCGCGTTGTTGGACTTTATAGATGCATAGTATTCCATTAGTGAAGTGACTCAGAAGCAGAAAGTGAAACATCGAATGGTCTCTCTGATATGAGAGACCCAGATCACAACTATCTCATGGAACTTAAAACGAAAAACAAAGTCAACCAGGGAGGTAGGGTGGCTTGGGAGGGAAGGGTGTGTAGGGGGAGGGACAAAAGGAGAGTGGGAAAGTGCTTGTCACCTTGACAAGATACGTATGTGTACAAGATGCTCAATTTCATTGTAAACCTTAAATTTTGTGCTTATACATATCAATAAAATGGGGAATTTTTTTTCATTTGAGAAGGAGGATGATATTGACCAGTGGCCTAAAAACCATGTTAGGCATGAAGTAAATAAACCCTCTAGCAAAAGTGTATTGGTATTTTGTCCTTGTCCAGAGACTTTGTCTGAAATTGAGATTAAGGGCAGTTGACTAGTTAATTTGGTGGAAGAAATCTCAAGGCAACCCAATGTTCAGGTTGTTACATGGTTACTATTTGTGGCTTTTAGACAGCTCTGTGGTGAAAGGCAGAAAAAATGGCAGAAAAAGTGATATAAAAATTGCAGTTTTGTCAAACTGAAAGGGCAGGTAAGTATGAGGACGGCAAAGAGATTAGCATCAAAAATAAGACAATATTTACAATTACGACTATAGAACAAATGCCTTTGGGACATCTGAGAAGTCAACAAAATCCTACCCTTTACCAAATCAAGGGTAGAAAGACAGAAGACCTTACTCAGAGAATAGTATCTCAAAGTCAAAGAGAAAAATGTTTGGCACCAGAGTTCAGCTGCCTAGAGTTCAGTCATCTACAACCATCAGAGACATCTACAGCATTTGTCCAAGGGGCCTGGCTACTGTTCAAGCAAGTGGTAGACCTTGGGCCCACCCTCACAGTCCTGGCTTTGCTGTCTTGCAGAGTACAAGAGCCATAGGGTCATGAGGCTTCCACCAAGATTTCAGAGGGAGGTTTTCACCCAGTTGGATGTTGGGCAGTGTGCCTCCGGGAGGACACCAAGTGAAGGTGTGAAGGAGAATCCTAAGGGTGCAGTGGAGACCCTTGGAATTTAAAGATGTCAGAAACATGTTTTGTTGACTGAGAAAAGATGCAGGCTGTGAGTGGATTGAGTATAAAAGAGAGGCGATGCTGTAGGGGTGGAGTCACCCAAGCCCTTTGAAGTGCACATCTCACCACAGTTTGTACTGGAGACTCAAAATGAAGCTACAGGTTTTAACCCTTACCCTGGTGGATTTAGAACTGTCTTTGTTCCAATTGCTTTCTGCTCTCCTATTTATCCCTGTTGGAATGGGAATATTTACCCTATGCCTCTGTATGTTGAAAGTGCTTAACAGTTTGATTTTCATATGTACTTCCAACTGAGACTCCCTTATGTCTTAGGGGAGACTTTAGACTTCACCTTTTTTTTTTTTTTTTTTTAAGCAGTGCTGAAACTGTTAAGACCTTGACAACTCTTATAAAAGGACTAAATGTATTTTGCATAGGGGGAGATAGGCATGGATCTTTTGTTAGCCCGAAACAGAATGTTGTGGTTTGGATCTGCAGAGTCCCCCAAAAGCCTCGTGTGCCTGTGAATGCTGTGTACTGTTGGGCGATGGGGCCTGTCCTGACAGAGCATATGCTTGGGTCTTGATCTCTTTGGGGCATGTGCTAGGTCCACTCTTTTTCTCTGACTTGGCTCTGTTCTGCCATGCAGCGAAAAGCTCTGTCTCCAAATCTGACCCTACCATTTTGTTCTACTATTCCCAGAAGTCCACCTGTCAACAGATTATGACCTTCTAAAACTGTGAGCTAAAATAAATCTTTCCTTCCTAAAGTTGTGGATGTCAGGCATTCCTCACCAATAATGAGAAAGTAACTAAGACATTTATTATGTGCCATACTTTGTGCCAGTTATAATGCATAATATAAGAGAATAAATAAAATTATATTCTTTGATAGCCAAAACAATCTTAAGCATCAAGACAAAAGCAAGTTGCAACATTATTTTGAATATTATATTACAAGGCAGCAATGATAAAATATATGGCATTGGCACAAAAACAGACAAGTCAATCAGTGTAAAGGAACTAAGGGTGAAGAGACAACCTCGAGTACTTCCAGTTATCTAATCTTCAACAAGGGAGCAAAACACATACATTTGAAAAAAGAAAAGCCTCATCAATAAAGGATTCTGGGAGAACTGCTTATCCACATGTAGAAGAATGAGTCTAGACTATATCTTTCAACATTCACTAAAGTAAAATCAAGTGGATCAAGAAACTTGATAATAAAACAGAAACATTGAGCCTCCTGGAGGACAACATAGGTAAAACTCTTAAAGACAGAGGTGTGGCCAAAGACTTTCTCAGTACAACACATGGTGCAAAAGAAATAAGACAAAGAATTAACAACTGAGATTATATCCCATGTAAAAGCTCTGCACAGCAAAAACAAAACAAAACAAAACAGAACAAAACATAAAACAATTAATGGAGTCAAGATTAAAACTAATGGAATAGCAAAAAACAAACAAACAAACAAAAAAACCCCAAAAACAAAAACCCTACTACCTGCACCACAAACAGGCTATTAATTGCTAGTATATACAAATAGAGATGGTTAACAAGCATGAAAAAAATGTTCAACATCATTAGCCATTAGAGAAATGCAAATCAAAGCAACACTATTATCGTACCCTAGTGAGAACTGCATTCATCAAAAACTCAAAAAGCGATAGGTCCTAGTGAGGATTCGGGGGGTAAATTCTTTTATATTGTTGGTGGGACTGTAAACTGGTGCAAGCATTATTTAAGGCGGATTCCTCAAAAAATGAAAAAAAGATATTCCATTTGACTTAGTGATACTTCATCTGAGTATCTTTCCAAAGGATTTTAAAGCATCAGATAACAGAGATCTATTCACATCCATTTTTATAGCAGTACAACTAAATTATGCAAGATGCTAAATCATGAAAGATGCCAAAATATCTATCAGCAGACCAATAGATAAAGAATATGTAGTATATATACACAATAATATTATGGAAATAATCTTATAAATAATCTGATGAATAATATGTACTTGTATATAAAGACAAATTTGAGTCACTTGTAGGAAAATGGATATAATTTGTGAACATTATACTTAGTGAAGTGAATCAGATTCATAAGATTATATATCTGTTGATTTCTGTAATATGTAAAACTCTAAGTGTGAAAAATAGATTCAAATAAGTGAGATTTTGGGAGTTGTGGGTGTGGGTGGGAGGGCAAAAGGGGGTGCGGAGGAAATGTCAAGTTGGTGCGATATGTGTAGCACAAAATTTTCAAGTTTAATGTTACTATTATGTGACACATATCCATCCTAATGAAAATGACAGAGGGAAAAAGAAATATTATTCTTGGATAGTGTCTAGTGCGTTTAAACTTCCATATAAATATCTCTGTTTTAAACAAAACTATAAACTTATCTGAAATAGATACACAAGAATCTTGTGTTCAGGAAGAAAATAAATTTAGTTTTGAAGATTTGATCAAGACCGAGTTCCATGAAAGAATTTGCACACACTTAAGCAGAAAATTTAAAATTATTATGGTTGAGAATCAGAGCTCAAGGAACAGACCATTCCATTTGAAGAGAACAGCATGGAAAGATTTCTAAAGTCACTACAAATGAAACCTGTGCTTGGAGAAATGGAAGGTTTCCAATCTCATCTGAACAGTCTATGAGAGGAGAAGTAATAAAAAAGTGAAATTGGAAGTATATGTTGCACTTTGAATGCCCTCTTATACTGTTGCGTTTTATCTTTTAAACAGTAAAGTATTATCAAAAGGATTCATGTAAAAACATTATGGATAAGGCTTTGTCTTAGAAATCATGTATCTCCAATTTGGTTATCACAGTGACTGAGATAACTGAAACCCGTGGTTATTTTTACTTTTAATAAGAATGGATAGGCTTGGACAATTTACAACTGAACCATTGCTTATATTAAGATTCAGAAAATAGTTAATAAAAGTTAACAATTGCACTCAAATTAAAGCAGTCATAATAATACTGGAAGTTTGAAACTTTCTACATCTTCAAAACACAAAATAGAAGCCCAGCTGCAATTTATTTCTCCATAAAATCTACACTTACAGTTTTGTACTTTGGCTTGTAACGTAAAACATAACTTACTATATTAACCTGTTTGCTTTTTTTTCATAATATGCTGCATTGAAATGATTCTAAAGAGACTTTTTTTTTTTTTTTTTTTTTTTTTTGAGGCAAGGCTCTGTAGCCCAGGCTGGTCTTGAACTCATTATATAGCTCAGGCTGGCCTTGGCCTTGAACTCACGCGAAGATGTTGAAATGATTCTCAACATATCTGAGTACAACTTGCACTTTTATTTCACATTGAAATTATGTAGATTGTTTTGTTTCTACAGCCATTTGCTAACTACCGAGTCTTTATGACTTAGGTACACAGGATTTCACTGAATTTAGTAACAAAATAAATGAATAATCAAAGATGTCAAGAGACTTGCGACTATTCATTTAATTTACTATCACCAAAGCTCAGGTAGAAGTCAGATTTCTTTGAGTAGAATGCTCGTACTATTGGGCAAAATACTTGTTATTCTAAAAAAAAAAGTATGCAGCCTTCATCAGATTCATAACTATGTAAAACCATAATACAAATTCCCTAACAGTTAACATTTAATGGACAAAAATTAGTTGAATTAGTGTTTCAATTTTTAACCTGAATGCTAAGAAACCTTGCTGACATTGCTTTAGCATGTATTTTCCATATTTCATTTCAGAGCATCATTTGGGAATTTAACCATATTCAAATCACCATGGCAAATTAGCTGTGACAGGTTAGGATGAGTCAACACCATACACAGTGAAATGGATATTGCTCAAGTTTAAATTACTTGATTTATCTAAATAATCCTTTTCATGTAATTATGTAAATTATTCAGATTAGTCCTATTCACTATTAAAGGATATATTTTACTATCTAGACAAAATGTTGGATTTTATGTACAGCATGTAGAAAAAATTAGCATTTGAATAAAAGGAGTTACATAAATTATGTGGAAATGTTTATAAAGTTTGAACAAATGATACAATCTCTACCTTAGAATACTGTAGCCAAGATTTTGAACAGGAAAGTATTTTTGACTTCTTTTTCTATCAGTGGTTTTAAAACAGGATGTTTGTGGAAGGATACCTAGGAAGAACCCAAAATTACAAAGAAGTCATAATTTATGTTACTTTCCTTCTTTCTACATTACCTACTCTTTCTATTCAGTACAAATTGGCCATAGCAACTCATTTGGTCTTATTTAAGAACTGATTATTTTTCTTGTCATAAATATTTGGTTTAAAACTTTAACCTCGAATTTCAGTCATAGGTTGAAGCTATATTTCTGAGCAAGAGTGTTTTTTTTTCTGCTATATCTCAGTACATCACAATGCACAAATAGACCACCTATAAATGCCACAGTTTATGTGAATTGAACAACTGAAACACACAAACACATGAATCTTTTGGTGGACATTCCAAATCCAAACCACAGAAGCAAGTAACAATAAAAGCAAATGTTTCTGGTGCAAGATCAGCAATGCAAAAGATAGTGTACATATACCGTTATCATATACTTGTTTTTCAATAGTGCAACTTTAGGTACTTATTGTGGACTTTCCATAATCCACACAGAGTTACAACTCCACACTTCTACAACAATATGCTGACAAATCCTAAAGAAAATAAGGATTCAGGTATACCGTGTAGGCCAAGTGCAACATGTATTTGATCAATTTTTAAAATAAGGCTTCAGTACAGTGACAGTAAGGTAAGGGAATAAAATGTGGAAGAATAAAGTCCTAATTACTGACACACATATTTCAAGGAAACAGGGAGAAGCCTTTTACAGATAAGTTACAAAGACAAGGCAAATAATTTTGCACAAGAAATTTAACACAAACTCTTTGTCTTCTAAGACATTTTCTTGTCTGTACTTTGCTGTCATCATTTGTACACACACCTCACAGTCGTCTCGATCACCACCATCAGTATCTGCTTTCCGGATCACGTCATCAACCTCTTCATCTGTCAACATTTCTCAAGGGTTTGTCATCACATTGCAAAGCTCTGCTGTACTAATATAGCTGTAGCCATCCTGATAAAAATGAAGGGAATTATTCACCAATTTCTTGTTCACCGTCTGTGTGTTTCACTTTTCTTGTCATCATTTTCAGCAATTCATAGAAGTCAATTGTACCATTACCATCAGAATCTACTCCACTAATCATGCCCTGGTACTGCTTCTGTGAGATGATGTCTGTCGTGGTTTGGATGCTGGGGATCTCTGTCTCTGGAGCACCTATCCTGCTCTGGCTTTAGCTGTGGCTCCACCATGTGATTCCACCATTTTCCAGCTGCACACCTGTAAATGGACTGCGAGTTTCTGAAACTATGAGCTAAAATAAATCTTTCCCTCCTCAAGTTGATGTCCCGGCAAAAAAAAGTAAGAAAGACACTACCCGAGGGATCTCTTTGCAGTTCCCAACTCCTTTTTTATTATTATTAATATAGTTCCATCATCATGCTTGTTAAACAGCGAAATTTTTTTCATTGAATGCTACAACTTACACTTTTTCTTCCCATGTAATTGATGTGTATATATGTGGAACATAATGTTTACATTAAACTTGAGTATTTTGTGCACATATAAATTGTGTCAAAATTACAAACTCTTCCAATCTCCCTTTTTGATTCTCCCAGCCCCTCCCTGCTAACTCCCACTATCCAGCCCATTTAGTTTTATGACGTGCCTATATTCTGGGTTTCTCATATCAGAGAAATTGTTAGATATTGAACCTTCTATATCTGACTCACTTTACTGTGCATGACGATTTCACATTACATCCACTTATCTACAAAACCTTCAAGACTGTCTTTAGATATAAGTAGTACTCCACTGTGCACGTGTTCCACAATTTTTGTATCCATTGGTCTGTTGATGGTTATTTTGGTATCTTCCACATTTTGGCTATTGTCAGTTGTGCTGCTCTGAACAGGGAGATACATCTATCCCTGCTATTTGATGCTTTTAACACTTTTGGAAAGATTCCCAGAAGAGATATTGCTGGATCAAAGGAAATATTTCATTTTCATGCTTTTGAAGAATTTCCATATTGCCCTCCATGGTTGTTCTACAAGTTTCCATTTCCACAAGCAGTGTAAGTGGGTTCTTTTTGTAACCATGGCCTCATCAGTATAGATTGTTGTTTGAGTCTTTGATATATATCATTTTTTTCTGGGTTTAGATAGTATCTTAGTGATGTTTTGGTTTGTATTTCTCTAATGGCTAAGAAAAGGATGTTGAACATATTTTCATGTATTTTCTGGGCATTTTATCTGCTTCCTCTTAGAACTGTCTATTCATTTCCATTGCCTATTTTTAGTTGTCTTTGATTTTGTGAAGTCTGTTTCTCTTCAGTTCCTTGCATATTCTAGTTATCAGCCTCCTATCTTAGATATAAATGATGAAGACTTTTCCCCATTCTGTCAGTTCTCTTTTTACTCTATTGATAATTTCCATTGCTGTGCACAAACATTTTCATTTGTAATAATCCCATTTGTTGGTTCTGGGGGATATTTCTTTTGCACTAGGTGTCTTATTAAAAAACACCTTGCCTTCCCCTATATCTTTTAGATTTTGGCTTAATTTGACTTCAAGAAGGTTTAGGGTTTCAATTTTACCATCTAGGTCTTTGATCAACTTTGATTTGATTTTGGTGCATAGTGACAGCTGTGTGTTTAGATTCATTCCTCTGCACATGAATATTCGATTCTCCCAGCACCATTTGTTGAAGACATTTGCCTTAGTTACTTTTTCGTTGCTGTGACTCAATACCCGACACCCACAAATTTTGGAAAGGTTTGTTTTAGCTCACAGTTTCAGATGGTCACAATCCATTCAGGGGCAGCCGGCAGCAATCAGAGTACAGGACAGAGACAGAGGTGGAGGCAGCTTCTCAGGACATCACAAACAGGAAGGCCAGCTGAGACCAGTTGAGACTAGTCCCAATCCTCCAGGAAGGCAGGTGCAGCTTATGTATCCTTTCAGGTCTCTGCCCAGTAATCAGCCCCTCCTGCATCCAGGTGTGGCCACTACGCACCATTAATCCTAACTCATATACCATTAGTCTTAACTGTAATCCACCCCTCCAGACTAGACCCCAATCCACCAACATCACACGGTTCCATAGACAATCCATAACATCAAAATACATGAGATTTTTGGAGGACACTCCAGATACTAACCACAACAAGATTATCCTTTTCCCAATGTATGAGTTTTGCTCCTTTACCAAAGATCAGGTAGCTGAGGGTACTTGAGTTTGTCTCTGCATCCTCAGTTCTGTTCCATTGGTCAACCTGTCTATTTTTTCCCAGTACTATGTAGTTTTTATAACTGTTGCTTTGGAGTATACTTGATGTCTTGAATCATAATACCACATGCCTTTGAAAATTACATGACCAGATGATGATCAATCGATACAGAAAAGGCCTATGAAAAAAATGCAACATCCATTCATAATAAAAATCCTGAGAAAAATAAGAATAGGAGGACCTTACCTCAAATTGATATAAGCCACATATACCAACCCTATTGCAAATATTATAGTAAATGGGAATAAATTGAAAGCATTTCCCCTTAAATCAGGAACACGACAAGGATGTCCACTTTCATCACTCTTATTCAACATGGTCCTCAAAATCCTTGGCAGAGCAATCAAGTAAGAGAGTGAAATGAAGGGAAAAAAACACATCAGAAAGGAAGAAATAAAGCTATCTGCATATGATGTAATTGTCTACATAGAAGACCCCACACACTTCACCACAAAACTCTTAGAAGTAAAAAACAAAGTCAGTCAAATTTCAGTGTACAAATTCAATAGTAAAAAATCCATGGCATTCCTCTACACTAGCAATGAACTCACTGAAAAAGAGCTCAAAAGAACAATTTCAGTCTCAATAATTCATCAAAAGAATTAATACCTAGGGCGAAACCTAACCAGGGAAGTGAGGGACTTACACAAAGAAAACAACATTATACAAAGAAAGAAATTGAAGAAGACACCAGACAATGGAAAGACACTCCCTATTCTTGGACAGGCAGAATTCATATAGTGAAAATGACTATACCGCCCAAACTGATATGCAGATTCAATCCAATTCCAATCAAAATACGCGAAACTTTTTTCACAGAACTTGAAAAAACAATCCTTAAATTCATGTGGAATCAAAGAAGACACAGAATAGTTAAAGCAATCCTGAGTAACAAGACAAAGGCAAGTGGCATTACAATTCAAGACATTAAGCTCTATTACAAAGAAACACTTATAAAAAAAAAAAACCTATATGGTACTGGCACAAAAACAGAGATCAACCAGCGGAACAGGACTGAAGATGCACAGACAAACTCAAGTACCCTCCTCGGCTATCCAATCTTTGATAAAGGAACTGTCTTAGTTACTTTCTCACTGCTGTGACTCAATACCCAACATCCACAAATTAGGGAGGAAAGATTTATTGCAGCTCAGAGTTTCAGAAGGTCATAGACCATTCACAGGTCGGTGGCTGGAAGTCCATCAGGTCCTGGGCTCTTCTTGCTTAGAAGTGATTTTATTACTTTCTCTATTTCAAAGGTGAATATTGGCCTATTTAGATGTTTAATTTTTTTCATTTTTCAGTTTTGGTGATATATGTTTAGAAACTCATCCTTTTCATTTATATTTTAGAATTCACTGGAGTATAAATTTTTGAAATAATTTCTTTAAAAGCTTTGGATTTCCCATTATCTGTTGTAATTCCGTGTTTTTCGTCCCTGATTGTACTGATGTAGGTTTTATCTTTTCTTTTTTGTACATTTAGCAACAAGTTTATCAATCTTGCTTATCTTAAAAAAACCCAACTCTTTATTTCATTTATTTTGTGTTTTTTTAGTTTCTATTTCATTAATTTCTGTTCTGATCTTTATAATATCTTTCCTTTTGTTATTCTTGTTTTTCTAGGGCCTTGAGTTGTGAGGTTATATTATTTATTTGGGCTTGCTCAGTTCATTTTACGTGTGCATTTATGGAAATAAATTTCCCTCTTAACAGTGCCTTTATTGTGTCCCAGAGGTTACTTTGTGATGTGCTACCATTGTCATTTGTCTCTGAAATTTTTATTTTTTCCTTGATTTCTCCTGTAATCCAATGTTTTAGAAGAATGCCATTCAGCCTTCCTTTGTTTGAGTTGTATCATTTGTTTGTATTATAGTTGATTTCTACTTTTATTCCACTATAATTTCACAGGATACATGGAATTATATCAATTTTCTTGTGTATGTTTAAGCTTATTTGTGGCCTAGAATATGGTCTGTTTTTGGAGAATGTTACATGGGTGACTGAGAAAAATATGTATTCTGTTGTTGCTGGATTAAAAACTCTCTCTCTATATATATAGCCTGTCAGATCTATTTGTTCTATGATGTAGTTCAGATTTTCTGTGGCTTTATTGATTTTGTGTGTAATTGACCTGTCTTCTTGGGAGACAGGAGTATTAAAGTCCTGTAATAGTATAGCATTGGAGTTTATCTGTCATTTGAAGTCCAGTAACTTTTGTTTTATGTAGTTGAGTACACCATTGTTTGGGGCATAAATTAACAAGGATGCCCGCTAATACCTCTACTATTCAGAATAGTGCTTGAAATTTTGGCATAAGCCATCAGGCAAGGAATAAAAGGAATACAAATTGGAAGGAAGAAATAAAGATATCTCTGTTTGCAGAAGTCATGATACTCAACATTGAAGATACAAAAATAGCTACCCTCAAACCCTTAGAACTAATAAATAAATTCAGTGAAGTTATAAAATCAATACTCACAAATCATTAGCATTCCTATACATCAACAATAAATTGAAAGAGAAAAAAAATCAAGAGAACAATCCCCTTCACAATAGCAACAACCAAAAAATAAAATACTTAGAAAACTCACCAAAAAGCTGAAAGATCTATACAAAGAAAATTATAAAATCCTGAAGAGGACTTTAAAAAATAGAAAAAAATATCTGTTGTTCCTGAATAAGAGGAACTAATATTGTCAAAATGACCATACCCCCAAAGTTACTATACGGACTCAGTGCAATACCCATCTGTCTCAGTTATTTGTTCATTGTTGTGACTCAATACCCAACATCCAGAAATTTAGGAAAGAAAAGGTTTATTTTATTTTTTCCCCATTTTATTGATATGTATAAGTGCAAAATTTAAGGTTTACAATGAAGTTGAGGATTTTGTGCACATACTTATCTTGTCAAGCTGACAAGGACTTTCCCACTCTCCTTTTGTCCCTACACTACCCACCCCACCCTCCCTCCCCACCCTACCCCCCTGTTTCACTTTGCTTTTTGTTTTAAGTTCCATAAGAGTTGTGATCTGGGTCTCTCCTATCAGAGAGACTATTCGATGTTTCACCTTCTGCTTCTGACTCCAGTAAGCATGATGTTCTCAAGCTTCTTCCATTTGCCATTTTATTTCAAAATATAGTACTTTTAAAAAAGGAGGGCTAGTGACAAAACTCTGCTTGCCCTTTGTAAAATCATGGCACTAATAATTAGTATTATTATTAATAATAATAGTAATATTTATTCTATTAGCAAATTGGCATTAAAAGTTGATGATGATGTGCTAATCTGTACAGACCACATTTTCTTTACTGATTCACCAACCAACGTCTGTGCTGCCTCCACAGCTTTCCTATTCCAAATGCTGTGACAATACACCTGGGTGTGCATGTATAACTATGACATGCAGAATTTCATTTCTTTAGTTCGATACTGAAGAGTGGTACAGCAGGATCACATGTAGTTTTTATTTTTTATTGCCTTATGTGTAATATACTTTTGTAATATGGACTTAAGTTCACTCAGTATAGTGATTCATTTATTCAGTCTTTGATATAAGTCTATCCTAAAAAGTCTGATTGATTTAATGACAAAAATAATAATGGTAGAATAAATTTAGTATATAAAAAAGAGAGAAACCTCAGTTTTTCTCTGAAATAGCTTTACTAATTTACATTTCCCAAAACTGCATATGAGCTTCTTTTTCTCCTCCCTAAATTTATTTTGGGTAACCAAGGAAGGCCAGGGTGCCTCTCTGTGTTACTCAGAGAAACAGCCTTTTCCTCCGCCTTTCCCTGTCCCAACACTGAGGCAGTCCTCAGTCCCCAGCAGACTCTGAAATCCAAGGTCATCACTGAACAACAGAACACTTGGGATTTGGCTCAACATGGATTCAACCCACCTCAACCTAGGCGCAACTTCAATTTTTGTCACCCGTGCCATCTCCAGTTTGTGTACCAGCCTCTCCAATTGACTGATGGCTTTCATAACCAGCCAAAACCAAAGAGATGCAAGGAAGGTATCACGGAGTTAGATGGGGATAAAAATATAAGAAGGGCAGAGTGGTGCAGTCTCTGAGCTCTTCTGTGTAAAGGATCTGCAAACAGCAATATGTGGATTTGCTCCTTTTCTATTAGTATTCTTTCTGTGTTTTTCTCTTGACTAATGTGGCTGAATTTTAAGTACTATACTGAATTAGATAAGGAAGACTGAAAATCATTGTCGTCTGATTTTAGGGGAAACACCTTCAGGTTTTGCTTAGTTTTTCAAATACAGTCATTTTATTTATCATGAACACATGCTCAATTTTGTCAAAGGGTTTTAATTTGGACATTAGAGTTCATAAGTATTACTTTCTTAAATGGTTGACATTAGAGAAATATTCTTATTGCCTTAGCAATATTTGATATTTTACTTTAAATTAACTTAATATACATGAAAACACTGTGACATGTAAAACGTTCTATGATGTCATTTAGCTATATAGTTAATACTTGACATATGATATTCAGTTTCAGGTGGAAATGAAGCAGAATTATTTTTACCATATTCTGCCTAAGGACATCCTCCAAAATGTGCCATGATTCAGCATCTGAACTGATGAATATTATTAAATACTTGAACACTTTAAAATTTTCATCATCTATTTAGTCATTGGTTTTAATAATTAACCTTTAGAAAAAAATTTCTTCAGAGAATATTTTTGGTGCTTTTCCAGTTACAAATATGTTCTGGCATTTCTGAGGAGATATGGATAAGGAAGACAGGAAAACAGAGAGGGGAAGACATCTATCCATCAGTTTCTCAAGATAAATGGAGTTACTGTATATCATAAACATATACTAATAAAAATGTTATTATAAAAAACTTGCTGAAAATAAAACAAAAAGTTCACTGCATATTTAGAAATTTACTTATATAAAATAAATGATACAATATGCACCTTGAATGCATTCTAAATCATAAACATACAAATCAATTTTATGATAAAATCCAAGCTGATAGTACTGTGACCTCGAACTGACTTCTTCAGTAATTAAAACATGATGAGGACAATCACATTCACAGTTGTTTCTTCCTCAGCAACTTTTCCATGAGAATCAATAGGGTTACTCTAAAAAGGGGAGAAAAATAGTTCCATGTTTGTGGCTTGCCAAAGGATAGATCTTTAATCTCTGGGATGATTATTTTTTATCTTCGATTTTTTTATATCCCTTCTTGTCCTCTTTCTCTCTGACATATATTCATCTTTTTTTCCATTCCTAAAAAATATTTGCTACCAGTAGGAAGGAGCAATGTCTACAGAGAGTGTTTAAGACAAAGTGTAAATATCCAGCTTCAATGCAGTAGATACAGGAAACATTCTTAGTAATGAGGTCTGACCGATTCCAAGCCCACCTTGCCCTCTTTGTACGTGTGTTGTCCTATGTATCCAGTCAATTGATATTACTAGAAATATTTTACTCAATAAAAATTATGTTTTTGTCACTTTATTGCAATGTCTACAAGCACATGCTTATATATTCACTGATTTATTCAACAAATACTGCGAATACCTATTATGCACTTAACAGTATTGTGAGGATTGTGGATATAGCTAGAAAAGCTCCTGATCTTGTGAAGTTTACACTCTAGAATAAGTAAAATAAATTAATAAAATATATATGAATTATATTTATATGGAACACAACACATTTCATAAATACATTAATATAATACTTTGTAGTATAATTCTTGAATGTGCTGAGAAAGATTTAAGTACACCATCCTTCAAAGGCCCCAAAAAGGAGTACTTGATCATGACTGAGTGGTTGAGGAAACCTGTAATGAAATTTATGTTTATGCTGACACTGTTGGTGGCTGTGGTGGCGGCCCCAATTCTGCTGAGTCTCTGAGCAAAGTTTGTGTCTCCACAAGCTTGAAGAATAAGTCACAGACGACAGGAGGCAGGTTGTGAAGAGAACACTTGATTAGGAAAATTACAAAAGGAGGACCCAGAAGTATAGGTGGTCCGTGTGGCTCGCTGTCTTGGGTTTTTTATAATTTAGCTGTCTGGTGTTGTCTTATGCTAAGGAGTTAGTTGCTAAGGCTGGTTGCTAGGTTCTCCATCTTTAAGCTGCTGCTGAAGCCCACACTTCAGTACTTCTCCCTTAAAGATCTTTCACACTGTTGTCTTTTAATTTAATATTTGTCCATTAAATAGTTCTGGGAAGTAGTCACCTACAGACTGTTACAAGTTGTAGCCAGCTACATTTTCTATAATCATGCTTTCTAGTGAATTCTCCATTTCTGGGGACCCTGTAGACCTCACTGCCTACAAATCCACTGTCTCTTCTCACAAAACCAAAATAGTAAGAGCTAGATGATCAGAGAGATAGGAGAAAAGCATTCAGGAAAAGCAAATTTTATGTCAAAGATCTTAAGAAGGCATTTTAGTTAAAGCATTTAGAGCAAGCAATGAAAGTTGAAGAGTCACATGAGAAGCAGGTGGCACCTGGGATTCACAACAGTCTGTCACGTTTATCATAACTCTGTACTTCTCACCTCTACTTGTAGATGATTGTAATGTTAATGATCTGTATTTGTTTCAGTGATTGCTAAATGAGCTAATATATGTCTTGTGCTTAAGATAATACCTGGCGCACAGTAAACACTGGATCCTATTATCACAAATGCTCTAAATACTTTTACAGAACTAGTTTGCATGTGAATGTCATTTTTTTTTTTTTTTGGTTGGTACCAATGCAGAACTATTCTTAGTTGAGCTTACAATCAACTTGTTAGTGATAAGCTAAGTCTATACCACAGACCTAGAGATTGTCATAGCAGCACCTTCCCAACTTATCACTTTGATTCTACCATGACTGTTGTATTTTAAAAGTTAGTTTCCACTACATTATGAACTTAAAGGCTCCTGGATGTGGAGAAGAGTCACTTTCATCTTATAGGAGGCATAAGCTTTGTTGAACTTAAATCTAATTCAGTCATAGTTTTTAACCTATGATATAAGAGACAGAGTCAACAATGGTTGTTGGAATCATTCAATTACTCTTGGTTCACATTTGGACTCCTACCACTTTAGCAGAGATGTAAACAGATAATACCCTCCAGAAGTAATAGGAACAAAAACAATTTTATGGTGTTTGCACTAAACTTAGATATGATTTGCTTCCCTATCCCCTAAAGATCTACCCTCAGAAGCACATATATTTGAAGCTTTATTTAGAAATAGAATATGAAATAACGTTATAATCTACTTGATGAAGAAACTCTAAACTCATAAGAGATGTCAGAGTTCATTCATCTCAGTAAATGTTAAATATATGCAGAATCCAAGAAATTTACTTAATTCTCTATGGAATTAAAAGATGGATAAGACATATATTTTGCACTTTAAAAATCTATCTTCTAAAAAGAAGGTTAAGTTCAAGGTTAAAGGTATAAATAATTTTAGCAAAGTACGTGTAATATGAAGATAGCGAAGAAAGGCACAAACTAGACTGATGACTTTTTAAACCGTGTATATTGGGATTAGAAAAAAAATCACAGATTAAATTGAGAAAGGAAGTTCAAAAAAAAAAAAAGCCAGCCACCACACCTACATAAAGAATCCTACAAGGTGGATTGGCTGATCAGGTTAATGGATGGAATGAAATGTTTCACAGCCACATTTATCCTGGGCTTCTTTTAGTTCACCTTTATGGTCATAGTCGCATCTCCTCTGCATGACAGAAGTAACATTCTTGTGACTACTAAGTAATCCTTTTGGAATGTAAAAGCAGTCCCCCCAAGCTTTACACCAACCTGAGAGCTAAGAATGTCATCAGATAGCATCCAAGGACTGTAGCAGACATTTCCCAGCTTCAGGGTGACCTGTCTACGTGATGCTTGGATCAATGCTTTTAAAAGTGCCTTGACTTATGACTTTCTTCTATTCTAAATATTAATACTACCTGTTGCTGCTAACTCATTGGAATGTGCCATTTGGGAAACCTAAATTCATGTTCCCAGGTCGTTGGTCACACATACTTAGTTTTAGAAAACACTCTTATTCTCTTTGAGGTGAAAGCTGTATTTCTGTGTTTGTGTATAATTAGAACCTAGATATTATCTAGGTTCAAATTCTTATTAAACTTCTTCCTAGTTTTGTGACCATGGGAAAGTTATAAATTGTCTAGGCTTCAGCTTCTACAGTTTGAAGAGTGACAATGCTAATAATAACAGTATTTACCATAGTAGGTTGCTGGGTAGATTGTTACTGTTACATTCCCAGAAAGGTCTTACAATATTATTTAATAACATGATAAATTTCATTTTAGGAAATATATTTATATGTTAGTCTTGAATCTATAGCATATAAAATATGTGATAATATAATAAGATACTTTGAAGATACTAGGACTCATTTCTTGCTCAAACTAGAAGCAGTATCATAAATAATGTACACACAAGTCAATTTTGAAGTAGAATGCAAATACATAAATAAAAATCAAAAAATTAAAGTTGGAAGATGAGTTCTTTTTATGTTAACACCCATAATCTTTCAAAATCCGAACTCCTTCACTGGTACTGAGTGTTGTTAGCACCTACTGGCTATTTTGCATATTAAAACTCTCCAACAAACTGTTTCCACCACAACATCAAACTTCAAAAAATGTGAAGTTCAAGAGTTAACAAAGTTAAACATTTAAGGAGTCATGAAATGGTCTGTTTCCGCTTTCCATCTGGCTTTTATCAGTTTCAGGACTGTTACACAATCAAAACACACAATCTCCCTAGTCAAATAATTCAATTTTATAAATGAATTACTTATGTGCCTGTAAGCAAATAAACTCTGATGCATAAGAATTCCGGCTGCTGTCAATGAGATAATTAAATCCAGCAGAAAAGGCTATCACTGTAAACACTTTAAATGCAAAAAGTCTCCAAATTTCTGGAATATGATAAATCTAATCAAAGACATTTCAGTCTTATAGTTAGGGCAAGTTAAAAGAAGAAAAAAAGGTTTTCAGCTCAGAGACACAAGGTCAACCAAACAGACATGAAAAGCCTTTTACATTGCTTCAGTGTCTAGAAAGCATGTATGCATAACAAAAAAATTGAACATTAACCCAGCATGGGAGCATAACCTCTGAAACATGGCACAAAATAAAGAATTTTGAAGTCCTAAAACCTGGATATAAATCTGGGCTCTACTATTTCCGATCTGTGTGACTTTGCACAATTAGCCCTCTTGGTCTCCAATTTCTTCATACAGATGATGGAGGAAAAAGCATCTATCTTAAGGGTGTAGTAGGTCAGGGATGAGAGGACAACCATTCTCAAAGTACCTAATGTAGTGCTTAGCACTTAGAAGTTATCTCCATAATATTGCTTAGGAAATTTACTTTGTTCAATACAGAACTTAACAAAAGTAACTTGGCTTTCTTGGGGTTTGTCAGCCATCTATAAATTAAAAAGAAAACAAGGTATAAAGTAGGGTGAATATCAATACATGCACAATTACTTCCTCCTTTCCTAATTCACAGAACAAAAACAAGAAATCAGATCTTTTAATGCTGTACCATAATAATCAAAATTACAAATTTTAAATACCTGATTTTTTTTCTAAAATGTCACACAAGTTCTGACATGACTGTGCAAGAAATGATTTTTTTCTCCTCTTGGCAAGTCAGGGATGTATCCTAAGATCATCTGAGGAAATATATCAGATGAATGCAAACAACTAGTACATTTTAAAACCTTTTTTTTTTTTTTTTATTAAGACAGGGTCTTTTTTGTAGCCCAGGCTGGTCTTGAACTCACTGTGTAGCCCAGGCTGGCCTTGGATTCATGGAAATCCTCCTGCTTCAGTCTCCCAAGTGTTATTTTGAAATCTTATGAAAACTTTCTTTTTAATTATGAGTAACGTTTATCAAATAAATAAGATGAAAAATTCTCAAGCTTAATGCAAGCAGTGTATGTGTGTGCATATCTATCTATCTATATATACATATACCAATAAAACTGGAGAAAAATAAATAAGATTGTACACATGTGTATAAAATGCTTTCATGCCCATTTAACTATTTATAACCTATGACCGAATAATGAAGATAGTCCAGTCACATGATGTTTGTATCTGTGGTCTTTTTTATATCTTTTATGTATATATCCTTATCTACTTCCTATAACCACTAAAACCTTTTACACTTAATAATTCTAGGCTGTAAGTTATGTAATAAACTGAGTTAGTTTAGTAAAATTATTTGTATCATTTTGAGGAAAGTTCAATTTTAACTCTTTAGAAGCAAGATTTTATAAACACATTTTTGTAACTAACCTAAATGGACAGTCTGTAAACTTAGGTGAATTGTATCTGACCATCTGCCTGATTCTAAACTAATAATTTCTCATAATGAAATAAATCACATACATCTCTGAAATTAAATGAGTTTAATAGAGACACCAGTTATTTTAATCTATTTGCACTATTATAACAAAGTACCAGAGAGTGAGTTATTTATAAACAATATAGATTTAGTTTTCACAGTTTTGGTGACAGAGAAACCCAATTCCAAGGCACCGGCACATTCAGATGTTTGGTATGGGCTGCTCTCTTTTTGCAAAGTGGCACCTTTTTGCCACTTTCTTTCCAGAGGAAGCTGGAATGTGAAGAGACATGAACTTGCATAAAGGCTCTTTTAAAAGTCTTGATACCATTCATGAAATGAGTAATTCTCATGATCTGACCACTCCCTAAAAACCCTTCCATTCAATCCCATCGTATTATGTATGAAATGTCGACACCTGAATTTTGGAGGGGACATATTCAAATCATAAGATTAGATGTGTAGCGGTAGTCACTAAAATATATTTCTTCTGCCGATGTTTTCTACAATATATAGAGGTTCATATGTTTTAAGTCTCAATAACAATAGGTATTCTTTAAAATGATGTGTGAATTTCTGGGTCGTAGATAAAAGGAACAGTTAAGAACTTTCTTCTTTTTAATTATTCTTTTGAAAATATTATCAAATTGCTATATCTATTTCACCCTGAATTTAGCTATTTTAACCAAAATTATGGTTTGGTTTGGTAAGCTTAGTTTTATATAATCAAAAAGAAGCATCTTACAATAAGTATATCTTACATTATTAAGATTATCACTGGGATTCTCTAACAGATAAGAGACGGTGAATATAATATGAATAGATTTATGTATACAGAAGGACTAAAATGGAGATGACTAGTGTGTTTTGATATTTTGGAACAATAGAAAATAGACACAATCAGTTAATTAAATATCTTTTCTGCCTGGCTTCTAGGGCTTTCTGAAGAAGAGAGGGTTCTAGTGTGAGAAGGGAGAGGAAATACAGAAAAATTGATTTTTGATTATTCCTTTATCTATCTTCTCTCACTCCAAACACCCCAAACATGTAAAATAAAAACAAATGACTCAGGCCCAGTGGTGCAGGCATATAACCCTGGACCTCTGGAGGACTGATGCAGGAGAATCACACGGTTGAGCCCAGCCTGAGCAACTTAGTAAGACCCTGTATCAAAATAAAAACTAAAGAATGGCCTATGGGCTTTTGTAGTAAATGGACACAACTTGAGACCATCATGCTTAATGAAGCGAGTCAAATTAAGAAAGTTAAGTATCCCATGCTTTCTCTAATAAGAGAAGCTCAGAATACAGGCGTTCTATAGAACCAAATGCGTGTGATAATGGGAATAAGAGGGGATGAGGGAAGGAGCCAGAGGCCCATAGAGGGAGAGGGGAAGGATAACAATGTTGACGTGAGATGTATGTGCACAAAATGCCAAGTTCAATGTTATCATCGTGTATCATATAGGGAAAAATCGTCCATAAGTGTAGCTCGATAAGAAATCCCTGGGCTCAACCTCAGTATCACAAAAAATGAGAAAGAAAGAAAAGAAAAGAAAGGATAGGAGTCAAGTGTAGAATGTAGTAAGTGAAAACTACAGCTAACATTTACAAAGATCAGAAGGTCACTACGGGAAGATGTGTGAAATACATTTTGAGTCGAATGCTTGTCATGTTGGCTCTAAATCACTCATGTGTGACTTTGAATCTTGGCCTTTTCACTTACCATCTGTGCAACTTTTTCACATTGTCACTTTCAGTTTTAATTTTAAATGCGTCCTATTTATTATAGAGGACTATGGCAAGCATTAAATCAAAAATGATACAATATACTTAGCATAGTAAGTATATTAGAAACTTTAAAATACTAGTTATGATGGCAGAGATATTTTGTTGCTTACAAATATCCATGTGCTCCTCCATATTTCCAAGACCCATTGTAGTCACATGAAGTTGTGCTATATTACAAATTTTGGCTTATAAGCTATAAGTGAAAGTAATGTATGATTTCTGGATGAAAACTTTAAAACATACATTTAATATTTTATGTTCTGAGGTTTCTCTGCCTTATTGATCAAGGAGCCCATGTACTCTAATCGAGATGGTGCATCTCCAAGATGCTATAACATCTGGCAGTATAGCCACTGACTTACTGAAAAAGCAGAAGAAACTTCTTATCCATGTTAGAAACAAAACATGAGTGAGAAATACAGGTTGTTTTCAACCACTGAAATTTGGTGATTGTTGTTAGGCAGCATTTTATAATCTGTTTTAATTAATTACTTAATCATTATAACATCACCAAAAATTAACACAAAGTAATAATATACTGGAAAATAGAATAGAGAGGGATAGAAGTGAAAAGACCTGAGTTCCAGATTTGTTTCTCTAATTACCTAAATGATTAGACACAAGACATTAAAATGTTCTGTATCTCAATTCATACATGTGGCAAACGCGTATAGTATTCTTGAACTTTTCCCATAAGATTGCCATTAGAATAAAACATTGATGGATGTCGTTTAAAATGCTGAGATCTTGTGGAAATATAAAGGATTGATATTGCTATTTATCTTGAGAAACTTGTATAAGAAACCCCTTAGAAAGAGCTAAAAGGTAGTAACTCAATATTATTAAGAATATTATAAACATGGGTGCACATGTATGTTTATTATATGTTACTTCTAAATGTTTTGGAATGATAAAGGAGTATCATTGAACTGAATGGGGATATTTCTTTTCTGCCCTTTGAGGAATCTAAATACTTCTTTCCATAGTGATTGCACCTGTTTACAGTCACACCAGCAGTGCAGAAGGGCGGGTTCCTTTTTCCCTGCAGCCTTGCCAGCATCTGTTGCTGTTTGAGTTGCTAGTGTATGCCATTCTCACTGATGAAGGTGGTATCTTGGTGATGTTTTGATTTGCATTTCTCTAGTGGGTAAAGATGTTGAACATTTTTATGTGTATTTGAGGCCATTTGTACTTCTTCCTCTGAGAACCGTTTGGCCATTTCAGTTGCCCGTTTTTAATAGGGTCTTTGATTTTGAGGGGTTTATTTTTCTTCAGTTCCTTATATATTCTAGTTATTGTCCTTCTAACAATAACAATAGCAAAATAATGGAAGATGGTGAAGTACGAACCCACAGACCAATGGATACAAAAATGTCCACCATGGAGTGCTGCTCATTCATAAATGCAGAGAGATCTGAGGCATTTGTAGGTAACTCGATACTACTTGAGGCCATCATGCCTTGTGAAGTGAGTCACACGCACATGTTTTCTCTAGTATCAGAAACTCAGAATACAGGCAATATATAGCATCAACTGCGTGAGATATTGGGAGTCGGGGAGATGAGGCAGAGCCTCAGATGGCCAAAATTGGGGAGAGGGAGGGGTTCTAATGATGATTTGTGTGTGTGTGTGTGTCTCAGAAACTCTTTGCAAAGCTGGCCTTCCTCCCTAAATTGTTATTTTCTGCACAAAATATCACTGCAATAGAACAAGAGCAAAATGTTGATTACTTCTCCGATATTTTCTGAATTCAATTGTTTTCCCCTGTAAAAATAGAAGAGCTGAATTAGTCTTCATTTACTAAGTTAACATTGTTGCCTACCACAAAATAGGCAAAGCCAATATTGTAAAACAGATGGTTATATGGAATTAGACTAGAATGATAATATGGCAATCCAGTCCAACATCAAAACCTATCAACCGAAAAATGAGCAATGTAGTGCCCACATGCGGAGAAGAGGATTCAATTTTTACACCATGTTTCAAAAGGAACACTGGCAAGTTAATGCATAAAGAAATGATCAAAATCATAAATGGTCATGAAATAATGTCTTACGAGGAAAGATTGAATTCACCTGGGATATACAGACTACAGAAGAATGGATTTAAGGACATGATAGCTTTGTCCAAATGTGTTCGAAATTGGAATACAGAAAAGGGACAATGCTTAATCTGACTGTTCTGAACCTAAATAGTGAGATAAGTTGTTCAGAGCTTATTAGGAACAAAAAGATTTAGTCCAGCTGAAGAGGAATGAATAAAGATGTATTTAATCAAAAGGGCTGCCTCGGGTAATGGATAATTTATTGTACAAATGTTCAGCTAAATCTGTCATAATCTGTTAGAGATGGTATCAAAAAATCAGAATCTGGTTTTAATCCTAGGATATCTTCCTAGGCTAAGTATCTGAAAATGTAAGTTTTGGTTGGTGTTTTCTTGGAAATACTCATACTTTCTGATATCGCAAGACAGAGGGAAAATGCTACTTGAGATTCTTCCCATTCTCATTTTCGGTAAGATGTTTCTTGATTCAAATGTATAATTTCTCAGTTAACTTTTGTATGCTGCGTTCATTATTAGTTACATGTTCCAACTAACATTAAAGTCTTTTGGGGATCTTTCACAGAAACTGCCAATATTAACAGTCATTTTGGATTGTACTGCCATCCCTGTTTCTGCCTTCCTCACCAAGAGTAGATTAGCAAAAAAATGATTTACTGAGTATCTGGAGTCAATAACAAATATAATAAACTCAAACAGAATTACAGTGACCATATTCTACATACCAACATTTTCACTTATATGAAGAAGCTAATATTTACATTATTAATTGGATTTGATGGTGTAGAGCTTACAATGTTTTGGGAAAATATGGTAGAAAATGATATAATTAACATTGAAATAGAAAAAATTTCTGTCACTCATGCCAGATGCTGAAATTAAAGAACATAATGCAAATGCAGGTTTGAATCATGGCAGCAGCATCTACAATGTCTCCAGACATTACAACTGTTTATTTCATGTGTTTGCACTGCTCTGTAAAGTAAATGGGAGACATTTCCAACCAAATGACATTAATTTAAGCCACCCAGCATTAAGATTTAGCAGAGAATTCCAATACGTTATATTTTTGTGTCCTACAAAAAGCTATCGTGCTGAGTTACTTGGATACAACATTTGAACCTGCATTTACTGTTTTATGTAGTAAAGATTAATAGTATTGATAGCTATAAAGCACAAAAATGTTAGTAAGCCAATCTTTGCAAATTCTTCCCAGTTCTTACATAGAAATTAAATGGGGCAAAGAAACTCACTAGGCTCCTATTGACGATTATATGCTAGCCTTTGTAAATGAACAATAAATCTCCTGCAATCCTTCAGCGTTACTTTTTGACCTAAAAACTTTTATCAAAAATGACAATAGACAGACATTCCTTATAATCATCATGTTTTTGGAAAGTGGTTTGCCTATTTTGGCACTTCATTTTAGAGAGGAACTGAAATAATTTGCTGCCAACATTCACTAGATTACACCCTTTAAAGACATTTTCTGACATCTACGTTATTTGATTTCAGTATTTCTGGAAAATCTTATGGTGAGTACAGTTGCATTTTCCCCCCTGAAGAATGGCCTCCAGTAATCAGCCTTTACAAAGTTCAGAAGGTCTTATTTTCATGGGGGAAGTACTTTAATCAAGATTAATTTTTTCCAGTTTTCAGTAATCGGAGCTCTTCCTGAGTTTTTCTCTACTCTTCTTTAGGATGAAATTATCAAATTTCCATGGCAATTAAGTGAAAAAGTACGAGTGTATGGATCATTCTGTACAGCAGTTGCCAAGGTACAATTGAAGTTAACTACGGAAAAGAAGTTCAGGAGTTTAAGTGGAGGCCATAGGCTCACAGAATACAGATCTGGAGCAGATCTCCTCCCTTGAAAAATAGCTTTTCCTTCTTCTCAGAGCTATTTCCTGTTTTATCTGTGTCTCCAACTAGACAAAGTTAAATCTGATTAAAGGGTCTATAATCGAGAATACAAATAACTGCATAAAATTAATTGTACTATTACATAAACACAACCCATACTTAAACAACTAGCTGTAAGAAAGTCTTTCTTAAGAAAGATCATTTTCTCAGATGTGTCCTCTGTATGTTGTTTTTCAACTACAATTTGAAAAAATATGAAGTGACTTATTGTAATGAGATCATTATGCAACTGACTACTTGCCAGTTGTAGAATGTTTCTTGAGAACAGCAAAGAACCTACAGCCCTTAAGTACTAGTTGTCGATGTCAGGTTTTTGGTAGTTGAAAAACTAAAGACTCCTCACACAAATGAATGCTCCATCATTCAGTAGATTGATTGCCCTCCAGATGCAATGGTATGTGGGTAAACCAAGTGTAGGATGCAGGGAAATGCTACTCAGAAGACACTGAGCCACAGGCTCTCCGTTCTTGCTCTATCAGAACCACCTATAGAAATTACAAAGACATTCCAGTCCTTCCCTCCAGGACTTCAAGTCATGTAAAGAATGGGTTGTACCTAACACAGCTCATCTGTGATTTAGTAATTGTCAAATTTCTTCTCTTTTTACAATATAAGTAGAAATATATATAAATGCATCATGTAAATAATATATTTCTAGGTATACACAAATATATAGCAGCCTATAGTCTCTGCTGTCTTTTGTGAAGCAAACGCAACTCATATAATGTGACACAGCTCTGATTAGTCCCTGTTTCTGCAACATCAATATCCCACCAGTTTTCTCATAAATTTATAGTGTTCCAGGTGTATTTTCTTTAATTTCCTCGATTACGTCACACTCTTCCCTGCCACAAGGACTTAGAAGCCTGTGAATAAAAAATGATATGAGGGTAAGCGACCCTACTTTTTTTTTTTTTAAGAAAGCATTGTGATTTCCAGAATTTTTAGACTTACAAAATGATTGCAAAAATAGTATAGGAAATTCGTATATATTCCCCACACATTCACTAAAGCATTTATTACAATGAAGAGATCAATATTAGGGGATTTCTATGAACTAAAATCAGAAATTACCTACATTGCTTTAGCTCTTACGCAATGCCCTTTTTCCTCTTCCTGGATTCTGTCCTGGATGCTGTGTTTTGTTGTCATGCCATCCTGGCTCTGCTTCACTGTGAAGGTTTCTCAGTTTTCTAAATCTTGTCATTATTTTATTAATAAATAAAATAACAATGTAATGTTGCAAACGTGAGATTTACTTTTCTAGAACCTCCATGTACAAGAAATACTAAAATAATTATTTTTACTATGTAGTTACTGTGAAATCCTTTAATTACTATTTAAATAAGTATTATAGCTGAAATGTATACAGTAGAATAAGATTTTACCAAAGGTGTAAAAAAAAAAGAGTTCTTAATATACTTGGTGGTGTACGGGAGGATTTCTGCGAAGAAATAGCACTCAAACTGAGCCCCAAACAATGATAAAACTATCAAAAAATGATAACAGAGTAACTGCAATAAAAAGACATAGTAACAATCATATACTGACATATATATTAAAGATATGCAAAATCTAAATAGTAAAGCTACAAAATATATAAAGAAAACCCTAATAAAACAAAAAAGTGAGGCTAATACACACAGATTCATTCAGACTACAGTAATACTCCGCAATTCATAGCACAAGAGGCAGAAATAAGAAAGACTATGAAAGGACTAAAGAAAGCCATCATCCTTCAAATTCTTACCAACATTTAAAGAACATTTTGTCAAACAGCAGCCAAGTACGCATTATGAGATATGATTCAATAATTTACTAAGTTGCCCGGGCTGGACATGGGCTTGTGACTCCACTGTCTCACTCTCTCAGTGCTGGGTAGTGTTTTCTGATCAGTATCTAATTGAATGATTAACAATAAAAAGATAAGAGCATCAAACTAGTTTTGTTATTGTTCATATCTAGAATTGCTCCTAAAGACTTGTGAGTTCAGAGGGAGGGTGTTAGAATGCGATTGGATCATGAGAGTGCTATATTCATCAGGAACTTGATCTGTTAGAAAGCTTATAACTAAATATGCTGTTAGGAGTTGGGGCCTGGTTGAAAGAGGTGCGTTCCTTGGGTCATTTCCTTAGAGGATACATCTGCCTACCTGTCTTTTTTCTTGTTCTTTGCTTTGGGATGGCTGTAAAGTGGGCAGTTTTCTTCTACCAGATCCTTCCACTATGGTGTTTCTGAATTGGAGCCAGCTAACAATAGAAAAAACTACAAGCCAAATTCTACCTCTTCTTTAACTTGTGTTAAGTATTGTGTCCCAGAGACAGAGAGGTGAATAATACAGACACAGAATTGTTACTCACGTCTCTCACAAAAGGAACCACAGCAAAGAATAAAAAAAAAAAAACAACTATACTTCATCTACAAAGAATACAAAGTACACTCTCGTGTGCCTGAAATGTGAGATGGTTCCAGAGAAGTACAAAAACCCTAACAGAACCATAGTAAGAATTATGGGGTATCTGCCACTCCCACACTATATTTCCAGCCCAGTAGCTCTGAACCAAGTCAGACATACTTTATAGGTAATAAAGAAGATGGAGACCTATATTGGTCACCAATGCTGCTACAGAGAATCAAGCAACACTTAAGGATAAAAATAGTGTTTGGACAACTAAACTGCTAAAACTCATTCCTAGCTTATGGTCAGTTCTGAGGGCTAGTAGTCATAGCCACTTTCTCTTTTTGAGACACTTCTGTTATTCCGTCATACTCACACATGTGGATACAGCACCGTGACCTTAACTTTTCAATGACCAAATCTACCAGAAAGGTCATGAATCTACCTTGTGGCCATATGGCAACTCACCTGTCACTAGAGATTGATAACAGCAGATTTACATTGAAGGGAAATCAACACTCAGCTAAAAGCTAGCTGTGCCTACAAGTATAACAATGACTGAAAAGTCTTTCCCACGCTCTTGGATAGCCTACCACAATGTCTGCACACAAAGCTCTGACCTACAGTTATCCTGGTGGTGCAGTCCCCACTAGTGAGCTTGAGAAGTAATTGGCTGCACATCAATGATCATGTAAAACTGAACATGACTTGAAAGACTTGCAGATGTCAGCCCAACACCATGATGAGCCCACTGCACAGCTAGCTGGTCTGAAGCAACTATGCATGCTGAAGCTTGGTCAACAGCCTGCCGCTACACTTGGACATGGGAGAACTCACCCTACAGGGACCAGTAACAGAGCATGAAGACCCAATCAAATAGGGCATGCATCTGTTTCCAGTATACTCATGTTGTATCATTGTGATCACAAACAATAACAAGCTAGGCCACTGATTAAAAAAATGAAGATATCATTGGTGAGGATTATAGCTGAACAACTTGGTAGAGTCCACCATACTAAATCTACTAAAGCTAAAGGTTACTACACAGCACTCATTACAGGACTTAGTACACATTCACGCACAAACAAATATTCTTATCGAAAGGAGAGACTTTATAATAAGAAGAAAGAAAGTTGTACTAGATGTGTGGTTATCAATTTAGAGACACGCAAAATATAAAAAAAGAAAAATACATCCAAAAAGCAGCACACTAATTTTATGGTAGAGGCCACAAAGGAAATGCAATGTATCAAATGCTTCAAGGGGAATTTATTATAGAGTTTTTATAGATGTTTATTGTAATACAATGCAATATAAGATAATATAGACAAATAAAAAATTCAAGAAAATAATTCATGACCTTTTATATAGAAATTCATTATAAAAATAAAACAAATATGCAGCTAAAAATTTTGTATACTTAATATGAAATACAATCCATGGTCAAACAACAAATGAGATGAAGGAGATAGAAGAATTTCTGCATCTTAAAATAGTTATTTTGAATTCAAAATTGTCAGGAGAAAAAAAAGCAAGAATATTGAAGAGGAGTGAATAAAGCTTTTGGGAAATATGGACACCACTAAGTGAAAATGTTTCCACACTTTAATAGTTCCAGAGGGAGAAGAGTTCAAAAGAGGAATAAATGTGCACTTAAAGAAATAACAGCAGAAAGGTTCACAAGTCTTGGGAGAAATGTAGACATCTATTTTTATGAAGATAAGAGAATTGCAATTGCATTCCATCTAAAGCAGAACTGTCAAGGACACATTATAATAAAGCAGTCAAAAGGGAGAAATGAGGAAGCAATTGTAAAAACAACCAGAGAAAAAGTGTCAAGTCACATATAAGGGAGTCACCATTACACTGACGGCAGATTTTTTTTTTAGCAGAAATTATGTAGTCCATTACAAAATATAGCAGTACAGAAGAGAATAAGTTGACATATCCATAATGATGAAATTAAAAACTAAACTGCCAACAGAAAATATTGGACTCCCAGAAGTTATAATTAATAAGTTAAGGACAAATAAGGCCTTTCTAAGACAAATAAATGTTGAGAAAAATTATCAGTATTAGGTCTGATTTAAAAGAAATGTATAAAAAATTCCCACATCTTAATACCAAAATACAATGACTACTATCATGAAAAATAAAAAAGTATAGTAAACTTGCATAAGTAATACTTACACAATTGAGAAAGAAGAGTCAAACTTTATAAAAACACTGCAAATCAGAAAGATAATAAAAGAGGAAAAATATATACAAAGCAGAAAACAAAATAATAGGAGCTGTCTGTTTCATATTAGTAATAACCATAAATATAAACAGATAATATTCCTCAAGACCCCACCTTACATGGGTTCAAGCATGCAAAATGAGCTTTCAGTTAAGAAAACCCCTAAGATCCTCTTTCAAAAAAAGGCTCCTAGCCAATAGTTCTCAGTAATATTTTTCAATTTTCAAATATCTGGGTACTCAGGCACAGCTACAGCCATCATCTCCCGGGGCCTGACGTCATCAACATGGTGCTGGTTTTATAGGCACGTGAAACATTAGAGTTATAGGGTCAAGGAGGCCTATATGGAGACACAGATTTCAGAAGATGGCCTTTAAGGCCAGGTGTTGTGCCACTGAAATGGCTGTGCATGAACCAGTGAGTGTGAAACTTAAAGTTCAGTGGATATCTCAGAATTTGGAGATACCTGAAGTGCAACATGTCCTGAGAAAAGTTTCAGGCAATAAACAGAGACATGCCAAGATGACAGCCCATGAAGTTTGTAACTGGTAATGCCATAAAAAATGGGGATTCCCAAGCCCTTTGTAGCTAGCATTTCCAAGGCGCTTGACATGAAGTAATAGAAATTAACGTTTTCTCTGTTGGGATTCGGTCACATTCTGGTTTGATGGCTTTTATCCTGATGTTACTCCTTTTTAACGTGAGACTGCTGAATCTGTGCCATTGCATATTGGCTCATGGCAAAGAGTTGGTTTTCAGAGGAGAATTTGGACTTGGACACTTTTCAGTACAACTTTAAGATGTTGATGGCTATTAGAAAGCAGGTAAATGTACTTAGCATAATGAAATGGAGACAAGTGTCTCCACTGTTGTGGAGAGAGGGACCTTCATTGTAAATGCAAATTAATGTAAATGAAGAAAGTGGTTGTGATAAAAGAGATGAAGATGCCCCAGAGAAACTGATGTTGGAAAATAGCTGTAGATTTGCAGAGCTCTTAGAAGCCTTTCGTGATGTTCAAAGCAAAAAAGACAAATATTTAGAGGTTGATCCATATTTTGAAATAAAGTGGACAATTTACTGAGGCATAGAAATTATGTGCTGTCCAACTTGCATGTCAAAGATTAGAAAGAGAAGACTATTGAGAGTACTCTCGGTATATTTTTAAAAAGAAACTAAATGTTAATAACTTTTAGATTTTTAAATATCATATACTAATTAAATTTTACTTTCACTATTTTTAGCTTTTCGATTTACTTCTGACAGCAAAATGTATGTAATAGCTTTACAAAAATGAGTTAAGTCTGATCAATTTCTCTACTTATTATTTTTTTCTGTCAATGCTTGTAGCATCAATGGTCATTTTTATAATTCTACACAGCAGTGCAAAGCAAGGACTACTTGTATTTCATTAAGCTTTTAAGCTTTCTTTAACAAGTAGTTTATTTCAAGCTTGATAAATCTTCTTTGTTGTGTATAATTTGGAGTGTCCCCCAAAAGTCTCATGTATCTTAACGTTATGAATTGTCTATGGAACCATGTGATGTTGGTGGATTGGAGCCTGTTCTGGAGGGGTGGATTACATTAAGACTAAAGGCGTGTGAGTTAGGATTAATGGTGCGTAGTGGCCACACCTGGAGGCAGGAGGGACTAATTACTAGGCGGAGACCTGGAAGGATACATAAGCTGCACCTGCCTTCCTGGAGGATGGGGACTAGTCTCGACTGGTCTCAGCTGGCCTTCCTGTTTGTGATGTCCTGAGAAGCTGCCTCCACCTCTGCCTCTGTCCTGTACTCTGATTGCTGCCGGCCGCCCCTGGATGGATTGTGACCATCTGAAACTGTGAGCTAAAATAAACCTTTCCTAAACTTGTGGGTATCGGGTATTGAGTCACAGCAACGAAAAAGTAACTAAGACGGCCTTTTAAGCTCCACTTACAATTCTAGTACTTTTCTAGGATGCATCCCTCAAACTTTTCAAACTCCTCCCACAAACCAATCTCAAAAACTTCTGAAAGACAGGCTCAAGCACGATCACAACAGTGACCCCGCTCTCAGTAACAATTATCTGTATTGTTCACCTTATGGCAGACAGAAAAGAGAGAGAGGGGAAACAGAGGAAGGGGCCAGTGACAAGACGCAGTCTTCAAAGCCTTGCCCCACTGACTTGCTTCATCCAATTAAGCCCCACATTCTGATCTCCCATCATCTTCTAATAATGCCATAAGTATAAAAATTCATAAATCAATTAAAAAGTTAAAGCCTTCATGATACAAATATATTGAAAAGATTTCACTTCTGCCAGACCTCCTTATACAGGCCTGTAAATACAGCACCCTGGGAGTCTGAAGCAGGAAGATCACAACTGGGCAACTTAATGATTTTTGAGAGAACCTACCTCAAAATCAAAAATGGGTTGGGGATATATCATAGGGTGATGGCCCTGAGTTCTATCCTTAGCAGCACCAAAAATAAAAATATCATTCCTACTTTGAGAGATATTTTAGATCCAAACAATAGTTAGAAGGTAACATTTTCAAGAAAAAAAATACGTCAGTTTGACAGGGTATGTGGTCCAAAATTGGTCAACACTAGGTCAAAAATTGTGGAATTTTCCTCACTTACCAGCAAGTAATGATATAATCCTCATGGCACTAAAATAAGAAATTATAGCTTACTCAGAAATTCCAGGGCAATTTTTATGTAAATTATAGTATTTACAAATGAATTAATTAATAGTTGTCAGGGGCTGAAGAAATAGCAGTAGTTAAAGCACTTGCCAAGCAGGCAGTAAGTACCTGAGTTTGAGTTCAATTCCTCAGCACCACATAAGCCAGGCATGCCTGCAATCCTAGCAATTAGGAGGCTAAGACAGGAGGATTACTGTGAGTTCAAGGCCAGTCTGGGTAATGTAGTGAGCTCAGAACCAGCCTGGATTATGTGGTGAGATCCTGTTTCAAAAATAATAGTAATAATTGTTGTCAGACTAAAGTAAAAAATTACATTTGTGGTATTTCCAAATAAATTGTGAATAAAGGAAATAAGCAGATATTATTTATTGTTCACATTCTAACCCATCAGACTGGAAAAACTACTGTATTCCCTAAACTAATTTTACTTCACATTAATAAGAACATGTCATTTATTACAATGTTTTGTAACCTTCACACATCAATACTAACAGTTTTTTTAACAAGACAAAGAAAATTTCTTCAGAAGTTGTTTTCATGTGGTACAATGGTAGCAATATTGATATGGTGGGGTGGGCTAATCATGGGCGTATCCTCCAAAAGCTTCATGTGCCTGTGGATACCGTTTACTGTCAGGAAGTAGGGTCTCACTGGAAAGATAATGCTTGGGGCTTCACCCAGAGGGGTGTGTGCAATTTCTTCCTTTCCTCCCTGACTTGGCTCTGTTCAGCCATCCCATGAGGATCTCTCTCTTTCTTGCCCCAGATCTGTTGTGGAACCTTCTGGAACTGTGAGCTAAAATAAATCCATTCTTTCTAAGTGGTGGATGTTGGGTAATCTCTCCCAGCAATGAGAAACAACTAAGACAGAAATTGGTACCAGGGAAGTCGGGTCATTGCTGTGTCTTTACCTGCCATGTGGCCTGAAAGCTTTTGGAACTGGTTTATGGGAGAAGTTTGGAAAGGTTTGAGGATGCCTGCTGGAGCCGCCTTGGGTGCTCTGAGCCAAGCTTGATGGGGTATTCTGGTTGGAGATTAGAGGACAAGAATGCTGACAGAATTGCAATATGAAACACTGTAATATGCAGTTGTAGTGCTGATAGGATTGCAAAGGCCAGGCTCAAAGAATTTCGGATGAGAAGGAGGATGTTATTGGCAATTGATCTAAAAACTATGTGTGCTATGCTGTGGCAGAAAGTTTGTCAGTATTTGTGCTCTTGTCCAGAGATTTTGCCTGAAGCTGAGATAAAGGGCAGTGGGTTACTTAATCTGGTGGAGGAAATCTCACGGCCACCCAATGTCCAGGCTCTTACATACCTGCAATTTTGACTTTTAGCCAACTTTATGCCAAAAGACAGGGGAAAAAAAAATGGCAGCGAAAAATGATATAAAGCTCTTGCAGTTCTGAAAAACTAAAAGAACCTGCAGTGCTGGGGCAGGTGGGCAAAGGAAAATTAAAGAGAATAGCATTAAAAAGAGGAGAAGCACTTAGAATCAGAACTATAGGAAAGGTGCCTTGAAAGCGTTTCAAAGTCAACAAGACCCCACTCATTGCCAACTCAAGGATGGACAGGTGGAAGACTTTGCCCTGAGAAGTGTACCCCAGGGCCAATTTTTTTTTAAAAAAAAAAAGTCAGAGTCAGCCACCTGGAATTCAACCATCTAAGGACTCAAAGTCTTCTACAGCGCTTTTCCAAGGGGAACAGGCTACTGCTCAAGCCAGTGGCAGACGTTGGCATTGTCCATGTGGCTTTGCAGGCTTGCAGAATCCAAGAGTTGTGGCCTCACGGAGGATTCCACCCAGAATTCAGAGAAAGGTCTTGGAGGTCAGACATTGTGTCACTGTGAGGGCTAAATGTGAAGTTGTAAGAGAGAAGCCTAAGGTGCAGTGGTGACTCTGGAAATTTGGAGAAACCAGAAGCATAGATGGTTCACTGAGGAAAGCTTCAGGCTGTCAGTGGATCCAGCCCAGAGTAAAGAAAACAGACACAGTAGCCAGGGGCAACTCTGTAGAGGAGGGGTCACCAAGCCCTTTGACGTTCACATCCTGCCACCACCTCCATTCACCCTTGGTGCTGCATAAGAAGCTACAGAATTTAACCCTTGCCCTGAAGGGTTTAGACATTGCTTTAGTCCAAATGCTTTCTTTTACCTTTTGGAAAGAAAATATTTACCCTGTGTATGTTGGAAATGCTTAACTTTTTCATTTTCACAGGATTTTACAGATGAGAGTTTATCTTGCTGCTCAGAGGACAATTTGAAATTGGACTTTTGAACAGTATTTGGCAACTTTTAGAGAAGAATTGAATTGATTTTACATAAGAAAGTGGACATGAGTATTATTAGGGCCAGGTGTTAAATGTTCAATGTTTTGGCTTGCATCTGGAGGGTCCACCAAAAGCCTCATGTACCTATGGATACTGTGTATTGTTTGGAGGTGAGGTCTGACAGAAAACGGCAGGTGCTTGGTACTTGACATGATGAAGTATGTGCTAGTGTGTTCTACCCTTCCTCCCTTACTTGGCTCTGTTCTGCCATTCAGTGAGAAGCTCTCTTTCTCCTAGGCTCTGGTCCCATTCCACCATGTCCAGCTGTCTACCCATGAATAGACTGTGACCTTCTAAAACCATGAGCTAAAATAAATCTTTCTCTCCAAAGCTATGGATGTTGGGTATTCTGTCCCAGCAATGAGAAAGTAACTAAAAAACAACTGAAATCCTATATCATATTTCTTATTTTTTATTTATTTCTGATACATTGATAATACGGTGATTTATAAAGTCTGGTATAAGTTTTAACTACAATCTATAAGGCAGTTTTCTAAACTAATACTAGGAGTTGGTAAAAAATTGATGATGTCCATTATTAGTAATTTCATGGAAATCGTAGATAAAGAGCTTGGAATTAAGCTGAACTGAGAATTTATAGGGACTCACATGTAGGAACACGGCTTTCTAACAAACAGATGAGATCCAATTATGGTTTCTTAAGAACCACTCATATTATCCAATAACACCACTATTCCAAATCACTTCTGTCAAACTGTACATATTGATAACAGCTCTTCTAAGAGAAGCATGACAATTTCACTTGATTTTCCTATAGAAATTATAAGAAATATTAAAATGTAATTCAATTTGAACAGCAGTTATTATGGACTATTTTGTGCTCAGAACCAGAAATTATACCAAAGTTCAGAGAGATGAACACACTATGATATGAGATTTTAAGATATTTATATATTCTGTGAGATAATAAACTCTTTATTGTGAAGTAGACAAGAGCAATATTTGTGACTATCTTATGTAGACATCAAATTTCTTGTTCTTTTGTGGTTTTGGCATTAGAAAAACAATTTATAATCTTTTTTCTGGCTTTCCAAGCATGGAAAAACATTCCTTTTTTAGAGTGCTGCTTTCATTGTTAATTATTGTTATTGGAAACTCTAGTACTGTGAGTTTAGTA
Organism: Ctenodactylus gundi; assembly: GCA_004027205.1. Taxonomy (NCBI): domain Eukaryota; kingdom Metazoa; phylum Chordata; class Mammalia; order Rodentia; family Ctenodactylidae; genus Ctenodactylus; species Ctenodactylus gundi. Next base: position 227,973 of record PVKB01001437.1, on the reverse strand, counting down.
CCTCACCTTTAAAATTTGAAGCTTACAGAAATTTCCCAAGTTTTATGCTTCTAAATAATCCAGATATTGTGTCCTCACTTCTTGATTCTGTGATTTGTCAGAACAATTTAAAAGGGAAGTTAAGACTTTGCCATATCAGCCTAATAAATCAGGAAAAACATTGGAAAGGAAATTTCATATAACACCATAACTTCAGTTAACACTTTGCTTTTCTGGCCATATCACTAGTAATGTTACATAGATGGGATAACCTCAGGATAGGATATTTTTTATTAGAAAACAATTGACTATTGTGGCATATTCAGAAAACCACTATCTCAATTTTATGAACTCAATTATAAGGTGACAGTAGTATTGATACGGTGTGCTAAGTTTATCATGATAAAAAAATTATGAAGTCAGACTTTGTTTCTCAGAGACTTGCCTAATATATTAAAATTATATTATAATTTGAAAATATTTAGTAACAAATATAGGTCAAAATAACAGGAGTCATTATAAAGAACGAACTAATGGTACATGTGATAACACAGTAATCTCATACACACCATGTTGGGTAAAAGAAATCAGACACAAAAGACTACATCCGTGGATAGAAACTATATGCCATGTCATCACACATATATGAAATTCACTTCAAGAAAAAAATCTATGTTATCAAATGTCAGAAAAAGGGTTATCAGGAGAATACTGACTAGGAAGAATGTAACTAACACTAGAGTGCTGAAAATCTTTTCTCCCTTCATTTAAGTGGTTACATGTATGCGCTCACAAATACATTTTCATTAAGGTGTAAACTTAACATTTGACTACTGTTTGTAATTTATATTTCAAAAATGTTTAAAAGGAATAAGACTATCACCTATGAGTAAAGTCATAAAGGTAAATATAAACATGCCAACTGAGTGATGTGTAGTTTATTTGTCCAGTCAGTAACATACCCTGAAATGGGTTAGGTTGAACTCTGCAGCTGTTCTTAAAGGTACCTTCATCTATGTTTGTTTCTGAATATCCCAATACAGTTTTTCAACGTATTTTATGAAAATAAACTGAAAAAATATTTATGGATTATGGTTTAACTAAATGGAACTTTGGAGCAGAAAGAGTTGATTTTGTATGCTAGACAGATTACTGTGACCCTTATTGTCTTTTACTTTAAAATTATTCATAGTGAGTTCAGCCAGCCTGAGCTACCGAGTGAGACCCTGCCTCAAAAAATAACATAACATAAAATAATTCAATAGCTGACTGTGTAGCCATATTTAAATTAAGCAACATATACTATTAACAGAGAAGAAAGAGCCAGATCTCTTTAGAATTCAACTCTAGGCATCACTTATGTGGTCAATGGTACTGTATCTTGAAATACTTGAAGACAGGGGCCAAATGAAAAAGAATCTGTGTATTCTAACAGCTCTATGAAAATTATTTTGGAAAGTGATGGGAAGATGCTGCATATTGGAAATTTTTGTTGAAACATATTGTCTAAAACAAGAATTCGACTAACTATAAAGAGCAGTAAAAGGAATTCAACCTTTCTGTCCAAGAATTCTTCGAAGAGTTTCTAAATGATGGCCACCGGAATGGCTGGTTCAAGAATAGACAGATAGATAGAATTGATCATGCATCTTTTTCTGTGTAAATGTGTATATAAATGATAGTATTAATTCAATTTTAGATTGTGAGTGCTATTCAAGTTTCATATGAGCGGTCACAGTCGAATTGGTGCATGACATAATGTATTCTACAAATAAATTATTGTGTACTTTGATACTTATTTCTTACCCAGACGCCCCCTCCTACATATGTGTGTGGGTATCAAGCTGTCTTTGAAGCTGAAAGAGCAATCAAGAAGCAAGATAAAAATCTGGCCTCCAGTTTGTTCAGATAGGGTAAACAAATGCCTCATTTTACTGTGTCACTGTCAATTTTTGCACACAAGCTAAAGAGCCAAAGGGAAGCAAAGAGGCAGCACGATTTTAACTTATCCTTGAACTGTAATCTATATTAAAAACATCAGAGGTGGAATTAGGGAGGTTTTCTGATTTTGCAAAACCAGGAATCCAAAGTGGAACTTTGCAACCAGATACTTTCCTGTGAATTTTGCATAAGGAAGAGATAACTGGCCATCGGCTACAAATTCAAGGAAGCTGGCATCATATTCAGATTCCATAAAACAAAGGAGACATATCTTGAAAAAAGGAATATTTTCTATTGTACTGCATAGCCAACCAAGTGGGGTCACACAGATAGAATGTGAGATTATTCAGTCGTTTGCAAACGACTGAATAATCTCACATTCTATCTGTGTTCATAGCAAATTATCTTTTAAATATTATTATAATAAATAGCCTACACAAATTTCTTAACATGAGCATTTCCATATTGCTTCCAATGTCATTGAATATGTCTTTACATTATTGCTGCCAGTCTTTCTGTACAGATGATAAACAGCAAGTGTTTGGCAGTGTTTGCAATAGAGCACAGTGCCTGCAAGCTTAGGCTGATGCTAATTAAGTTTGTGGAAAACTAAATCAAGCATCAAAACCCATAAATTATTCTAGGCTTCTTCCAACCTAAACAGCAAGTCTTAAAGGTCTATATCATATTCGTTTGTTGACAGTCTTCCACTTTGGACCAATTGATTGCATGTTTGTAATAGGTTCTGTCTTGATTGCCATTAGCTTGTCTTTTTTTAGCCTCCAAACAGCAGTTTGTTAATTCTTCTTATTTCTGTGTATGTAAGCAGGATCTAAAACTTCAAATCGTTGTAAAATGAACCTGTACACAACCTTTCAAAACCAGTTATGTGACTCAGTGATGGAATTACCAGCCTTGTAATTAAATGCAAAACATTTTAGAAATAAGCATATGTGTTTATTTATAAGCCATTTATAATTAGCATGAGTGACTGAATAAATACTCTGGAAAATGTAAAAAAGCAGAGACTTTTGCATTAAATTACTACTTACCCACAACAAGGAACAAATAATGTTAAACTGAAGGTCTTTTCTAATTGTAAGCTCATTGACAAAAAAAAAAAAAAACGAAGACTGGAACTGCAGAAACTACTGAGCATGCATATAAGAATAGACCACTACAATGAACTAAAATGAACAGATAAACAGGTATTTGTCATGATCATGTTTTATTGTAAGAGTTTCTTATAGTTTTATGTATCTAGGTTATGACTTGTTGTATCATAACATTTTTATCGTCTCTTTACCTATTTTAGCCTGCTATGTTGCCAGCATTCGTGTCCATTTTTACCACCCTCCAGAGTATTTATTTTTCTTATTTCTTCTCCTCCATTTCTCTCTCTCCTGCCCCTTAACTCCCCACGAACATGTTTCTTAAGCATCTACTCTATAACAAGTATTGAAAACATAGTTCAGGGGAGGCAAAGTGTTCACAGCCACTGAGCTCACGACTTAGAGAAATAGACATAAAATTCAAAAAATATAGCACAGAGTGCTAGAATAAAACACACCCTGGAAGCAGGTGTGACAACAGAGATATTCATGGTGTGCTCCAGAAAACAGATAGTGAGCATGTGAGTAAGAAGTGATCAGAGAGACTTTTGCAGACTGTCGTGCTAAGATGGACTTTAAAGAAGAGATGAAATGTATATGAATGTGACTGTTAGTTGCAATATGACCCTATATAAGAATAACTGATATAAAAGTGTGATAACATTAGGCAACAAGATAGAGTTAGCAATGTGATTGATATACCAAAGGGAAAAGTCACATGTGGATTATGACAAAAGATGGGAGCATGTAGGTAGATATTAACCGTAATAGGAAATGTTTCATGTGCTTCACTAAGTACCTTGAGCTAATTCTGGAAAATTTGCTCAACCATTTGAAAGAATTTAAGAAGAATACGATGGAATAAATGTCTACTTCATAATGATGATTTTAGAATTTGTATAAAAGACAAGGCTACGGGATAAGCTAGCATAGCAAATCAGGTTGGCAACAATGGATGAACGACTCACACAGGAAAATGGCTCTGAGAAAAGAAGGAAATCTATTTGGAGCTACCTAAGTTGTGTTTTCTTTGAGACTCAGTTACATCCTATAATCCCCTTGTTTACTTACCTCTGTACTTTTTAAAGGCATGAATTAAAGTTCTATTATTCAATCATTTTACCTGCACTTAGCACAACAGCTTTTATGTAGACAGTTACATAAATTTTTTTCTAAAATGATGGACAAAGAAGGTGAAGTGTAGAATAGGTCTTTATTTAGATAAAGGACAGAGGAGTCCGGGTGGGGTTGCTCCAGTATTTTTAATAAAAGAAAGTGATGTGGAATCACAGGAAGCCATGATTTGGAGGATGAGATACTACAATTTGCTGTTTTAGATATTCAGCAATTTTTACCAGCTGTGACTTCCAGCATTTGTGCATGGACGAAAGTGGAGTAAGCAAAGAATTGTTCATGATCAAATATTTGTGAGGCAAAAGTTCAGAACGGATGATGCAGAAGAAGAATAACTTGATTGTCTTGAGCTCAGACTAAAGAATCTGTGTCCCTTGGTGGTTACCAAAGAAACATAATCTTAATGAAATAGAATGTATTAATATCTCATCTCTGCGAGACTAATTTCCAGTGAGGTTTTTATGCATGTGCAACCATTAATAAACATAGGCAAGCATATTTGAACATTAATATAACTTAAGTTAATGGGATTTTTAAATGTGAAAAATTACTTAAAAAATTGTGTAGAATAGAACTACAGCAAAAGAGTTATATTGGCCAATTGTACATTTTGGTCATGTGAGGTACATTGAAACGTGTGTGTGTGTGTGTGTGTGTGTGTGTGTGTGTGTAGGCAAAAAATAATTTAATAGCAGCTAAGACACACTTTTTTAAAAAGAGAAAAAGAAAATTAATACATTTCGCACTCACATGCTTTTGGTCAAATTTCCATGGTTTGGACATGGTAAAAATATCAAATAAAAATTCTAAATTTAAAAAATTCTTTATTATATTTCAAACATAAGTTATTCAACTGTTACTTCACAGAACAATTATTTTCAAACATTTTATTTTGTGGATACGTGGAAAATGATAATGTTTGGACCCCAGGCTGAGCTTGGTCAGAGGGCATGGTGCCACGCTGAATGCGATGGGATGAATACCTTGACACTCCTTGGGAAACTCTGCCATAAAAATTCTAGGCACCTAGAAGAAACAAAATATATTGTGATTAACACATCTAATTAATACTTAATAGAAGCTCAGTGCAATGCTAGAGTGATAGTATTCTTAATCTCACATTATCATTATGAGCAGTGCTGGCCTCCACTCATGTGGAAACTAGACTACATAAAAGGAAGACTTCTGAGCACAGTCGTCCTGGCTTCTCTGCCAGGAGCTTTTGTTTCTTATTGAAAAAACAAAACAAACAAACAAAAAAAAAACAAAACTGCTTGGCGTTCCTCCTGGCTTCTGGGCCGGAAGCTCTTTTATTTTTTTCTTGTTTGTTTGTTTGTTTTCTTTTCTTTTCTTTTTCTAGGAGAGTCCTTATTTGGGTTTCCTCTTGGCTTCTTAGCCAAGGGCTTTTCTTTCTTCATTTGTTTGGTTCAATAAACGGTTGCTTGCATTAAAAAAGAAAAAAGATATCTGAAAGATGGTGAAATAATTCGGGTGCAAATTCTCTTGTTTGTATTCCCAATTTTCTTGAAGACAGCTTTTCCCGTAGATAAAATGTTCCAGTCAATTATTTGTCAAACATCAAATAATTTTGTTTTGAAATAACAATACTAAATAATGCCAGATTTCTTCTCTTTTCCTTTCTTTTTCATTACGTCCTTGTCTGGTTTTTGTGTGAGGCCGATGTTGGCCTTGTAGAATGAGTTTGCGTACAATTCTTTCTGTTTGTATTTTGTAGAATACTTTGAGGATCACTAGTATCAGTTATTCTTAAATTTCTGGTAAAACTCAGCAATGAATCCATCAGGTTTTTTGCATTGTTTTTTGGGGCAGTGTTTTATTAGTGCTTTAATCTCATTACTTATTGATCTATTTAAGATTTTTATAATCTTTTGTTTCTGATTTGGTAGATTCTATGTGTCTCGGAATTTGCTCCTTCTTCTACATTATCTATTTTGCTAGGTTCATTAGGTTTTTAAAGTGGTCTTCGATGATCCTCTGGATTTCAATGGAATCTGTTGTAATATCTTACTTTTCATCTCTAATTATACTGATTTGGGCCATCTTTCTTTTGATTTTCTGGCTATGTGTTTATGGGGTGGTCAGGATGGACACAAGCATACTTGGCTTGCATGCAGGACACCTGAGCTTAGCACACTAAGCTCTCAGGACTTCCTGGTTTTGCTCCACACCTGAGGCTCACCCAGGCACAACTGCCCTGCACATGTCTGCCTATGTTCTCTCTTCCCTACCCTGCCTCAAATCTCCTGCAATTCCATATAAACTCATATTGCTGTCTCTCTGAGATAATTGGATAAATAAGCTCTTACGTGTTTTTGAAACACTCCCCTTTTTCTACTCTATGTATACACTCCTGCTGCCCCTAATAAAATCAGATTGCTTCCTCCGAAGCAAGTCTCTGGAGGTCATGCCTATGTCTCCCTCCACACTCTCGTCGTCTTTTTGATGGGTTCCTCTGGTCGGACCCACATTCGAGAGCCCAAACAGGGACATGAGGAAAGCGGGTAAGTGCAGGTGTGGATCCCTAGGACTAGGGGAAATATGGACAACTTACTGTCCTTATCAAAGGACTCCCAAATGCAATTACTTTGCTCTCTCATAGAGACCAGAGGGCTAAAAGTACAAAAGCGGGAAGCCCATCTATTTTGGGATAATATTTTAGATACTACCCTGTGGGTAAAAGCAACCAATATATTCGACCCTACGATTTGAGATAAGAACATGCTAAATACAAGGAAAGCTGAAATCAGTCCCAGTATAAATCTCCCCTTACAATTTTTTTTTCCAATTGTGATGGTGATTCAACGATTTCTCAGGCAGGGAACTATGGTTCCCATCCCCACCCCCTGGCTCCCTTAGTTTTTCACTTTAAGTTCTATGAGATAGTTGTGATCTGAGTTTCTCATATCAGAGAGACCATCCGATGTTTCACTTTCTCTCCAACTGTTACACCTCCTTTTTCGTTTTACATGTTCATACTCAACCTAATGTGTCTGCTTCCCAAATCCTGTGTTCTTCCCAAAATTGCACTCTCTCAAACTGCATACAAAATAATGCCTCTAAATGGATTTATGTCCTTTGAACCCCTCCTGCACTCTGGATGCCCACCAATCTGATGAGTCCGTGGCATAGTTCTCTGGATGCCAAGCTTCTAAACGTGCTACAGGCCTTGCAGTACTGAGCTCAAAGGGTAACAGAAGTGATTATCACTAGAATAATGACTACTGTGTTTGGCATCACAACTGCTGCCGCTGCTGGCACAGCTCTCACCCAGAGCATCCAGACAGTGGTGATGGTCAACAATCTTTCTGCTGCCACAGCCTCCAGACTTCTAAATCAACAGGGTCTAAATCAACTAACTAAACAAGCTATCCTGGCGCTCCAACAAGAAATCAACCCACAGCGAGAGCAGACAGACATTTTATTTCCAATGCAACAGCTAGCTTGCAGCCCGTGTTTTTCTCACATATGTGTGTCCCAATTCCCTGGCCTTTCTAACACCAGCCAACTCTCAAAGAATCTCTCTTCTTGGTTTAAGGGCCCCTGGTAACACCAACATATAAGTGCTATGCTCAACCTCACAGCGCACATTTTCATATTAATTCTACTCTGTCTCTATTTCCACCTCTACCTCTTTTATTCAAGGCTTGTTCGATCACTGGAAAGGATTACTGCAGGGATGGCTCCATCCCTACAACCTAATTTCCAGATTTCTTGTGGGCTGCCTTTACATTTTCCTTATTTGATTCCTTCACCATTTTTATAATCGCCTCAGGCATTCTGAACACAAGACAGTTCTGTTAGCAGAGATAATTCATTCTATGGGGGGGGGGGGCTGTGGAGGGGTCAGGATGGACACAGCAGGATGGTTCGCATCCCCCTCCCAGGACTGCCTGGTTGCTCTGCTTCTGAGGCTCGCCCCAGGCACAAATGTCCTGCACAGGTCTGCCCAAGAGCTCTCCTCTCCACCCTGCCTCCGACCTCCCACTATTCCATATAAAGTTGTATTACTGACTCCCTGAGATAACTGGATACGTGAGCTCGTATGTGATTTTTGAGACCCTTCCCCTTTTTCTGCTCTATATATACTCATGCAACCCCTAATAAAATCAGACTGTCTAGAGTCTCTAGAGGTCATTTTGATGTCTCCATAGCCACACCCTCCTTTTCTGTTCGATGGGTTCTGCCAGTTGGACCCACAAATAGTTATCTATCTTGCTTAACTTTTTTCTTGAAATGGAAAAAAAAACTTATTTTAATATGCATAAACTGAAGGTTAAAGAGTCTGTTGATAATAGACAGCTTGCGGAAACAATGTCCACCTACATCACTTTGGACCCTTTTTTCTTCCATCCTACTCTCTCTCTCCCCTTCCCTACCTCACTCTCAGAAACTCTTCCCAATAGGACGAGAAGTGGCTTACATCAACCTCATCCAAACTATGGCAACTGCTTCATCAACATCATCCTAAGAGGAGAAAGACTAAAAGCATTCAGCCTAAAATCCGGAACAAGACAAGGGTGTTTCCTGTCACCCTTAATGTTCAGTGTAGTGCAATGAGGCTAGAGAAAGAAAGAAAAGAAATATGAATTGGAAGAGGAGATATTAAGACATTCCTATTTGTAGATAACATGATACTGTAGATTGATGAGCCCCCAAAAGTCTTTTAGAACTTATAAATAAATTCTGCAATGGCAGGTTATAAAATCAGTACTCACAAATCAATAGTACTCCTATACACCAGTAGCAAATTCAATGAGAAGGAAATAAGGAAGTCAGCACCATTCACAATGACAACAACAAAATACATAAGAACAGACTTTAGCAAAGAAGTGAAAGACCTATACAGAGAAAACTACAGAAACCTGAAGAAAGAGGTTGAAGAGGGTTTAGGAAAATGGAAAGACATCCTGTGTTCCTGGATACAGAGAACTAATACTGTCAAATGGCCATATTTCCAATGCTGTTATATAGATTCAATGCAATAGCAATCAAAATACCAACACCATTTTTAACAGATCCTGAGAAAACAACTCTAAAATTTATATAGAACCAGAAAAAAAAAAAAAAACAGAATTTCCAAAGTAATTCTAAGCAACAAGGGGAAACCTGGAGGAATCACAATTCCAGACTCTAAAATATACTACAAAGCAACAAGGATTAAATCTACATGCTACTGGTACAAGAACAAACAAGAAGATAAACAGAAGAGAATTGTGAACACAGAGACAAACTTAAACATGTTCAGCCATCTGATTTTGGACAAATGGGCAAAGTTCAAATTCATCCATAGGAAAAAAGACAATGTCTTCAACAAATGATGGAAAGAATAGATAACCATATGCAAGAGAATAAAATTGGACCTATATCTGTCACCATACACTAAAATCAAATTAAAGTGTGTCAAAAAGCTAGTTGTCAAGGCAAAAATAATGAATCTGCTGTAGGACAATATAGATAAAAAGCTAGATGACATAAGGACAGGAAAGAATTTCCTGACAGAATACCAACTGCACAAGAATTAACACCGAGAATAAACAAACGGGACTACCTCGAACTAAAAGGATTTTGCACAACAAAGGAAACAACCAAAAGGCTGAAGAGACAATCCACAGAATGGACCAAATTTTCTATCATTTTAAAGAACCAACTCTGTTCCATGGAGCCTGTACATTGTTCTCCTATTCATTTTCCTATTCTCCTTGTCTCCTATTCATTTCAGCTCAAATTTTTATTACTTTTTCGCCTACTAGGTTAGGTTTCAGTCTGTTTTTCTTTGTACAGGACCTTGAGGTGCATCATTGTGTCACTTATTTGAGATCTGTCAAGATTTTTTGACATAGACACTCATATCTGTAAACTTTTCCCTTAGAACTGTCCTTGCTTTATCCTAGAGGTTTTGCTATGCTACATTTCCACTTTCATTTGACTCCAGGAATTTGTAAATTTGCTCCCTAATTTCTTGAATTATTCACTGATTGTTCAAATGTGAATTGTTCAACATGTGCTTGTCCAGTTTCTCTAGTTTCTTTTGTTATTGACTTCTATTATTACTTGAAAGATTCAGAGAATTGTTTCAAATTTAGTATTTGCTAAGTCCAACTTTATGGAGCAATATATGACCTATTTTAGAGAATACTCCATGAGATGATCAGAAACATGTGTATTCTGTTCTTGTTGGAAAGAATTACTCTAAGCATATGCTAATTTCCTGTGATCTATGGTGTACTTTACCTCTGATGTTTCAACTTTAATATTTTTTGTCAGATTAACTTACATATAGATGAGAGTAGAGTATTGAAGTCAATAACAATGTCTTGGGCCCTATGTGTATCTCTTTAGGAGTGCTGATGTTCAGTGGATACATATTTATAAATATTACATAACGTTGGTTGGTTGTTCTCTTTATCATATATATGTATATAGTCTTTCTAATTTGTCTTGGTGTCTGCTCTGTCAGATATGAGTATAGCTACTTCTACTTGCTTGCAAGTTTAATTTGCATGAAAATGTTTTTTCTATCCTTTCACTTACAATCTATCTATGTCTTCATTAGTGAGGTATGTTTTCTACAAGTGGCAAAAAGTTGGGTGTTATTTTTAATTTAATCTGGTAGACCTCAATATCATCATGTTGTGTGAAATAAGCCAGATTCAGAAAGACGAATACAGCATGTTCTTGTCAATATGCAGAATCTAAAACAAACAAAAAAGATGACAAGGAAAGAGAAAAGAGACTGTTAGTAAACACACGCCAGGGATATAAAGGTGAGTAACCCAGACAGTAATATGACGAAATACACAGCAACCCCTTCCGAGCATACGAAACTAGGGAGAAGAACAGGAGTGGGTGGACTGGAGGAAACATGATTAAAAGTGACATTGGCCTGTGGTCCCAGCTCTTTGAGAGGCCAAGACAGGAGGATCCCAGGTCCAAGCTCAGTCTGGCGACACAGCAACGTGGCAAGACCATATCTCAAAATGAGAAATAAAGTGGACTGGGATATAACTCAACATGATTGTCCTGGATTCATTTTCCAGTACCACAAATAAATAAGTAAATAGATAAATAAATAAATAAGGTATATTGGATACAATGTACTAACCTCAGAAAATAAAACCTATCAATTTGTATGAATGATATGCACTAAAAAAGTACTAGTTTCTTCATGTTCTCAAATATGTTTGTTTTAATGTGAATGAACTACAAATTCAGTAACATGTTAATTGTATAAAACTTGGGAAGTTTTGGCCTGTCCATGGGACATTTGACTGTTTTCCCCTCCCTCTTACCCTTTCCCTCTCCCGCCCTCAGCTTCTCTTTCCTTCCAAGCAGTCCATCAGCCCTCTTCCTATCCCCTTCATTAAGATACTTTTATGCATGTATTTGTAGCTCTCTCAAGGCAATATTCTTATTAATAGGCGCAAGTATGGTGTTCACAACTAAGGTTTCCATAGTTGTTTCTAATTCATTTTTATCATGCTTCCATTTTCTTTAATAAATTATTTAATATTCAAATTAAAATGTATAGATTATTTATTTGATCAATCATGTATTTGTACAAATGTTTCTGTCAAGGCTGGAAGACATAAGGTAAAATCAATTTTCAAATGCATCCTATGTAGTTAATCATGGTCAGTGAAAAGAATTTTTTGTAGTATATATTATAAAACCTGAGGTCAAGTCCAATAGGATACTTACAAAAGCTTGGATATATTACTAAAACACAAATTTAAAAACAATAAATTTAAAATAATTTGTGAAAACTGGTATTATAGAAATAGATATTGGGCTAGAGACATACCTCAGTGTTAAGAGTGCTTTTGTAGGAAGCTCAGGTCCCTGGATTTGATCCTCAGCACCACGTACTACCTGGGCATGGTTGAGCACACCTGTAATCCCAGCAGTACGAGGCTGAGACAGAAGAATTGTCATTAATTCTAGTCCAGCCCGGGCTGCACAGTGAGCTCAGGAGCAGATCGGACTTCAGAAGCCAGAGTGAGACCCTGTCTCAAAAAAGAGAGAAATATGTATTTAAGAAAAAAAATTTAGTGGAACACACAAACACACATACACACACAGTTAGCTACAAAAGGACTATGCATGACATTTACTGCAATAGAAGTAGAAACAACCTGATGTACAGATTTGACTTGAAAGATCGAGAAAAGATATTTATCATTTAAAAGGAATCAAAAGTCATATATTCTAAGCAAAAGTATATACTAAAGGTTTTTCCAAATTTTTCATATTCAGGAATTGCTGAGAAGTTAAAACTCTCATGAATACTATCAATGATCTCCGAGTTGGAACACTTCTCTAGTGCACAGCAGGGGTTTATTTCATTTTTGTTGCTATATTTCGGAAAATTATGTTGCGTTTTTAGGAAAAGAAGTAAGTCGTAAAACCATTTGATATTCAAATATTTTTTTAAATTTACTAGTGTATGTTTGTGATACATTTGATTTGGGTCATTGACACATACATCTGTGTATTATCTTGATCATTTTTTATCCCTGTCTTCCTCGTTCTCACTGTCTTTCTCCTTGTCTAGGCCCCCTTCCCCATTTCTTTCATTTTTCTTTTTATTTATATTTTAGGTCACTCATAAGTGAAACAATGTGCTGTTTAATCTTTTTTGTCTGATTTATTTCACTTGACTTTATAGCTTCAAGATCATCATTTTTTCCTACCATTATAGATTAGAGAAAGCAGTACTCAAAGGACTCTTAGAGGAAGGTCACCAGAGTTGGTATGTGTTCAGAAATGCAAGTGAAAACAAAAAGTTCAAACGCAAAATGACAAGTGGTAGGAAAAGCCCACAAGATGAGTTGCAGTACCAGGACTGTTTGGGGAAAGAAACAGGGTCAATCTTCTACTGCCAGTCTAATTACAGCAAAGGTCTAGTAAACAATTCATCTTGGAAAAGTATCTAACCTCATAATAGAAGAAGCCAGATATGGCAGCGGTGCCCAGCCTGCTGAGTTTGGGGCCCAGCTGAGTAACAAACCAAGTGCTCATGTAGTTTAGCTTTCCTCTCACTTGGGACACAAACCTCGGTGAACAAGATATTTATAGGAGACAGCCTCCTCAAATTAGGGCATAAAGGAAGACATACAAAAAAATTAGTGAGTGGGCAGTTATTGAATTAGGTTCAATATGCCCTAGGGGAGGAAATAAAAGCAAGCCAAACCACACCAAGCCAAACCACACCAAGCCAAACCAAAGGGGGAAAAAAACAGGTCATGATCTTATGATCTTAAATAAGGGCTGGAACTGGGTAAAGGTGAGCAATGGTGTCAGTGTTGGGGAGATTATGAGATTATGTCAATCAGGAACCACACCAGGATTAGGGTTTGGGAACCAGGCCTAGATTAGGCAATTGGAAACCAGCTTGAATTAGAGTATGAGTGATTTATGGACCGAGAATTGAGGCAAAAACACCAACATGGATGTGGGAGGCCCAAATCTGAACTTGAACTGTATAAAAAGAAGGAAAAAGAGAGATCATTACAGCTTTTTCCTTGGAGGAAGACTGGACTTGATGAGACTTGGCTTCCTGTTTGTGATGTCATGAGGAGCTGCCTCCATCTCCGCCTCTGTCATGTACTTTCATTGCTGCTGGCAGCCCCTGAATGGACTGTGACCTTCTGAAACTGTGAGCTAAAATAAACCTTTCCTTCCCTAAACTTGTGGATGTTGGGTATTGAGTCACAGCAATGAAAAAGTAACTAAGACAGAATTGGTACCAGAGAAGTGGGGCTGTTGCTGTGACTTTACCTGATCAGTTGGCTTTGGAAGCCTTTGGAACTGGTTGGTGGGAGGAGTTGGAAAGATTTGAGAATGCCAGCTGGAGAAGCCCTGGAGTGCTCTGAGATGAGCCTGATGGAAGATTCTGGTCAGAGCTCAGAAGGTCAGAAAGGTGATGAAAGTGTGGATTGGAAAAGCCAGAATGAAAAAGTTTCAGATGGGAAGGAAGACTATTTCTGCAGTTGGCCTAAAAACCATGAGTGCTATACCCTGGCAAAAACTTTGTCAGCTTTTACTCTTGTTCCAAGACTGCTTGAAACTGAGATTAATGGTAGTGGACTGCTTACTCTGATGGAGGAAATCTTAAGGCAGATTGATGTTCAAACTGTTACATGGCTTCTGTTTTTGGCTTTTAGCCAGCTCTATGGCAAAAAACGGGAGACAACAGCAGAGAGAATGAATGAAAAAAGCTTGCAGTCTGGAGTGAAAAAGCATGCAGATGTTCAAGAGAGCGGGAATTAAAGCAGGAAATAAAACGGACAGCAGAAGAGCTACACCAATACATAGATAAGCAAAAAGCAAGCCTTGAAAAGCAGCTAGAGGACACCAGAGAAGAAATATACCAGAAGATAATGAAGACAAAAGAAGAAATTAGAGAAGAACACAACAGAGATATAGAAAAATTGAATGCAGCTATTCAGGAAATGAAAAACACGCAGGAAATAAATAATAAGCAACCACTTTAAACAACTTCAGAATAGTATGTCAGACCTAGAAAATAAAGTGACTAAGCTGCAACATACAGGCTATGAAGAATACAAAGTAAATAAAGAAAGCGAGTCATTACAACGACTGATAGATGATTCAAGGAGAAATAACCTCAGAATTATGGGAATCCAGGAGAAGACTGAGGACAAAACAAAAGGCTTAAAGGACATGTTTAATGAAATAACGGAAGAAAATTTCCCAAATCTAAGAAAAGAAATGAACATGGAACTATTGCAGGCATATAGAAGACCAAACAACTTTGATCAGAAGAGATCCTCATCACGACACATCATAATTAAAATTCTAGAAACCCAACACAAAGAGAAAATACTAAAAGTGGTAAGAGAAAAACAGAAGGTGACCTACAAAGATAAACCCATCAGGATAATGGCAGATTTTTTTTAATCCAAACTCTAAAAGCAAGGAAATTGTGGAGCAATATCATCCAAGCACTAAAAATACATAAATGTCAACCAAGACTGCTATATCCAGCAAAATTATCTTTTAATTTAAAGGGAGAACTTAAAACTTTCCACGACAGAGACAGATTTAAGGAATTTGCAGCCACTGAGCCAGTATTACAGAAAATACTCAAAGGAAACTTGGACAGTGAAAGGGAGACCAGAAACACCAATGACCCCAGAGAAAAAGTGACAACAGCTAGAGGAGAAGGAGCTGAGAAAAAAAGTAGGTTAGTAATCAGTGAAATATGAGTAAATAAGATATGAAAGTTAGGAAATTCCGAAATAACTAGATTTGCCTACATGTCTGTCGCTTTAAGTATATTTATGTGGTATAGATTTAAGTTCATTTAATGTAGCAATGTGATATAGTTTTAACTTTGTTTTGTTGTGACAATTCACTTATTAGGTCACTAATGAAAGTTTATCCTAAGGAAACTGATTGATGTAAAGATAACCTTGTGAATGTACAAATATGCACCTTCCAGTATTCAGCTAAGGCAATTGAATTTTATTTATTTTTTCTCTTTTCTCCCAAATTAACTATCCTTTTGAACTACATGCTTATTATTATTTTCTAGTGTGAGCTGGTGGGTAAGACCAGGTTTAACAATAACATCAAAGTTGTAAGAAGATATGGAAAAAAATTTTTGGTGCATATCCCAATGAAGGGATTGGTTGGATTCAGAGAGGAGATATCAAGATTTGACTACTGCGAGCCCATTAGAGGAATAGGAAGCTGGGGTAGAGTGGTGACTTGAGTGAAATGACTTATGCGCGTATGGTTTTTGTATGGTTTCTCAGACTTGTATAACCCAGAACACAGACATTCTCTGGAACCATATGAAGTGATAGCTGGAGCCAGGGGAAGGGACAGGGAGGGGGTGGGAGGGTAAAAGATGGTTAGGGATTGTGAAGTCGATGTGATACATAGATGTATGAAACACCCAAATTCATTGCAAATAATATGTATTACATTTGTATATTAATAAAAATAGTGGGGGAAAAAAAAGAAAGTGGAAAGATGTTTCCTCTTCCTGAATGGGCAGAATCAGTATTGGAAAAATGTTCATATCATAAAAAATGTTATGTAGATATGAGAAGACTTCTATTTGAATGTCCATAATATGTCTTAAAGAACTAGAAAAAAATCTGGGATGTAGATAAACAAGAGATTCAAAATACCCAAACTATCCGGAGCAACAAGAGTAAAGCAGGAAGCTCTGCAACTCAGCATTTGAAGTTGTAATACAAAATCATAGTAGAAAAAAACAACATCCTACTGATAAGAAATGCCCACAAATAGAGATTCTGTATTACTTTAGTAAAAATGGTTATCATTCAGAACAAGTGCTAGTGAGATTTGGAGAAAAAAAATACAAGATCACTTCTACATTTTTGGTAGGAAAGTAAACTGGGAAAACCATTATGGAAATCTATATGAAAGTTCCTGAAAAAATTAAAAATAGAAAGTCTGTTTTATCCATCTGTACTTCTGAGTATGCCTGAAAGAGTTAAAGATATCATAGGACAGTGATGCACACATTCCTGTATTTACAGTGTGTTTTGTGACAGGAAATAGTAGGCAGACTTCGCGGAGATGAGACGAGATCACAGAAGGTAGGAGCAGGGAAGGCACAGAGCAGCCGGGGAAGAAAACATGATCAACAAGCGAGATTTTTGTGTGCCAGTTGCACAAGAGGAATGTGATTATTTTAAATGAACACTAAAAAAGAATATAGAGAAATTGAGTCCAATTAATAATCTAACATGAACTCCAATTTTAAAATACTATGAGGAAC
Organism: Ctenodactylus gundi; assembly: GCA_004027205.1. NCBI lineage: Eukaryota > Metazoa > Chordata > Mammalia > Rodentia > Ctenodactylidae > Ctenodactylus > Ctenodactylus gundi. Next base: position 211,008 of record PVKB01001437.1, on the reverse strand, counting down.
ATTTGATGAGGGGGAACCTAATATGAGATGTTAAAATGCTGTATTTAATCTTTTTCCATAAATATTTTACTAGTATATGTCTTTGATGTGTAGTATTACATTATTTAGGGTTTCAATATACATACATATTTTATGCCTTCTACCTTCATTATGTAATGTGACAATTTATGTGGTTGATGCGGGCCACTCTGGGCTAATTTGTAGCCATTGACAATATTTTGAGCACCTCAAACAACACAGTGGCAATCTGATCCAGGAAGAAATTCCTCTGGCTATCTAGAGGAAGAATTTATTTGACCCTACTTAAGCTAGGAGGTGAGAACGCTACCTTATGCATGGCTCAGTTGGCCAGCACAGAAGACAGAGACTTTCCAAAAGACTGGCAAATGGATTTTTGGACACATCCACTTCACCTCAATAGAAGATGATGGGGGGTTGTAGACGGGTGCAACACACTCATGGCAAAGTCTAACAACAGATTCATTTCCATCCACAGGTATCGCTTCACCTTATCATGGGCAACTGTTTGTCCATGGAGAAATTACAGCATAAAATCAAATTGCAAAGCCTCTTCAAGGATGCTGGCTTTAAAATTACTAACCAGCAACTTGAACAACTTTTCTGGGTGGTGCAAAATGTTAAGTATTGGGAGCAAATCAACAGTTGGCTGAGACAAGGCATAAAGCCCCTTGAAGTTTCTAATTTAACTGCGTGTAAACTTTTCAAAAGAAGCTCACAGCTACTAGAGCAGAGAAATCCAAGCTGGAACCGAACTCCTCTCAAGAAGATTTTCCTCCCCGATAGAGAAATGTTTCAGGAAAAGCAGACAGAAAAACAGTGAATTCCTGCATGCCTTCCCCAAAATCAGAGGAGAAAAGTCAATGACCCAGACTTGAGATTCTATCCTTTCAAGTAATACGAATTAAGTATAAATAAATAACAAATAAAAACACCTTAAAATTGCTACCATTCTTACTTAAATAACTTAACTAGATCAAAGCAATATTTATCTTTTTAAGATACAGTGTCAGTTGCTTTCTAAAAATGCACAGGCTGAAAAGTTAGCTGTGTGAACCCAATTTTTCTCTCATGATTAATTTGACATGATTTTTGAGTAAATATAAAGTATAATCAGTGCTTAGAAGTATTATATAGTGACATCAAGGTCATTTAGTTACTCAGTTCAAGTCTTATTCTAAAAGTTTTCCAAAAACTTACTCTCAAAGGCTCAATTGCTGCATCAATGAGTTTACCATCCATGGTTTATTGTAGCCTTGGGGCATCAAACTGTTTAAAACAGGATATTCATGCCAGTAGCCCTTAACACCCAAAAGTAATTTTGTACTTTCCTAGATTTGCTGGCTACTATCAGTTATGAATTTCTCTATGGAATTTTTTATTCAAAGCAGAATATAAAATTCTCATTTCTAGGAGAAAAAAGCAGCCATCTTAATGATAAATTAAGATCCTATATCATCAAAAACTCTAATACTAAACTGCCACACCTTCACCCAGTCCTAAGGACTATTCAAAGGCTTACAAAGTTGTTACGAAGACCTCAAACACAGGAAAAGACAAGAAATATCAAAACAATAGCTGTTTTTGTTCTTCAATAACTAATTCCTTAAAAATAACATCTCAATTCTGCTATTTTGTTTCTAACTCCTGAAACAAATATTCACAATTGTTTTGATATTTGCAAAACTAACTTGTGCGAGACTTCTGTGCCCACAGGCACTTACAAGACCAACGCCTTAAAATGACAGTAATACTTATATTAACTTGGCAAATGAAAGCTGCCTTTTCTCTCACAGCTTTACGGAGACCTAACGCCTGTCCATAACAGCACAGTCAATGGTTAACTTAATTGATTTCATTAATACAACAAAATTTATTAAGAAATAAGTCATAGCACAGCCTATATATTTCAGAAATTATATCTGAGGGCAAAAGTATCCCGTGAGTCAAGATTTTTTTCTAATGTTAAGTTTATTGAATTAAAGTTATGCAAACACATGAGTCTATTTGTGGTCAATGACAATTTTTTCTAGGTTAAATAATCTAAAATTATTCTTCAATTCTTACATGTATAGCGATACTATTAAAATTTATAATATGCTAAAATAATTTTAATTTAATTTTTATAAGCTATTAATTTATAATAAAACTTTTTATAATAATAATTTTACTGCTAAATTATAAATTCTAAACTTTGTAGCAAAGATGAAAGACAAAATTAATTAGGGGCTAGGAGCATGTAGCTCAGCAGTTAAATCACTTGCCTAGCAAGTACAAGATGCTATGTTCAATCCCCAACACCACATAAGCTGCTCTGGTGGTACACACCTGGGATCACAGCACTTGAAGGTCAAAGCAGAGAATTCCTGTGAGTCCAGCTTGGCTCTGAATTTATTGTGAAGTTAAGGCCAATCCAGGCTATTGAGCAAGACCTTAATCTCTAAATCATATAAATAAATAAGTAAAATAATGATAATAATAATAGTTTTAACAGCTCACTATGGTTCAATGCTTTGGTTTCATACAAAAGATATAAGCATATTCACCTATATAAACTATAATTGAGCTCAAGTGCTAAACAGCTTTTGCTACAAATATATGTATATATATATTCTCTACTTCTTCAAACTTATAAAATATGTTAGTTCAGTTTCTCACATGGATCATTATTGTTCTCAATGTAAAAGTTAAAATTAACTTCGAAAGAGTAACTTTGCTTCCAATAAATATTTTCTTTTTCATTCTTCACTATATTTTACTGGGTTTTAAGTATCTAACAAAACAATAAATAAGAACTAATAAAGGCCATAAATATGCCCTTGTCTAATTATGAATTAGAATGTGTTTATACTTTGTTTTTTATTTATCTAAATTGCTTAATCATACCAAATTAAACTATGTATATGCATATATATGTATGCATATGTATATATATGTAGAGAGAGAGCACTCATTAATTGCTTAATTAAAAACACAAAGACTTAAGCCATTAAATATATTGTCTGTGTTATATGTTATACATGGTTGCCTTTTCTATATATATCTTCCAAATTAAAAACTGTTAGGCTCAAAATATCTGTAAATGTCCAAATAAAAACCTTATAAATTGAAGTTTGTTGATAAAACAAAAGTCAAATATGTGTTTAAATATTACTGGTTTACTAGCTAATCAAAATCATCTAAATACAAATTCAATGCTTGTAGATATTATGTGACAACACCTGATTTATTAATTACAGAGTTTAAACACTCATAAATTCAAAGCTGGCACTATTAAATATATTTTTTAAAGTATTAAATACATAGAGGTTTAAATTTGTTTTCTTAAATTTATTCAATACTGTAATTGTATATGTCATTAGGTTAGCCACTTCTGCCTTCTTCTATCAGGCTTTGATTATAAAGGATCTCAATTTCAAGAGGATTAATTTATTTAAATGTTGGCTTATTGTAAGATCCTTTCAATAATCTGTTTAACACTTGGGTTAACGCTAACTTTAAAAGTATTTTTACTTTAATAAAATATATTTTGTATTGTTTTATTGGATTTTAAATACTTAACAAGATAATAGATGTTAATTAACCAGTTTGTCTTTTTTCCAAATTCTCTTTTAAGATTCTATTTGGCTATGTAAATCACTATTCTGTAGTTCTGTATGTAATGTGCCTTATTCAGAACAATAAGTACCTATAACAGTCAATTATTTTCTCATGTCATAAAAGTAAAGCTGTTACCTTAACAGATATTTGGCAGGCAAAGACCAAAAGAGACAAGTGTTCTGATTGGGAAAATAGACATCAATTCATGTTTACTATATTGAAAAGCTTGCAGTTCTGTTAGACAAAATACTAAAAGATATCATAAAGCTGTAATTGTTAAAGTGACCAATGTGCTTTGATGTCTGTGTTGACTATGTTTTTTTTAGTACTTTGCGATCATGCTAAATATTTTTTAAGAAAGGGAGCACAACAAAAAGCAATTAACAAGTAGAAGAGGAGACATTAAAGAGATACAACTATGAGGATATTTTTCTTAAAAGGTGGATAAAAGTAAGGGGAAAGTTTGAATAAGAAAAATTTTTTTTAGTGTTCATAAAAGGGGTGCAAGTTTTAAATCATGTGCAGAAAGTGCGCGGGAGGCAAAACACATAAAATTTGTGTGTCTGCTTATTCTGTTTGTTTTGCTCTTTACTGTTGTGACTTACAAGCTATTATTTTAAACTTCCTCGCTGCTAGCCTGTAGCTAACAGCTGTAATACTGATTCTCAATCCTCAGCCATTGATTACAATAAAAACCTAAGTTGTAACTATTGTTAGCTTTAAAGGTTTATCTACAAGAAAATAACACTTGAACCTCAAACTGATAAAAGCAATTTATGACAATCCTGCAGCCAATATCATACTAAATGTGAAAAAAAGAAAGCATTTTTCTTCACATCAAGAAAAAAAACAAGGGTGTTCAATCTCACCACTTCTATTCAACATAGTGCTCAAAACTATCATCAACACGACTAAGCAAGAGTGTGGAATAAGGGGAGTATGCATAGGAAAAGAAGAAGTCCTTATTTATGAATGACATGATCCTTTATATAAAAGACCTTAAAAACTCCACCGGAAAACTCTTATAACTAATAAACAAATTCAGCCATTACAAGATTTAAGATCAATACGGAAAAATCAACAAATTTCCTCTACAACAATGTAAACGGAGATGGAGATCACAAAAATAGTCACACAGTTGCCTCAAGGAAAATTAAATACCTAAGAATCATCCTAAGTGAAGATCTCTATACTGTAAATTGTAATACTCCGAAAAAAGAAAATTGAATATAATTTTAGAAAATTTAAAAGACATCCTCTGTTCCTGGACAGTCAGAGTCAACATTGTCAAAATGGCCATATTACCTAAATTGATACACAGATTCAATTCAATACCAATCAACATGCATAGAACTAGAAAAAAAAAGACTCAAAATTTATATGGAACCACAAGAGGCCAAGAATAGCCAGAACAATCCAAAGCAATGAAAGAAAAGCAAGGGGCATTGCAATACCAGATATCAATTATACTACAGTGCAGTGGTGATTAATACCACCTGATATTAACAGACAACTGCATCAGTGGAACAGAACTGAGGACACAGAGATATCCCTGTGTGGCTTCAGCCACCTGATTTTCTACAAAGAGGCCAAAACCATATGTTGGAGTAAAATTAGCCTCTTTAACAAATGGTGCTGAGAAAACTGGACACCCACATGCAGAAGAATGAGTCCAGTCACACACCTATCACCATGCACCAAAATCAAAACAAAATGGATCAAAGACCTAGACATTAAAAGAAAAACACTGAACTTTTTTGGAAGAAGATATAGGCAAAACCCCTGACGGCACAGGTGGAGCGAAGCACTTTCTCAGATACCCAAAGCATATGAGATAATACTAAAAATCAACAAAGTGGATTATATCAAATTAAACACCTTTCGCACAGCAAAAGAAACAAAACATAGAATGAAGAGGGCAGCCACGGAGTGGGAAAAATGGCAGCTGCTTCTCAGACAGAGGACTGTTAGCAAAAATATACAAAGAACTGAAATATTTAGACCCTCCAAAGTAAAAAACCCAATCAAGATATGGACATTTGAAATTAATAAACAGTTCTCAGAAGAAGTCTGCATAGCCAGCAGACACACGAAAAGAATGTTCAGGATCTTTAGCCACCAGAGAATTGCAAATCAACTCATCTAACTCATGTAAGAATGACTGGTAATAAGAACTTTAAAAACAGGAAATGTTGGTGAGGTTATTGGGAAAGCAGAACCTGCGCACATTGTTGTTGTGATTGTAAACTGATGCAAATACAGTATGCAGTATGAAGATTCCTCAAAAAAACTGAAAATAGATATCCCATTTGACCCAGCTATGCATGTTCTGGGTATCTTCCCCAAAGAGATAAAGTCCTTGTAAAAGAGTAATATACCTATGTTTATAGGAGCATGACTTATAATAGGCATTTGGAAGAAGAGAGATGGAAGAAAGTAAGAAGGCAGACCTTATGGAGAGGGAAAGGGATATGGTGGGAAGGGGTTAGGGGATGGAAAAAGGAAAGTGATGTGATATGTAAATAATTTTAATTTTTTTAAAAAATGATGATTCATTACCACTCAAGACAGATCCAGACCATGAGTATTATACAAGATTCCCAATGGCTAAGGCCCACTAATTTGCCAATATGGGAAGGAGTGTATGTTTCTTCTCTCTCTGCCACAGTTCTTAGAATTCCAGCTAATATAAAGACACCATGTGGAATGAGAGACTTAATTGAGTTCACTGTTTATACCAAAAACACGTTAGAAATGTAAAAAATATTCCTGAAAACCTCAGCCTAGCAATGCTTGTTCATATAACCATGCATCTGCAAAGATCATAGGTAAATTCATCCCTGTTTCACCTTCTCCTTCTGGAATAAGTGGCACTTCAGACTTTGCACGCGTGTTACCCCAAACCTAATGCCCCCCACTTGCTCTCATCCTTGGCTTAAATAAGGAGATGATCCTTATCTCAACTGGGTAATTTGTCAAATCCCCGTTCCAAAGCAACAATCTCTTAAAATCTGGGGCCTTATAGGGGGCTCAAGTCTTTGGTTTATGTTTCTTCTAGGTTCAAACCTTACCTATGAGTATTCTAATTCATTCCTTCTTGGATCCTAGGCCATGCAGGACCTTTACTGTTCACTAAACATAGTGATCATTTTTCTCACTTAAGCAAAGTATTTGGTATATCACACTTCCCCTTATTTCCAGATCACGTAGAAAAGGAAAATGCGTAACTGATCCTGACCAATGGACTGACAGCTTCCTCTGGAGTTTAGAGGATACAGCTGAGACACTGACAATGCACACTTCTTGCCCCTATATTTTTGCTACAACCTCTAAATCATCTATGCTTAACAAACCATGATGCATCTCATTGACTTGGGCATACGATTACTCTCTTAGCCAGTTACAGCTAGTTTTCATCTTGAATCAATTTATTCTAGTAAAATTCACTAATGTATATTTAATGTATTTATTTTAAAACAAAAGGAAGAAGCCTGGGCACCTGTTAATCTGGTTAGAAATTGGATGGAGATTTCTTCTTTAGAACAAATTACTCTTGCCATGGAACATATGAGACAAAAAGATTCCTCAGCATTCTCATTGCTATTGTGATAGCGGCCATGTCCTTAGCAGCCACTGCTGCAGCAGCTGGAGTAGCTTTAGCCCATGCCTTTCAAATTGCGTACATGGTGGCAAATAATTACTTTCAAAATGTGACGTCGGAGCTTTTTTCACAAACTGGTGTAGACCAAGAAATTCTTCAGAGATGAAATGCCCTCAAGGCTACAGTACCTTGGATCAGGGAACATCAACAAGCTCTTTCACTATCACAAGCAAGACAGCTGTGAGTCCAATCTCATTCTTTGTGCATAACAGCCATTCCTTTTACCAGCTTCACTTCCTGGGATCAAGTACAAAAGCTCTTTCATGGGGACATTCATTATAATTTAGGACAAGCTATCACAGATCTATGGCACAAACTTCAAAATCAAGTGGCTCAACTCAAAAAAGGAACTCAGAATGAAACTCTTACTCATCGAAATGATGTAATTCATTGGTTTAATTCCAAAAATTGGTTTAAATGACTCAATTTGCACATCTGGATTATAGAAGCTGTTGGAAATATATTTGTCTTTTTCTTTCTTGGTACCTTAAAAGTACCTTGCCATCTTTTTAATAGAAGCTTCAAAGTGAAGGCCATGGTCGCTGTGCTTCAAAGATCACAGCTTCTAACCAGATAATTGGAACGTTTTTGCACACCTCCAGATTCATTTATCAAGCTCCAAGACATTTAGCCTATAGCCATCCACAATCTTGCTTCAATCTCTATCCTCCTGACATTCAATGCACACTCAGTAAAACTGTCATAAATTGACAACTAAATTTTCTCTAATTTCTTTGCATAAGGCACAGAACACGCCAAACTTTTGAAAACCAAAGTTCTGGAAATGTGTCTGCAATGGTTCTGAATAAGTTTAAACCATCCTTACAATTCACAGAAGGTTTATGGCTAAGCCATAGGGCAAAGAAACATACGCACATCCTAATTTGGCTTTTATTTCTCTATGTATTTTGACACTTTATATCTTTTTGTTTAATGATGCTTTAAAACAAAAAAAGAAGAAATGTGGGACAACAAGAGTTAATTCTCTTCCTAAACGACCAGGATTTTATTTGACCTCAACAATGACCTCTTGAGAATGTGACCTATATTTCTGCGAGCCTCAAACTATATGCCCCACAAGACTTCACCTTGCTTATAAATCAAGACGACTGATAAGAAGGTCTGCCTTGTAACTTTGTTTCTCACTCCTACCTGTAAGCTGTGTGACTCAATCAGCCATTGTGTTAATCTTCAGTTCAGCTTTTAGAAATTTCTGGAAATGATTCTCTGTCGTAATTATTTTTCCTCTTGCTGTATAACTTTTTTTCTGCCAACAAATACAAATACACAGACAGATGTCAACTCAGTGCTGTTTGGTGGCCTTACTCTCATCTATAGGGGGAAACTGCATAGACACTGAAGACCTCTCTTAGTCCTCAAGATGGACTCTTAACCAATTTCATGCTTCTAGCCTTTTTGGTGAAACGTAATAGGAATATAACTTTTTTATTTTTAAAATATATTCTTAAAATCTGTCGTATGCCCAAAGGAACAGATAAATTTTTTTTTCCTCCCATATTAGGTTGTTTGTTCACTTTCTTTGTTGTTTTATTTTCTGTGCCAAAGTTTTATAATTTGGTATAATCTCATTTGTTGATTCATGGCATTATTTCTTATGTAACTGAGATTCTGTTCACAAAGTACTTGTGCATGACTATGTTTTCAAAATTTTATCTATTTAGTGTTTCGTCATACCTGGTGTCACAGTTGTAATATCTAGATCTTTCAGACGTATAATTTGATTTTAGAACAGCACAATGGATATGCATCAAGATTAATTCTTTTGCATACGAATAACCATTTTCCAGAACCATTTGTTTAAAAAGGTTAATTTTTTTTCTCATACATGTTTTTGACCTCCTTGTCAGAGATTAAATGGCTGAAGGTGGCTGGAGCTCGAAGATCAAGCTTCTCCCACACTAATGAACTTAACTGACATCTACAGAGTGTTTCATCCTACAAAAGCAGAATGCACAGTTTTCTCAGCACCACATTGAACTTCTTTCAAAATAGGTCATAACTTGGGCTTTAAATTATTCTTAAATAAATAAAAAGAATTGAAATAAGACCCTATGAACTATTAGATTGTAGTTGAATAAAGCTAGAAATAAGCAGAAAAAGAAACCACAGAAATAGCATTAAAAACATGGGGATTGAATAATAAATTAATGATATATCAATGACTTAAAAGAGAAATCAGGAACTAAATTAAAATTTTTCTATTATCAAAAGTTGATGAAAGCACAACACACAGAAACAACGAAAAGTAATAAAAGCATTTATAAGAGAGAAGTTAACAGCTGTGAATGCATATATTAATAATAGAATGGTCCCGTATTCAACACCCAAACAACACAATGTCCTAGAAATACAAGAAAACTCCAAATCTCAAAGTAGTAGATGGGATGAAATTCTAAAGACCAGAGCAGAAATTAATGAAATTTAATTAAAATACCAATACAAAGAAACAATTAATCAAAAAGATTGAAGAGTCAGCAAAACTTAGCAAAGAAGGAAAGAAAAAATCATGTCAATTGGTTAGAAGTGAGAAAGGTAAAATTATAACAGACATCAGTAAAATTCAGAAAATTGTAAGAAATTATTTTGAAAACTTATATTCCCCAAAATTGGAGGACCTAGAAGTAATGGTTAAATTTCTAGACACATAATTATAAAAATTGAATGAAGAAGATACAAATAGTTTAAATAAACCAATCATAGGCAATAAATGAAGTAATAAAACCCCTGAAAACTAAGTAAACCCAAGATCTGATGAATTTACCACAGAAACTTATCAGAATTTGTAGGAATACATAACAATAATATCCATTAAATTCTTCCAAGAAAGTGAAAGGGAAGGATTATTTAAAAACCCATTCCTGGAAGCTAACATTTCCCTGATACCCCTACTGGGAATAGACTTAATAAAAAGTAAAGCTAGAGATCATTTTTCTTAAGGAACATAAATATAAACATTCTCAAAAATTACTTTGAAATATAGTGTAATACATAATAAAAAGATAAAACATTATGGCCAAATCGTACTCACTTCAGGGATACAGGACTAGTTCAACATACATAAATCAATAAATATAATAAATCACATAAGCAGAAGCAAAGACAAAAATAACATGATCATATTAACAGATGCAGTAAAGACTTTGATAAAACTCAACATCCATTTACGATTTTAAAATAATTCTGAAAAAATAGGCAGAATATTACTTCAAACTGTTAAAGCCATAAAAAAGAAACCCACCACCACCATTTTTCTAAATAGGGGAGATCTAAATGCATTTTGCTCTAAAATGAAAAGAGACCATCAATGCTATTCAGCGTACTAACAGAAAGTTGAACCAGAGTAGTCAGGCAAGAGAAAAAATGAAAGGGGTTATGCAGGTATTGTGAGACATGACGCCAAAGTTACAGAACACTTAGAGGTCCAATTGAAAGTCTTTGTTCGGCTGCCCATGGCTGCACAGGGAACGAGTTTGGAGAGTGCAGCATCCAGCCTTGTGCAGAGTTTTTAAGCAAGAAAACCGCATCCTGTTCTCACACTTGAGTGATTTCTTGGCAGCAGAAAGCAGGGTTACAGAGGCAGAAAATGAGCCAGTTAGTTCAGGTTGTTGGTGTTTCTTAGAAACTGAAACTGAGCTTGGGACTTTCCATCCTGGTAGATGTGTAAGCTATGTGCAGTGCTGTAGGGATGAAATGGCTACCTCAATATGGCATTGGTCTGCTCAAGCTATATATTACACAAGAAAAGAAAAATTCAAACAATCTTTATTTGCAGGTGACAAGATCCTTTACGAAGAGCCCCCAAAACTTCCACTAGAACTTAGGACTAATGAACAAATTCAGCAAAGTAGAAAAATATAAAATCAATAGCATTCTTATATACTAGCAATGACTGCACTGAGAAAGAAATCAGAAAAAACAATTCCATTCACGGAAGCATCAATATAAAGTAAATATGTAGACTAACGTATTCAAGAAAGTGAAAGACAGCTGTAGTGAAATCTATAATACTCTAGAAGACATTAGAACATGAAAAGGCATTCTATGTTTTTGAATAGGTGGGATCCAAATTATCAAAATGATCATAGCATACAATACCACATATAGATTCAATAAAATTCTAATCAGAATACCTGAAGAATTCTGCACATAACTAGAAAAAAATACAATCCAGATTGTATTTATGTGAAAGAAGAAGAGAATCACAATAGCCAAAGTAACCCCAAGCAACAAGAGCCAATCAAGGATCCTCACAATCTCAGACTTCAAGTTCTATCGCAAAGCAACAAGTATTCAAAATCCACATGCTACTGAGAGCCAGAGGGACAGCACAGAGGTTAACGTGCTTGCTTAGCAAACACAAGGCCCTGAATTTGATCCCCCAGCACCACATACTAGCTGTGTGTGGTGGTGGCAGCTTGCACAGCTATAACCCTTGGACTTGGGAGGCTTGCTATGAATCTGAGGCCAGTCTGGGCTACATAGCGAGTTTAGGAAGAGCCTGGACTACACAGTGAGACCTTGCATCAAAAAAAAAAAAAAAAAAATCACATGGTACTGTCACATAAACAGATGTGTGGATGAGTGGACCAGAATTGAGGATGTGCACTAATTTAAATAGCTTATGTAAAAAAGAAAGGAGTAGCTTGAAAGGGACAAAAAGGTAGAATAAATATAAGAGGAGAAAGCAGAAGATAGGAGAAGGTATGAGTAGAAAACTAAGAAAGGAACAAAAATAAGAAAAGAATGAGATTTCAAATGAGAAGTGAGGAGATGGGCAGATTATATCTAACTTCTAAACTAACAGTCAAGCCATGTTAGATAACCTCTACAAACAACCTCTAAAGTGGTCAACATGTGACTTAACTACACAGAGCTATTTACAAGCAATAGTAGAAGTTTATACACATACATGTAACTATGAATACATACAGATGACTGACATTCAACAAATGAAACAAAAGTAAGTTAGACACACAAAATAAAGCAAACAAGTAGAAAACACAGTAGACACTGTGGTCAGGGCCTCCAGTGGGACTTAATTCCTTCAGGATGAATACCAAAATATACAAGAAATTCCCATTGCTACATATTAAATAAAATAAAGAACTCCACTGTAAAGGGTTGAATCTAAAATGTCTCCCCAAAGCCTCCCGGGTTTGAGAGGTGATTTGATCATGGTTGTTAATTGTATCAGTAGGTTAGCCATTGGCAATGTCATGTACTGTTTAAAAAAAAAAATGAGGCCTGGTTGGAAGGAAGAGACCACTGGAACAAGACCCGGAAAGGTATACTGCCCTCCCTAGCTCCACGCCTGTTTCTCTCTCTTTACTTCCTGGCCAACATAGGTGAACAGAATTTCTCCAGCTAGGCCCTCTGGCAGGCCCTTTTGCCGCTGCCAGCTGCCCATGAGTGGAATGAGATTTTCTGAAACTGTTAGCTAAAATAAACCTTTCCTTCCTCAAGTTGTCAGGGTTACATATTATGTCTCAGCCATGAGAATGCGACTAGGACACTTACTAAAATTTGTCAAAATATCTGAATACACACTTTTCAGGACACAAAAATTATCAACCGGTATATGAGAAAGTATTCAACATCAATGTATGGTTTGGATCTGGAGGTCTCCCAAAAGCCTCACATACCTATGGAAACTGTCTACTTTTGAAAGGTGGGGCCTGCCGGGGAGGGTTACATGCTTGGGGCTTGATCTGGAGGGGTGTGAGCAGAGTCTGCCCTTCCTCTGAGATTTGGCTTAGTTCAGCAATGCCATGAGGAACTCTGTCTCAGGGTCTGACTCCATCAGGCCACTCATCTGTGAAGGGGCTCTTTGGAAACCATAAGCTACAATAGATCTTTCTTCCTATCAACACCAAACCCATTATTTGCCTTAAAGAGAACAAGAGATAGCTTATTGCAAAGCTATGAGTGACCTTGGCCAAGGAACATGAACTCAGGTTTCCCCAAATAGCATGTGCTAATGAGTAGCAGTGACATATACCACTTATGGCTACAGAATAGACGAAAAACATAAATCAAAGCACACTTTGAAAACATTAGTAGAAGCAACAGGTAGGTGGTCACCCTGAATAAGGAAACTTTTACTACAGGCCTCAGAAGTTATCTAAGGGCATTCTTAACTCACAGGTTGTTGGAAAGCTGGGGGTTCTGCTTTTATATTCTAAAAAGATCATTTAGCAATTATAGAAACATTACATGTCAAAGGATTTATCCTAGGATGTTAAGTCCTGTAGGGGGAGAGATGACAGATGTGGCCATAAAAAGGGCCAAGACGGCCTCTGATAACCTGGCTGTGCAAACATCTCAACCTCTCCATAAGTGTTTGGGAATCCAATTAGCTGATCCCAGGAGGCTCACTGTGAAGGAGGCTGTGTTCAGAAAACTTTAATTATCATCCCTAAAATTCTGGATGTTAGGTATTAGGTCACAGCAACAAAAGGTAATTACAGAAATTACTTGGCACCAGAGAACTGGAGTCATTACTATGGCTTTATCTGAATATGTTGTTTAGAAGCCTTTGGAACCGATTTATGGGAAGAGTTTGGAAAGGTTTTAGAATGCCTGCATGAGTAGTCTTCGAGTGCTCTGAGCTGCGCTTAATGAGAGATTCTGGTCAGAGCTCAGAAGAGCAGAATGTTGATAGAAGGGCGGACTATAAAGGCCAGGCTCAATAATTTTCATATGAGAAGGAGAATTGTATTGGCAAGTGGTCTAAAAAGCAAGCAAGCTGTGGTCTGGCAAAAAAAAAAATTTGTCAGCTCTTCTTCAGAGACTGCCTGAAACTGAGGTGAGGGGCAGTGGACTATATAATCCGGTAGAGGAAATTTCAAGGCAGCCTAATATTCATGTTGTCATATGGCTACTGTTTGCAGCTTTGGTCAACTGGATGGCAAAAGGCAGGAGGAAAAATATGACAGAGAAATAGCGTTTAAATTTTTCCAGTTTTGCCTAACTCGAAGGGCCTTCAATGGTGTGGCAAAAGACCACAGAGAAGTTAAAGACATTAACACCAAAAAGAAGGCAAGGATTTACAATTGGGATTATAGTAAGGATGCCTTTCAGGCATCACAAAGGTCAACAGGACCCCACTATTTACTAACTCAAAAGTGGAGAGGAAGAAAAACTTTGCTCTGAGAAGTGTACCTTAGGGCCAAAGATAAAAAGTGTCTTCCAGAGTCCATCTGCCTAGAGCTCAACCACCTAAAAAGTCAGGGAACTCGGTAGCATCTGTCCAAAGGGGTCTGGCCTCTGTTCAAGTCAGTGGCAACCTTCAGCAATACCCACGTGGTCCTGGCTTTACAGACTTGCAGAGTGCAGCAGCTGCGAGTCCATGGAAGCTTCCACCCACATTTCAGAGAAAGGCCTTGGAGGCCAAGCAGTGTGCCCCTGGGAGGGCAGTGTGTGAAGTTGTAAAGGAGAAGCCTAAGGTGCAATGGAGAATCCAGGAATTTGGAGAAGCCGGGAGCATGGATTGTTCCCTGAGCAAGGCTGCAGGGTATAGATGATATTAGCTCAAAGGAGAAAAGATGGAGGTTACAGACAGCAGCAATTCTGTACAGGCAGGGCCACTTGAGCCCTTCGGAGTTCATATCTAGCCACAGTTAACTTTGGGCTCTGGACCCCAGATCTATAGGGCTTAACCCTTGCCCTGCTGGGTTTAGAGCTTGTTTTGGTCTGCTTGACTTTTATCCTCATGTTCCTCCCTTTTGAAATGGAAATGTTTATCCTGAGCCATCATATGTTGGAAGTGCTTAACTCTGGTTTTCACAGGATCTCACAGCTGCGATTTTGCCTTGTGTCTCAAAAGAGACCTTGAACTTAGGCTTAAAAATACTGGAAATGTTAAGACTTCGGCAACTTTACATGAGTCTTTAAGAGGCTGGGGTTGAATATTGTAGTTTGAATCAGGAGTGTCCTTGTCTTAGTTACTTTTTCGTTGCTGTGACTCAATACCCAAGAACCACAAACTTAGGAAAGGAAAGGTTTGTTTGAGCTCACAGTCTCGAAGGTCACAGTCCATTCAGGGGTGACCGGCAGCAGTCGAAGTACATGGCAGAGAGAGAGGTGGAGGCAGCTTCCCCGGACCAACAAGAAGACAAGCTGAGGCTAGTTGAGACTAGTCCCAGTCCTCCAGGAAGGCAGGTGCAGCTTATGTATCCTTTCAGGTCTCCGCCCAGTAACCAGTCCCTCCTGCATCCAGGTGTGGCCACTACACACCGTTAATCCTAACTTAAGTGCAATCTACCCCTCCAGACCAGACCCCAATCCAACAACATCACATGGTTCCTTTAAAGTACATGAGACTTTGGGGGGGGGGGGCACTCCAGATCCTAACCACAACAGTCCACAAAAAGCCTCACATACCTATGAACACTGTGTACTGTTGGGAGGTGGGGCTTGACGGGAAGGGGCAGATGCTTGGACCTTGATCTGAAGGAATGTGTGCCGGTTCCACCCTTCCTCCCAGGCTTGGTTCTGTTCTGCCATGCCGTGAAGAGCTCTATCTCCTGGTCTGGCTCCAACCTTATTCTACCACTTCCATCTACCATCTGTTAATGGACTCCGACCTTCTAAAACTGTGACCTAATTTTTCCTTCCTAAAGTTGCAGATGCTGTGGATTGAGTCACAGTGATGGAAAACTAACTAAGACAGCCACTAATCATTAAAGAAGAGCAAATTAAAACTACAATGAAATAACAGTTCACACCTTTTGGGATAGTGGTCATTTTGAAAACAAAAGATACCACGTATTGCCAATGATATGAGGAAAAGGAACATTGTATATAAGTATGAAAATTGGTATCGTTCCTGTGAAAAATGGAATCAACATTTAATCCAATAAGTGTGCCACTGGATATACGTGAAAGAGAATTTACTAAGGTTTTTGAAGAGACATATACACCACAATACTTATTATACAATTATTCACAGTAGCCAAGATGAATACAAAAATTGGAATATATATGCATACATAACAGAATATCTTTCCTTTAAGATGAAGTAAATCCTGCAATTTGAAGGAACATCCTTGGACCAGGAGGACAGTATTCTAAATGAGACAAGACTGCCATTGAAAGAAAAAATACATTTTACATCACTTCACATGTAGAATCTAAAATACTCAAAGTCCTACAAGAAGAAAGTAGGATGGTGGCTGTCAGGGCTTACGGGGAGGAGAAAATGGAAAAAAAATAATTAGATGGCACAGAACTTGAGTTATGTGAAAATTATAAATTCAGAGAGATGTACTGTATAGCACAGTGCTAACAATAATGTATTGTATACTTAAAATTTATGGAGAGGATAAATTTGATATTAAATGTTTGTCCTGCAGACACTCAACAAGAATACAATTAACAAAAAGAGTGAAGGAAAATTTGAAGACTTTAGAGTTAGGACTCTTAATGGTGGTGTTGATTTCAAGAGTACACAGTTCTCCTCAAATTCATAAAAATATGTGTATTAAATATGTGTAGCTTTTTACTTACCTGTCTTACTTTGATAATGTAGTTTTGAAAAAGCAGACTTTGTAAAGAAATACTTTAATTTTTATGAATTTTTATTCTTATTTTTTGAAATGAAGTTCTTGTACTTTAACCAATTTACTTATAATTTTGTAGACCTCTAAGTTTTCCTGAAAATTTTGCCTCTTGAATTGGGCTATAGATCATTATTCTTTCTTCTGCACTGCCTGGATCTAGCCTCTTTTATTTTTTCTTCCACAACCAGATTCTGTTCCCTCTCTTCTTCCTCCTGCCTTCAATTCACTTCTGCATGGCCACTCACTTCGTCTGATTTTTAATTAACATTAACTTTATCTGGGTTTTGTAAAAGTGACTTTTTATTTCTTGTAAGATGAGGTTAGGCTTGGAGAAAAAGAACGATAAGTCAATGTAACAAACATTATAGAACAGCAAAAAAAAATTTAAAGCAAATGTGAAAACAGTGACTGTGTCAACTGAGAGGCTCCATTCCACTGAAACTCTTCAGGTCAACTCAAAAGGAAAGGAAGAAGAGGACAAGGGCAATAGTGGTAGTCATAAATTGGTTCCAAACTTTGCAAATTTTGTGAGGTTTCTTTTAGCAGGGCACTTTTCCTAGAGAGGTTCTATTATTGAATAAGTTGGTACAGAGGTTAGGAGTTTTGGTTCTGGAATTAGATTGCTTGTGCTCATATCCCAACTTTGCCCCTAACTAGCTACACTACTCAGACAAATCACCTACCTTCGCTAAGTTTTGATGTATTCCTTTGCAAATCAGTATAGCATCTGCCTTAAACAATTACTGTGGGGATTACATGAAATGCATGTAAAGTGATTAACACATTGCCTGGTATAGAGTCAGAATTTGATATAAATAGGTTATTTAAGCAAATATGGTTGATGGTAACTGTAATAATGATCATCTTCTAGGAATAGTAGGAGTAGTAGTACCAGAAGTAAATGAACTGTAGTATACTGACCAAAAATAGCCATAGTCTTTCATTTGCTTGTTTGCTTTACATTTATTTTTACCTACTGTGATACTCCTGCTTAAAGATTAATGAAATAAGATGGAAATCAACCATTTTAGTGAAAATATTTCTCTTTTTTCTTTCCAAATCATCAATAAAGAAATAAAACCTTATCAGCAAGGTAAGTGGCTCTCTTACTCTGAAAATAGTTAAAGTGTTTACTCTCATTTTAATTACATAAAATATATTCACATTTCTGTCCTTTTAATTTTCTCATCATCACTTGTTACTTTATGCAAACAAGACCTCTGATATTCCTGTGCACTCTGTACAAAATACAAGGTTGAAGTACCATATGTAACTGACGTTCTGAGTGAGGACTGTAAGAAGATCTTATTTTTTAGCTCAAACAAATTCAGAAAATATAGTTTTATCACATATTGATTTTATTTATACTTTAAAATTATTTTTAGTACATCTTGAGTTGATAGGTTTTCATCCCTTTACTTCATTAGGCACAATTTCGGGCATATAACTCTCAAGTGAAGCTAGCAACCATTGGCCACTAGAGGGCAGAAAAAGACCGGCACAGACGAAACACGCCAGAATCAGAAAGAATGCTTGGTCCTTGAGAGAAATAAACAAAGAAAAATTCTTGATATAATGTTTTGGCCTAAAGCAAAAGGTTCTGGTGTGGTCTGAAGCAGAGAAATGAGGAGGTAATATTTAATGAATATAAAAATTTCTATAACTCAATAGGACCTGAAATTGAGCAATGCATTTAATGGCATTAAAAGGAAACAGGAACCAAATGTAAGAACACAGTTACAATTTAAATTACTTTTTTAATCATGTTACTAAAGTTAGAGCCAAAGCTATAGTGAAACACAAGAAATGACTAGGAAAAATGGAATCAGGACCCAAGTGAGAAAGTAAAAAGATCACTAGCCATGCAGTTTCTTCCAACATGGTGTGAGAAAATTCTATCTCTTTTTGAAGGAGTATGTTTTTCTAACTAACACCTGGATAGACACAGTTTTAAAGTTTTGCACCTAAGAAATCTTAGGCAACTGGACACTCCGCTCTCCTCAGGTTCATTCTTGGGAAATAATGGAGTATTAAATGATTATCTTTTATGAAAGTCTATGGCTGATATGGAAAACATCAAAGGATGATGTTATCATATTTAAGGTCATTCTAGCCATAAAAAGTCTAGTGAAGTTGACTTGTCAGCCTCAGGGACACAGAGCTATAATAAATAACAGTTCTAATATTAATTAATAAATAATGCCCAGAAATATTATGTGCAATTTCAAGGGTAAAAAAGAAAGCAACGTCAGCGGAACCCACAATTGGCATGAAAGAAACTTTAAAAGAGTCAGATTGTTGCCTACAAGAAGCTACGTCCTTTCTAATAGCATCCCAGCTCACTTTGGGGAATTTACCACTTTTTCATTGCATAGTATTTACACGATATTAGCACAAATACTCTGTTAACTCTGTCCTTCTCCCATGAGAACTGACAGGATTAGGAAGTTGGACACGTAATGTACTCTCAGCCATTCAAAAGTCCTGTCCCTGAACTTTAAGTATGTAAGAAGGTAACAGGCAGAAGAGGGAGAAGATAACACTTTCCTGTTTGGACTCATAGGCTAAATTCTAAAAACAACAGTTCAAAATGTGAACCATGAATCACATACGTGTAGTTTTGTAACTATAGTAAGCCAGCAATCTTTCGTTGAAGCAATAAATAAATTAATAAATAAATAAACCAAGGAAGCTGTGTTCTTAATAATGTCACTTTATTTGCAAATCTATAAAAGACAGCCGTGTGGGGCTGGAGGAATCGTCAGCGGTTACAGTACTTGCTGCGTAGGCTCGTACGCTTGTAAACTGGCCAGAGTGACGCACATCTGTAATCTCGAGACAGGCTGAGGCAAGCGGATTGCTGTGAGTTTGAAGCCAAACTGGTTTCATAGTGAGTTCACAACTGGCCCGTGCTGCAGAATGAGACTGTCTCAAAAAAAAAAAAAATTGTCTTGAATGAGTACATCTTAACATAGGGTGAAAAGATATGCCATTAATATGATTAAGCAAATCAAGATTGGACTGTGGTATGTAACTCGGGCTATTCTGTTCCTGAGCTAATGTAAGGTGATGCAAGCATTGACTAATATTGGGAGAGAGCAAAAACGGTGGAAACAACTCCAAAGAATCCTTTGAATTTGTCTAGACACTTGAGGAAATCAATCAGTGTATTATATTCTTAATCTCAGACCTTGACCCGTTTAATGTCAAAGAACATTGTTCTCAATGAGAAAAATATGTCATATTGAACTTCATTTGTATTATAAAATTAATATTCCATAAATGAAGGCAATATATACTTGAGAAGCAAACACACTAAAAGCAAAACAGAGATTTTACTTGACATTAAGTGCCATTTATATTCAGGTTCTTAACTTTAATATTTTTAAAAAGCATTTTGAGAGAGGGTCCCAATTTATAGCCGAGGCTGGTCCTGAACTCACTACGGAGCCCAGGCTGGCCTTGGAATCAAGGCAATCCTCCTGCTTCAGCCTTCCAAGGGCTGAGATTACAGGCGTGTGCCACCACACCCAGTTTTAGTGGCACTGGGAAATCGAACTTGGGTACTTAACACTTACCTAAGTGTGCTTTAGCCACTGAGCCATCCCTCCAGCCCCTTTCACTTTATTTTTAACTGAGGTATAAAATACAAAATGCACATATTAATGGTATATAGCTATGCTATGGGAAGTTTTGATATTGTATATACTGTTTAATCAGGTTAAGCATAGCTATCTTCTCAAACATTTATCACTTCTGTGGAAAATATTGGGAGATCTTTTTTTTCAGATATACAATGCACGATTGTAGCCACTCTGCTATGTGCGACTACCTGTAGCCACTCTGCTACGAAGTATCTAAGCACAGCTTCTCATTCCTATCTACAAGCAGGTTGATATCAGTTGATCAAACTTTTCCCGCTTCTCCCCCTCCTAAACTCTCCCCAGCATCGGGTAGCTGCCATTCTACTCTCAATTTCTACAGGATTAACTGTTTTCCTCTACATGTGAGTGATTTGCATGTGCTTTCAATAAGCTCATTGGCTTAAACATAGTAATTGCCAGTTCTGTCCTGTTACTGCAAAAGGCAAATTTCCAGATTTTTATGAGTGAATACTATCTCATCATATATCCATGCATCAATATTTGTACTCATTCTCCAGTTGATGGACACTTAACCTTAACCTTTTTGTGGTTATTTTGAATAGCTCTGCAGTGAACACGAGGGTGCAGATGTTTATTTGACATTAATTTTACGTGCTTTAGATATACACCCAGCACTGGAATTGCTAGAACATATATTAATCCTCTTTTTAATTTGTTGAGAAACATCCATGTAGTTTTCCTTAATGACTCTACGAGTTTACATTTCTACACAGTGTGTGACGGTTCATTTATTTACATATCCTTATCAATAATTGCTACCTTTGATAATGGTCATTCTTAAGGAAGTGAGGCTATATATCACATTGTAATTTTGACCTTTATTTCCTTGATAGAGACACTGAGCATATTTCATACAGCTGTTGGCAATTTATATGACTTATTTTAAGAAATGTCTATTTAGATCAATTGCCTATTTTGAATCATTTTCAGAAGTATAGAAAGAAAATATTTTCTCCTGTTCTCTAGATTATCTCTTGACTTTGTTAATTGTTTTCCTCCTAAGGCAGCAGCTTTTGTTAAATTGATTTCCAATCGTGTGCATTTGCTACTGTGCTTTTGGAGTGTTGTCCAAGAAATTCTTTCATATTACAAAGTCCTAAAGAGTTTCTTATATTTTTTTCTAGTGATTTCATTGTTTGTACCTTATATATAGGTTTTTAAACTAATTTTAACTTGCTTTTTTGTGTCATTAGTGAGACATAAGGGCTAGTTTTACCCTTCTATATGCAGATATTCATTCTTTCTACACCATTTGTTGAAGACAATGACTTTTTTTTGTTTTACGGTTTTTGCAGCTTTGTCAAACATTTGTTGTCTTTAGTTGCATGAGTTTACTTCTAAAATCTCAATTCTGTTCCATTGGCTTAGGTGTCTGTTTTTGCACCAATGAAATGCTTTGATTACTAGAGCATTATAATATATTATGAAGTCCAGGAGTGTAATGTTTCTAGCTTTGTTCTTTTTGCTCAAGATGGTTTTGGCTATTCAAGATGTTTTGTGAGTTCATGCAAGTTTTACGATTTTTTTTAGTTACATGATAAATGTTATTGATATTTTGATAAGGACTGCTTGGTGAATAAAGTTTTTTACAGTGCTGTTAGATATGATAATGTATTGGTAGAAGTTTTTGCATGTATGCTCACAAAGGCCAAGGCCTTGTGGTTTTCTTTCATGTTAGTTTTGCGTCTTTATCTAGCTTTGGTATTACGTAATAATAGGCTGCTAGAGTGTGTTTGAAGCAAATTTATCTTCCATTTTGGAATAGCTTAAGAAGAATTTGCATTAGTTATTTTTAAAATACTTGATAAAATTTTAGCTGAAACCTCATGATTTAATTTAAAGACTATTTTACCTAATATATACTTATAAATATTGGCTATATGGCTACTCTTGCTTTTTGATGAATTTTTATTTGCATGGAATATCATTCTATTCATTCATATACATCTTACTTTTCTGGATTCTATTACTGCTCTCTAATAATATATTTTTAATTTTTATTACCACTTATGTTTTCTACTTACACTGAATACATGAGAGAAACATGTGATATTTCTTTTTCTAAGTCTAGTTTATGACACTTAGCATAACAATCTCCAGTTCCAACTATTTTCCTGCAACTGACATGACTTTATTTTTCTTTATGGTTGATATATTTATGGCATATATGTATATACATACACACACACACACATATATACATATATGTATATATGACACATATATATTTTCTTTACGCATTTATCAGTAGACGGGCATTTATGCTGTTTCCATAGATTAAATTTACTTTGAAGTAGCCTTTTGATTTGATGTAACTCCATTTGTTATTTTGCTATTAATTACCATGCTATTAGAGTCTTATTTGGAAAGCCTTCCTTCCGACTGTATCTTGAAACTTTTACCCTATGTTTTCTTCTAATGGTACCAATGATACCAGGTTTATACTTTGTCTTTGGCAAATTTTGAATTGATTTTGATACTGGGATATAGAAATCTAGATTCGATCTCCAACTTACAGATATCCAGTTTTCCCTTCACCACTTGACCCAGACTGTCTTTTTTCCAATGTATGTTTTTGGCAACTTGTTGAAAACCAGATGGTCATAGCTGTTTGGATTGGCTTTTCTGTACTTTATTTTACTTCATTGATCAATTTGTCTGCTTTTTAGTACCACCTTTTTATTATTATGCCTTTATAATAAATCAAGGGTTGAGATATCTCTAGTATTGCCTTTTCTTAGGATTATTTTTGGATATTTTGAGTTTTTATATGAGTTATAGGATGTTTTTCTACTCCTGTGCCTAAAATTTCAAATACTATATTGAACAAGGGTAGTGAAGTGGAAGCCCTTATTTCATTTCTCTTTTCACAGAAAACACTTTCAGTTTTTTTATCTTTTAGTCTAAGGTTGGTTATAGGTTTGTCATATATACCCTTCATTATGTTAAAGTAATACATTTCTTTACCTGTCCTTTTAAATAATATATGAAGGAAGTTGGATTTTCAGAGGATTTTTCTGTATGTATTGAAATTATATTATTTTTATTCTTGATCTATTCACGTGCTGTATTACATTTAATGATTTGTGTATGCTAAACCATCCAACCATCCTGTGTCACTAAATGAAGCCAACCTGATCATGTGATGTTCAATTTTTATTTGAGAGTGTTTTAGTAAAGGTTCTTGCATCTGTGTTCAGCAACAAAATTAGTATGTGATTTTTATTTTATTGTCTTTACCCAGTATTGATATCATAGTAATAAAGGCATCTTAAGTAAATTTGGGTCAATTCTTCTACTCCATGGGAAAAATATGGTAAGAATTAATGTGAGTTCTTTTGTAAGAGTAAAATTTAGTGCTGAACTTGTCTCATTTGGGGCTTTTCTTTGTTGGAAATTTTTCAAATTACTGCTTTGATTTCATTGCTTGGTATTTATTACTTTGTTTTATATCTTTTGATTTAATACTGATAATTTAAATTTGCCTAGGTATTTATCCATTTTTAAAGATAAGGTTTTTATGTATTAAAAATACAAGATTTCAAAGTAGTCCTTGAATTATCTCTTGTTTTTAATTGTATCCATTATAATCTCTTAATTTATGTTTTAGTTGTATTAAGACAGATCTTCTCTTTCTTTTCCTTAACTTTGCCAAAGTTTTATAAATTTGGTTTATCGTTTCAAAGAAGCAACTGTTTGTTCAAATCGTTTTATTTTTTACTTCTATTTTCATAACTTCAACTTTGATCACTACTATTTTTTCCCTTGTTTTAGTACTGATTTTGGCTTGTTTTTGTTTTTTTCCAGGATGTTTAGTTGCATCCATAGATCTTTGGATTCTGTCTGATTTTTTCTTAAGTACTGATATCTACAAATTTCTCTTTCAAAATTGTCTTTATTTTATTCCATGAATTCTGGTATGTTTCCATTTTTATCTGATGTTAGAAAATTTAATTTCTTCTCTAATTTTTCAATGACTGAGAGATTATTCAGAAGTATATTTTCCAATCTTTATATGTTGGTGTAATCTCTGTAGTTTCCCGTGTTGATGCTGATTTCCTTGCATTACCATGACAGATAAAAGAAATAATTTCAAAATTTCTGAATTTGTTAAGATTTACTTAATTTCCTAAAATGTGATCTATTTGAAGAGATATCCATGAGCTGCTGAAAATAGTCTGTATCCTGCTGTTGTTGGATGGAGCATTCAGTAGACATCTCTTAAGTCCATTTGCTCTATAGCATCGTTCATTTCTTTCTTCTGTGTTATTGTTGGTGGGTTTTTTTTTTTTTTTGTATGAGGGACCTATCTGTAAGAGTTGTTTTTTGAAGTTACTCATAATTATTGTATTGGGCCTTTATCTGTTTCTTTATGTTGAGTGGTGTTTGTTTTATACAATTGTGTGCATTGACATATTTTCAATAGATTGCCCCCTGGTCAGTCAAGAGTGTTATTTTTGTCTCAGAATAGTTTTAGGTTAAAGATTGCCCTATTGATTATGGGTATAGCCACTTCTCTGTATTTTCAGATTAATTTGGCATGATTTATTTTTAACCTTTAAGTTTAGCCTATGTATGTTTTTTTTTTTTTTCTGTTGAGGTATGTTTCTTGCAAACAGAACATATTTCAGATTTCTGTTTTTAAAATAATCTTTCAGTCTGTATATTTTAATTGGATAATTAAGACCATTCATATTCAGGATTACTATTGAAATCATTAAATAATTCCATTTTATTGATTTTTCTTATACTTTCTTCTTTTCTAACACTCACTTACTGTCATTTATTCTTCTGTGTTTTAAGCTCCTTTCCTATACTCTGCAATAGGGGCGAGTGATTTTCTTTAGTTTATGACTCTTCTGGAAAATCTTTCTATGTATCTCTCTATCCATCTGTCATCTGTTCTTGATACTGGGTCTGAGCTTTCCAATCCCTAGAGTTAATTAGTTCCTCTGAAAACCTACCTCAAGATCACTGTCGGTTATAGATCTCTGAACATTTGTTGTGGAATATAATAGATTTCTTTACCAATGTCAGGTTGTAGATGGAGTTGCTTTCAGAATAAACTGCCAAATTGAGTTAAAAGCTTGCATGGACCCTATGTTTTTCCTGAAAATATGACTTCTAGTTTGCTTGTAATATCAGATGTATTTCACATTGGCTGCTTATCTCGTGATTATAGAGTCCATTTCCTTGCTCCCCGAGAGCCAGGTTTGAAATTATTAATCATTTCATACCCTTATTTGCATCGCTTCTTCAAACTTCTGAGCTATTAATGTTGCTTTTCACTTCTTCCTTGGTTGCTAGACTTCAAGTATCTTGATAAATGGAATATAGCTTCTCCTTTGTTGGCCTGATGCCTCGAAATTGCAGAATAGCACAAAGGTTATTTTATTCTGCCATCTTCGGGATGCCCTCATCTGTATCTTTGATTGGACACTCTAATTTATTAACATTTAAGGTAATTATAGATAAGCAAGGCCGTGTAAATGCCATGTCCTGACTCATTTTCCAATTTTATGATATTTTTTCTTTCTTCTGTCCACGGTCTTAGATTATGTTTAAGTGAGTTCCTCTAGTTGAGTGCTTTGATTCCTTGCCTGTTACTTTTTGTTTGTCCATGTAAGTTTTTGTCCTGTGGTTACCGCCAAGATCAGAAAAATATTTTCTGATTATAAAAAGCTACTCTGATATGCTAATCACTATCACCACAAATATAAAAAATGCTGGCAAATAGTTCTAAACTCTCAGCCCTTTTCTCCACGTGGTTTGAAATTTTGATGTTGCATTATACATCTACATATATTGTTCCTTAATTTTTTTCTTTTAGCCATGAATATTTTATTTTTGGTGTTAATACCGAAGATATGAATAGTTTGTATACTATGTACAGCACTTTGAAGTTGTCTGCGTAGTTATTGTTACTAGAGTGTTTTAGACCTTGCAATATGTTCTCCACTACCATCTCTTTTTTCTTTTCTTTTAGCATTTCTTCTAGAACAAGTCTGGTGGACTCATGTTCTCTCTGATTTTGTCTGAGAGCAACTAAATCTTTTCTCCATTTTTGAAGGACATTTGTGCTGGGAACATTGTTTTCGGTTTGCAACTGTATTTTTACCTTTATAGTATGAAAACCTCATGTTCTTCTTTAACTGTTATAGTTAATAGTTTAATAGTTATTCTTTAATAGTGTCCCAGGAAAACTGGGACACCTTCATATGTTATCATTTTTTCTTTAGCTGCCTTGAGAAGTTTTTATCTTCCACCATTTTGAGTTCGGTCATGGTATGTCTTGTGGTGCACTTGGCTTGGCTCAATATGGTTAATGGTCTTTCACCTTCATGTGCTTGAATATTTGCAACCCACCTTAAGATGAAGTTTTAATGCCATTATCTCATAGAATAGACTTTTTTTTGCCCTGTAGACATTTTCAAATCCTCCTTTAGCCCATAAATGTGAATATTTTCTCTTTAATTTTATTCCCAAAATTACTGCAGATTTTTTTCTTTCCATTCTCCTTTGTATGTATTTAGGCCTACTCCACAGCTAATATTTATAAAAACCAAAACAAAATAAAAGGGGGATCTGTTCCTCTGAGGCCCATTTTTCTGCCTATTTCTGGGACCTGTCAAAAGACTCTGTCAGTAAGCACTGGCCCTTGGAGAATTATGCTGTCCAAAGTTGAAGGAAATGTGTTCAAGTTAGCCCCTTGGCCATCAAGGCTGATATTATGCTAGGTCACATTTGAGTCTCCTGGTGCTAGGACCTGTCAAGTCTTTTGTCCTACCCCAAGCTCACTGCAAGGCTGGTAACGCTTGACTAGAGCTAGCACTTGAGTCTGTCCTACTGGTACCTAGTCACTGCCTAATGTTGAGGAAGTTTAAGAGGCTCCATCTGTGAGCTCTGGCTTACACACATTTGTGGTTTCTGTTTGACGTCAGGTCACACCACTGTAGGCCCAACTCTGAGCCAAAAGGCTAGCATTGGTGCCCTATTCTCCAACAGATTAAATCTTGTTCTTCACTCTGCCATCAATTTGGGAGTGGGGAGACGGAGACAGTCAGTCATCAGACCTGTGCGGTTCTGCCTATGAATATTAGCCTAAAATAGATATTGTGGGTCTTTTACCAACACTGCTGCTACCTGCAGAAGCCTTGGTAATGGATTTCATTTCTAAGGTCTCAAATTAATTCCTTCTCCCTCCACCAAGTACTCACTTGTTTCCATGTTGGGCTGCGTGGAGTTGGGGAAGATGTAATACTGCCAACTCTTTCATCTCTGCCTTTTTCAATGAACTTTTGGTTTCCTTTACACGAAAACTAGAACTTGATCTCTCACCTGCCTCCCTTGGATTCAAAAAAGATAGATTGGTGTGAATAGCTCTTCAGATCCATATGTCTATGGGGAGGTGATTCAGCTGTCACCTTGCTTTACCTGTCACCTGGCTTTACCTCTTTTTTTGTCCCATATAAGTGAACTGCAGAGGAAAAAACTTGCTACTAAAAATTTTCACCATTGATCAATAATAGGGATTCATTGAGAATCAAAATGTAGACAAACTTTTTGCCTTATGTTCTATAATGGCAATCAAAATTTCAAAGAAATCAGATCTTGTATTTTTAATAAATATAAACTTTGGATCGCAGAAAATGTTTTACATTGCAGTTGTCTCAATTGTTGCTTGTCATTCATCACAAATGGCCAGCGCTGGAGGGGTTTCTCAGAGCGTATCTTTGGAGCCATTAAGAGGCTAAAAGGGTCAACATGGAGACTTACTCCATAAGGGGGGAGCAGCAAAAATGCAGCCCTTATCAGAGTACACTCTCTTTATTTATTGGGTGTAGAAAGACGTGTACACCACAGAGATGATCAGGTCAAACAGTCAGTCAAGAGGGGTTGAATTTGGGGCAGACCAGGATCATTAACTGAACAGTTGCAGGAGAAAAGTACAAAGCGAGGTCAAAGTTGATAATGTTTTTCAATTGTTCATCTGTACTTTATTCACAAGCAAGCAGGTGGCGATAAGAAGGGAACCTGGAGCATTCTTCTAATGTCCCTATAACCTGGGGTGTAAACTACCAGGCTTGGGGTGCACATGACATGGCCTATGCACAGTTTCTAAGCCATTGCTCAGAAACAACATTCTTTGGTCTATTCTGGTGTTTAAGCTCTTATAGCTCCACAGTTACTTGTGAAAATTTGGGTGAGATTTATAAATTCTCTGGCATTTCATTTCTTCTATTACATAAATAAAGAGTCTGCCTAGCAAGTGCTGAATATTTGAGCTTGATTCACCCCAGCACCACGTAAGCAGGGTGTGGTGGTGCATGCCTGTATTCCTAGCGCTCAGCAGGATGAGGCAGGAGGATTGCTATGAGTTTGAGTCCAGTCTGGGCTACAGAATGAGCTCAGAATCAGCTTGGACTACAGCACAAGATCCTGCCTCCCCCCCTCCCCCCCAAAAAAAAAAGAAAAAAGATTTTTTTTCTTACTTTTTAAGCTAGGAGAATAACTGAGGAAGGCAAACTTGGGAGAGTTCCATACTTTTCAGTCATACATGGCATCGCTCCAGGCATATATTTATAACTTCAAGCAAGATACACTTGATACACTTGCATCCCATCCAGTCAACTATAGCTGCCCTGAGCTTTGCACCGCCACCACCCAGAGGCAGTTCTCAGAAGTCAAGCACTTGGATTCCAGCCCAGTACTTCAAGGACCTTAGTGGCCACAGAATTACAGCGCAGACTTCCTGGGCTTTGGGGATCCCCTAGTATTGCAACAGCTATTGCTGTCACACAAGCTTAGGGACTACAATTGACGACTTGTCCAGAATTTTTGGATATGCATATTAAAAGCTGTGTCCTGGTAAAATCAGTCGTGTTGATATCCATGCATTGAACAAGTAGGTCTGATCTTTGACAAAGGGGCCAAAACAATCCCCTAAAGAAAAAACAGCATCTCTAACAAATGGTGTTAGGAAAGCTGGATCTCCACATGCAGCAGAATGAAATTAGAGCCATATCTTTCACCACACACTAAAATCAGGTTAGAATGGATGAAAAACTGGACATCAACAGAAGAAAATAAGAAAATCCACCTAGAGAAGTAAAGGGAAACGGAGGGTGAGAAGGTGGGAAGGAGACAGGGGGATGATGTGCAAAAAAAGAACCAAATCGCGGTGATAGTGGGAGTTGCAGGGGGAAGATACTGTAATTTTGACGTAATATATATGTACATCAAATACTAAAGTTCAATATAAGCATTGTGTCTTGCATATACATATATCAATAAAATGGGGGGAAAGAACTGGACATGAAAACAGAAACAACAAACCTACTAAAAGACAAAATAAGTAAAACCCTAGAAGACACAGGGACAGGAAAGGGACTTTCTGAACAGACTGCCAAGCTACACAAGAAATCTCAGTAAGAATCGAGAAATGGTACCGCATTTAACTAAAAATATTTTGCACCACAAAAGAAACAATCAACAAGGTGAAGAGATAACCTACAGGGTGGGAAAAGATCTTTACTAGTAATACTTTAGACAAAGGATTAATATGGAGGACTTAAAAGAACTCAAAAGCACAAAACCCCCTAAAATAATCGACCCCATCAAGAAGTGAGCAGCAAAAATGAACAGAAGCTTCTCAGAAGAAGGAGTACAAATGGCCAACAAGCAATTAGAAAAGTGTTCTTCAGCACTGGCCATCAGAGAAATGCAAGTAAAAGCAACATTGAGGGACTGGATGAAAGGCTCAGCAGTTAAAAGTGTTTGCCTAGAAAGCACTAAGCAAGCACTAAACACCTGAGTTCGATCACCCAGCACCACGTAAGTCACGTGTGGTAGGATATGCCTGTAACCCTAGCACTCAGGAGGCTGAGACTGGAGGATTGTCATGAGTCCAGGGCCAGTCTGGGGTCCATAGTGAATTCAGGACCAGCCTGGGCTGCAGATTTGAACCTACCTCAAAAAAAAAAAATGAGATTTCATGTCACCCTACTGAAAATGGCCTGCGCCAAGAACTCAAAAAACAACAATTGCTGGTGAGGTTGGGGGGAAAGGACTCTACTCCACTATTGATGGGAATGCAAGCTGGTACAACCATAATGGAAAGCAGTCTGCAGATTTCCTAGAATTCTGAGAATAGAAATGCCATTTGATCCAGCTACTGCTCTACTGGGCATTGTTTCTAAAAGAAATAAAGTCAACATAACAAAAAGACACATGCGTATCATATTTATAGCAGCACGATTCATAATAGCCAAATCCTGGAAACAATCTACCTGCCCATCAACAGAGGAATTATTAAAGAAGATGTGGTACCTATAAACAATGGAATATGGTGCAGCCATAAGAAAAGACTGACATGAAGCTTTTGAATGAAAATGGGACCACCCTGAGTCAGTAATGCTGAGTGAAATGTGAAATGGACCAAACACAAAAGACTGACTATAGACAGCATCCCTCTTAGGAAATTCACGAAAATCATGGCATAGAAAGGCCCCAACAGGAGTGACAGAGTACAAAGAGGGGCAATGGTCAGCTGGGAAAAGGGTGAACCCTTGAGAGGGGCAAAGAGGAAAACAGTCATTAATTCCCTAAACCCCGTGTCTCCAATGTGTTATAAAATTTGGAATTCATGTATATGTACATTAAAAATGATAAAATGATAAGATATTAGTCACCTAGAAAAAAATGGAGTGGGAGGGTCAAGCGGTGGAAGGAAAAGGACTGTAATATTAACGCGATACATAAATGCACAAAATAACCAAGCTGAATGTAACCATTGTGTACTTTGTATAAATCCTAATAAAACTAGGGGGGAAAGCTGTAGAATACATAATCTTCTCTACTATACATGGAACATATGTTAGGACAAAAAATCATTCTTACTGAATTTGAGAAAATTAAAATCATATGTAGTATTTTTTTTCTGACCTCAATGGTATAAAATTAGAAAGTAGCAAGAAAGAAATTTTGGAAGATATAAAAGTGTTTTGATTTTAAATAATATCTCTCTGAACAACAGTAGACCAATAAATGAATAAAAAGAAAAAAAATAAAAACTGTATTGAATTAAATAAAAATCAAAAATTATTTTGTGAAGTTATATATCTGTTAGTAAGCCAGACTTAACAATTTCACTATATATATATATATATATATATATATGTATGTATATGTGTGTGTGTGTGTATTCTAAACATAATTGCTTACACAATAAATATACTTTTGTATAATTAAATAATAATATTACACTACTATAATAATAGAGATGATGTCGAATGTTCAATGATAAAGACTCAATAAAACTTTGAGTTTGTCCATACTATTTTCAGTAGTACCTTAGCACGATTCGCTTTTGTGATAGAATATAAGTGGCTGATTGGAGCCAGTAGAGAGATGTCTGGAAATTGTGTAAATAATCGCACACTAAAGAAAGAGTTATCAAACAAAGAGAATGGCTTTTATTTTATCTTAATAATGGACCAACTCTTGTTCACATATGAACAGTCTTTTTTTTAAGGTTCTTTCTGAAAGTAAAAAGTTATAGAGAGACATGATAATGACTGAGTGAAGTATCCAAAATAAATTTTTAAAAGAAGCAGAATGTTGAAATACTATTGTGAATTATCTATCTCTAAGGCTAAGAGTAAGAATATATTGGATGTGAGCAGAAATAAACCAGTATTTTAATTCTTTTCAAGTTTCCTGGAACTAGGGAGATTAGCAAAATATCTAGTAATGCTCCAGGGCCAAAATAGGGAGGATGTACCTAACATAATTACCCATGGAATGTGAAAGATTGCTGAAAGTGGTTTTAGAATTAGATGTTTGTCCTAATCAGTGTCGATTTGACTTGCCAGAAGACCATCCCAATCCCTTGTGAGAAGAATACATACATCAGGGACTTGACTTGGACTTCATAAGCTTTATATTTCTACATATTTTGGCAAAAATTTGATCTATTGGAGGCAGTCCAGGACCATCTGGACAATGCTGTCTTGAGTAATCTAAGATATTGTCCAAATATACAATTGTGTTTCAATCCAGAAAATTCCTGAAGCATCGTGTTTACAAAATATTGGAAAAATGCCTGGACATAATAAAATCCAGAAATCATAACGGTGCATAAACACAGCAGCCATAGTGAGTGCAAGAGAACTTCATCCTCTTGTTTCACTTCTGAATACGGCACTGAAGCTCTGAAGAACAAGTGAGGTGTCCTCGGTGGTTAACTGAAATTGTTCAGAGAACACAGGGGGAAATCCTCTTCTTCGGCAGAATTTGGTTACCTTTCAGAATACAGAGACTCACGCTGGGAAATTTGTAAAGAAATAAACATTTACCAGGCACTGTATCTTAGGGTATTTCTATAATGCATGATTCTTAAGTTTAAAAAAAAGTTTATCCAGTTTCACCCTATGCACATAAAGTTAAGAGAAAACGTAGTCAGTGTTAGAGGGAAGCCAAATATTTCCTCATAAAAGTGAAAGAAGACATTTCTTATGTTGAATACATATAGAATTCCAGCTATCTAGTCTATCACAACATATTGCATTCTAATTTGTTGAGAAATCTTCTTTAATACAGAATATGTTTGTTTGTGCTGTAGATAAAAGATCAACAAACACTATGGACATACTGCTAAAAATATACAACATATTTTTTAAAATGTAGGTTTTTTGGCAGTGATGAACTCAGATATCTTTCCAAAAACACAGAAAATTTAGGCATTGTTTATTTGTCACTGTCAGTCACAAAAAATATATATATATCAGGTAGAGTGTGAAGAGAATTAGGCCATCAGATGAGTTTGTTAATATAATAGGAAATTGAAATTTGTGTTTGTCTATCAGATCAAAATAGTGCATGACATTGTTGATATTGAGGCCACTGTAGTGTGCATGAATGTGTGCGTGTGTGTGTGTGTGTGTGTGTGTGTGTGTAAAAATTGCTTCATAATAGCTTAGATGATTGGACAAGCAAAGCAGTGAATGAGTCTGATTAATCAATACTCTTACTTATGTTAAATATAGAATCTGGCACATAGAGCACGCGGGAAATGTTGAATGAATATACAGTTTTATATTTCAACAATAAATTATAAGGCCATATCTTTCAGGACTTAAAGAATATGTTTAATAATATCTAGTATTAAGGTCATGTAATTATTTTTTAAATTGAGTTACATAAGCACAAATACCCAGGAAATCCTCTAAAATATCTTCCTGAAAGATATTTGTTTTTTTCCCCACATTTTATTGAAATGTATACATGCAAAAGATATTTGATGCGCTCTTTAAATCCATATATGCAATTTTGTTCTTGACTTATATCTATATTATCTTGCACGTAAAATAATGCTGATATATTTCAAATCATTGTGAGTTAATTTTTTAACCAAAGAGACAATGTGTCTACAAAACAATATTTATTTTATTGAATATCTGTCATAACCTTGCTACCTCCTCCTTCACCTTCTCCGCTACCACCCCCTCCTCAAATGGCAAAGATAGGCCCAGTTAGGCATAAGTGAATCTGAAACATGTATCCTCCCACCCATGACTGAATCTGCTTCTGGCAACTATCAATTATGGAGTTGGAGAAAAAAATCATTCCGCGGCATCTAGGAGCTGTTGAATGGTAACAGAGGACCGAGGATTAGTTCACACAAATGATGACCAGTGAGAGAATTCAATTTTTCTTGAACAATTGTCAGACATAGTAAAGCTAGTGAATCATAGGCTTGAGAACGCCAGAGGTCTGAGGAAAATTGAATCCAGTCTGCTTACCCCGGACAGCTTGTGGTCACTTTCTGAGGAACAGCAAGTTTGCTGCAGTGCACAGGTGAGGAGGAATACAGGTATTGTATCCTCTCACGAGGAAATAAGATTCAAGATGTATTCAGTTCTGTTATCAAGATTTCAAATTCAAGAATATAGCCCTCAAACTGATGTCAGGTAAGAAAATAGTCTGTAAATAAGACAAGAAAGTAGACATAAATCAGAAGGTAGTCACCAGCTGCATCACCACCCTTTAACATCACAGACATGGGCTAGAGGGATGGCTCAGGCTTAAAGCACTGCACCACATAAGCCAGGCATTGTGGGATACTCCTGTAATCGTAGCCCTCTGAAGGCTGAGCCAGGAGGATTTCCGTGAGTCCAAGGCCAGCCCAAGGTCCATAGTGAGTTCAGGACCAGCCTGGACTACCGAGCAAGACCTTGTCTCAATAAATAAATAAATAAATAAATAATTAGAGACATTAGAATAAAGCAAACTTCAGCACTGCTGAATAACTGGCTTAAGCCAAGTTTTACTTGCCATTACTGAGTTATAGTTTGTTAGTGAAAGGGTAACTTTACATGACTGTTGAATGATTTAAACATGGTAATCAAAAAGAACCTGTTTCCCTGTCACTAATTGAACATTATCTTTCTAAATGGGAGCTATCATCAAGTAATGTGATTTTTTTTTCATTCTTGGGTGTCTAATAATATCTTAAATTAAACTAATGCATAGCATTCCATTGTGTCCAACAGCGTGGAGGCTTTTAAAGGCAAATGGAAGACGCTTGAGAACATCGTGCTTAGTGAAGTGAGTCAGAAGCAGAAGGTGAAGCATCGAATGGTCTCTCTGATATGAGAAACCCAGATCGCAACTATCTCATGGAACTTAAAGTGAAAAACGAAGTGAACCAGGGGGGTAGGGCGGGGAGGGAGGGAGGGATGGGTAGGGGGAGGGACAAAAGGAGAGTGAGAAAGTCCTTGTCACCTTGACAAGATACGTATGTGTATAAAATGCTCAACTTCATTGTATACCTTAAATTTTGCACTTATACATATCAATAAAATGGGGAAAAAAGAAAAACATTAAACTAATGCATGTCTTCAATCAAATATCATTTTTCATTAATAGATTACTCCCTTATCACCATGCAGGTTGTGGATTCTGTAATTCTGAAGATTCGTATTACCCAAAATATTTTTAACTAAAAGTGAGCTGGATTCTATGCATACCGTCAATTCTTCAAAGCCAAAATTACATTCCCTGTTCTTTGTGAAAGCTTGCTACATAACGGCAATTTTGTGTGATTTTTTCAAAATCCCCATATACTGAGCACCTAATTCATATCATGAATTATGTCTTCTTTTCATCACAAATATTTGCATGCTGAAAAGTAACTTTCTTGATGGAAGGACCTTGTCGGATTTGTCTTTACATTCTCCCAAAGTATCTATGTATTTGCTCAGCATGATTGTGTTATCTCAGCAAGGGCAACCGACACCGATAAATATTACATTTTGTTATTATTCTGTGTTTCATCACCACAAGTCAAATACTACAATCACCTCTGATTTGAAAAAGAGAAGAACTGAAGAACAAGAAAATAACTGAATTCTAGAGCCATATTTGTCGTTAAAGGGAAAAAATCTAAATTGTGATTTCTGAAAATAAAATGCTATTTCTTGGGCTGCAGGAACGGCTCAGCAGTTAAAGCGCTTGCTTAGCAAGTGCTAAGACAAGTGTTAAGTACCAGAGTTCGATTCCCCAGCACCACATAAGCTCGGCGTGGTGGCATATGCCTGTAATCCCAGCACTCACTCGGGAGGCTGAGGCAGGAGGATTGTTGTGAGTCCAAGGCCAGCCTGGGCTCCATAGTGAGTTCAGGACCAGCCTAGACCACAGATCAAGACCCTGTCTCAAAAAGAAAATGCTGTTTCTTTAAGACAAGCTTCACAAAACACGTGGTGGGCCATAGCTTTCAGAATAATATGTTTGATATTAAACTGTAAGCCAGAGCATACAGGTGATATTTAAGATTACAAGTAACCTTCAAACTGTCATGAGAGATCAGAGAAGAAAAATTAATAATCATATTAAAATATGTAAAAATCTGAAAGTAGTACTGCCATTTAATAAAAATATCTATAAAAAGAAAAGCAATTTGGTATAGTGTAAAAGAATGAACTTCTAATTTTATTTTGTAACCACCAGTGGAAGGGTAAAGATATCAATTATGTTCTCTGATCTTCACTTTCCAAATACAAAAATGGAAACAGTGGACCAGTTCTTTTTTCCCCTTTCATATATATATGAAATATATATATATATATATATATATATATATATATATATATGGTACATAACAGTTACAATGATCTTGAGTATTTTATCCATGCATATGTCACGTCGCTACAATCGCTTTGGCCCTTCCCGATCTCCACCCCCCCCCCAGTTCACACTATTATACTCATTTTGTTCTACAAAATTCCTGTGTACTGAGTTTTTCATACTAACCAAACCATGCGATTTTTAGCTTTTTGTGTCTGGCTCACTCCACTAAGCATAATGATCTCAAGTTGCAACCATTTACCTTCAAAAACTTCCAATCTATCTGTCTTTATGGAAACATGGTACTCCATTGTGTACATACTCCACATTTTTTGTATCCATTGGTCCGTTGATGAGTGTTTGGGCATCATCCACATTTCAGCTATTGTTAGTCGTCCTGCTATGAACATGGGTATACAGAGGACCAGTTATTACTTGGCAGAATGGTAGAGCAGTTTGTGATAGATGAACTGTGCACTGAAAGTGACATGCTTAGCATGCATAAGACCTTTACTTAGATTTAAGCACAGATAAAAACCTACAAAAGCTACAGGAAATATTACATATTGAACACATTAAATCAAAATTAACATAGGCATGAGTTGGAGTCCTGTGCTCTTTGAGAAAATCAAAGCATACAATGTAAATTCAAAATCTGTTTTCATTCATTCTCTGAAGACTTAGTCAAAGCTATGGCATAGATATAGAAGAATAGAATTTAATCATAACACAGCCATTTTATTATGTTGGTGATTTAGTGCTTGAAGGTTTAGAATGCCAATGAGCGATTTGGGACTTGAGAACCAAATCTTAGACAAAGGTTCTGTGGTAGTTGGGATCTGAGGTGTCTCCCAAAACCCTTGTGCACCTATAGACACTGTGTATTCCTGGGAGGTGGGCATGGATGCAAGGGGAAGATGCTTGAGGCTTGACCAGCACAGGTGTGTGCTAATTCTGCCCTTCTTCCCTGACTTCGTTGTTATGCCAGCCGTGAAGAGCTTTTTCTCCAGCTCTGGTCCCTGCCCTGTCATTCCACCATCTCCAGCTGCCCGCCTATGAATGGACTGTGACCTTCTAACTGCGAGCTAAAATAAATCTTTTCCCTCTATAGTTGTGGATGTCCATTTATGTGTTCCAGCAATGATGAAGTAAATAAGGTAGATCTTTACAATCAACACATTCTTTCAATATCATATGAAAATTAATAATGGATATTGTAGTAAAATTAGTACATACATATTAAAACTTGTCAAATTATAGATAGAATAAATATGTAAAGGAAAACCAAAATTAGTCATAAGAAATGTCAAAGCAATACATTAATTTTGCATGGAAAGTAGATATGACTAATATAAAAATTAATTTTATTTCTCTGTACCTGTTTTTAAATCTATCTATCTATCTATCTATCTATATATATATACTTCAGAGAATAATATCACTTACAATGGTATCAAAATATCTAACTCTAAAGACATTTCAATATTACTATATTGACACAAATATCCACAGATGAATGAATATATGAAATAGTTATCATCTATCTGCACCATTTATCTTTCTGTCATCTATACGTAGTATACATAGAAATATTTATTATGTAAAGGAATTTCCTCAACATAAAAAATAGTGAAAAATCTAGAGTCAACATATTTAATGATATAAAGCTGAAAGATTCTACCTCAAGTTCAGTCACATGACAGCTATCCCAGGCTTCATCACTTCTATTAATCATTACACCTGTGGCTGTAATTTTAAAAATTAGCAATAACAATGTTGTCTAAATAATAGGAAAATTAAACCTGTATCTCTTCACTTACTATGATCTTATATACAAAAATTCTAAAGAATCCACAAAATAGTGCAGAATCAGTAAATTCAGTATATATGAAAGATTAGAACCAAGAGGATCACAAGTTTGAAGCCTGAATCTGCAACTACATAAGACCCTGCTTCAAAATAAAACATTTGAACTTTAGGATTGCTTTTTTAAGTTCTGTAAAAAGTATTGTTGGTATTTTCTTAGGAATGGCAATGAATTTGTATATAAGTTTTGTCAGTATAGCCATTTTGACAATATTAGTACTGATTAGTTCCTATCCAAGAACATGGAATATCCTTCAATTTTCCAGTGCCCTCTTTAAATTTTTTTTTAGCAGAATACAGTTTTTCTGGTAGAGGTCCTTCACTTCCTTAGTTAGCTGTATTCCTAGATACTTAATTATTCGAGGAGCTATTGAGAATGAAATTATTCTTCTCAGCTCTTTCTCAGTGAGTTCATTGTTAGTGTAGAGGAATGTATTGAGCTTTGTATTAACTTTGTATAGTGCAACTTGGCTGAAATTATTAACTAATTCTCAGAGTTTCTTGGTGGAATTTTTGGAGTCATTTAAGTAGACAGTCATCTCATCTACAAATAAGGATAGCTTTACTTACTTCTTCCTTCCTGATGTATATTTTCTTTATTTCGTTTTCTAGCCTGATTGCTGTGGCTAGCATGTCAAGTACTATATTGAATATGAAGGTTGCGGCTGGACAGCCTGCCGTGTTGTGTTTCTGACTTAAGGAGAAATGCTTTCAGCTGTTCCCAATTCATTACAGTATAGGAAGTAGGTTTGGTGTAAATGCTTCTCTTGTTGAAGTAATGTCCTTTTATACCTATTTTCCGGAGGGTTTTTTTTTTTTTATCATGAACAGATGTTGAACTTTGTCAAAAGCCTTTTCTGCATCTGTTGCAATGGTCATGGGATTTTCTTCTTGGTTTTATTTAAGTTGTGTATTGCATTAATCAATTCATATAGGTAGAACCATTCTTGCATCCCAGGAATGAATCCCAGATCATGGCGTATGACATTTTTGATGATTTGCTGAATTTTATTCACTAGTGTTTTATTGAGAATTTTTGTGTCTGTGTTCCTCAAGGAGATAGAGCTGCAGGGATTTTTTTTCAAGGTAAACCATTGTTATGTTTTGATATGTGGGTAATGATATCTTCCAGAAATGAGTTTGGCAATATTCCTTCTTAAGAAAAAAACAAATCCTGAAGTTCATATGTAAGTGAAAGAAACCCAGAATAGCCAAAACAATTTTGAGCAACAATACAAAAGCAGATAATATCGCAATTATAGACATCAAGTTATATTAAAAAGTAAGAGTGCTAAAAAAATTTTGTGATATTCATACAAAAGCAGACAGGTTAACCAGTGGAACAGAACTTGGAATGCAGAGGTGACCTAAACGACCCTCAGCTCTTTGATCTTTGAAAGGGGCCAAAAACAACACACTGGAGAAAGGACAGCCTTTTCCTTTATTACATGGTGCTGGGAGAACTGGTTACTCTTTATCCACATGTAGATGAATGAATCTAGAGAAACACCTATCTCCATGTCCTAAAATCAAGTCAATGTCGATCAAAACCTAGATATTAAAATGGAAATACTGGAATACATCCTGGAGGATAGAACAGGTGAAACTATTGAAGCTGTAGGTGTGGGCAGACATTCTTAATAGAACACATAATGCAAAAGAAACAACCTCCAGAAACAACAAATGGGACAATATCAAATTAAAAATTCTTTACACAGCAAAGGAACCTATTAACAGAGTAAAGAGAGACCCAACAGAATGAGAAAAAGTGGCCAAATGTGTGACACTATACTGATTCATGGGCTATAACCGATGATGTGGCTGAGGGAGTGATGTGAAAGACATTTGGGTGAGATATGTGTATATGCCTCTCCATATGGGTGAATGATGTAAAGATACTCACTTTACATGTAAATATTCAACAAAAAATGACCTCAGCAAAAAAGAAATTTAATAATCAAGTGGATAGGATACTCATTCTTTAAGAGAGTAGTTAACTTCTTTCCTCAACTATCCACGTCATATCCAATGGGTTCATGAAGAAAGTAGCCATAGTGGAAGGAATAGAGGTTAAACGTGTGCTCAGGAACAGACTTCTGCTCATCAAAGCCAACTTGGCTACTACAGTCACTGCTGAATGCCAGCTGCAGAGACCAACATGGTGTCGCCAATATGGCACCATTCTTTGGGGTAATAAGCCTGCAACCTGATGGCTAATAGACTATATTGCTCCACTTCCTGGTACCAAAATGTATGTTCATTAAGTTTCTGGGAGAAAGAAAATGAATAATGTCTATATAACATGAATTAATATTAATATATGAACATATTAGTGCTGCTTAGATGTTCAAAGAAAGTCCAATGGCAGCTTGAATGTACAAGAGATGGAAGGTCCTCTGGCTGCACAGATATGAAATAGAAGAACACCATTTGGAGACTGCAAGACAATTGTTGTGAGTTTATCCTGTAAATCAATGTCCAAAAGCTATGGCGACGACCTGAAGACTGGAATGAATCTGTAACGGCGATTGGTGGAGCGAAGACAGGAATGAATCCATGTCCATCATCAGCAGTCAAGGCTGGGGCTCTCCAAGGGCCAGAAGCTGGAACAATCTTTTTTTCTTCTTTTATTTTGCCCTAAGCTGCCAGCCTTTGGGTTGGGCCTCCCACAGCAAGGGTGGGTGCTCTTCCTTCATTTTTCCATCACACACACTGAGAGCTCTGTCTTGGGCATTTTCTAATCCATTCAAGTCGACATAATACCCCCAATAGTCACAGAAGTTGAAATAAATCCATTTAAAATCTAAAAAAGGAAAGTATAAAATTAATAGATTGATCCATTTGATCCAAATTACTCCCGCAATCAATCACCTTTCAGGTACAGGAAGCTTTAGAGATACTTTCCATAGGAAAATCATAATAATTGGTAAAGATAGAGAAAAGAAATTCAGACATCTACCGACTGATGAGTGAACAAATTGTGATGTAACTCTTGCAGTGGAATGTGTTCTGACTTAGAAAGAAAGGATGTGCCTGTTACAGCATGGATAGACCTTGGGAAAATAATACTGAAGCTCAACAAAAGCCACAAACTAAAGGTTGACTGTTATGTGATTCCATTTTCATGAAATGCAAATTCTTCGACACAGCAAATTTGTAGTTGCCTGGTGCCATGGGGATGGTGAACTGGGAATAATTTCGGTTCCCAAAGACTCCAGAATTTCAGTTTCACAGGACGAAACACTTTGTGAAATACATAGTGGTGGTACTTGCACTACATTATGAATATACTTAAGCTGGTGGCTTGTACACTTTAAAATGATTAAAATGATAAATTTTATGTGTTCTATATTTTATCGTAAAAATATAAACAAAAGTCTATTTTGTATCAGTGTCCTCAAAAAATTTCTCCATGTGACTATATAATTCATGGATTCTGGAAATCAACTCTTGGAGACACAAATACTAGGACCGATCTGTTTCATGGGGACTAGAGGCTGGAATATCCAGGTTTTGGCGGAATGACTTCAACACTTTGAAATTCCGCTATAACAATTCTGAATACAGATAAAAGAGGAGCATCCTGAGTAACTGTGGTGTGTGATAAGGGAAGGTGACAAAAGCAGAAATGCAAAATAGTGGAAAAAGACACGAACTACTGAGGATAAAATCTATTTTTTTATTTTAACGAGGGATCACCTTGGTGCAATCATACCTTGAACTTCTAATCATCTCACGAAAAACTCAAAATTAGTCTGCAGCTATCTCCATATCAGGCATAAGAATTTGAAATCAATCCTTGGATTTTGTATATTGGGAATCAGAAGGGTAAGAATTTTGGAAAATATAGTAAAGTATTTTCTTTTTGCTATTTACTACCAAGTTATGTTGTCCTTAAACTTTCCATTAGGCTTAGTGCACTTTCTCTAATATATGCTGACATTATTCTAACAAGTTCTTTATGAATTATTCCACTGTGGTTTGCATGATTTCAATTAACATTTACATAGCGGTCAGTGCACACCACGATCCTTTCCTTTGCTGAGATTTTAGTTACTCTTTTCATGCAGCACTTACAACCAGCTGGATTTCTGCGTCAGTACAGAGTCCAAATTCTAGATCATGTTTGACTTGAGAACTACTTTGGAAAATTCCAGTATTCTGATGTCTGCTGGACCTGTCGACTAAGGTTTTGGCTTCTAATTCATACTTGTGGGACTTCCATTTCTTAATTGCACATTTTGACATATGAAAGCAAAAAAGGCAGTAGTAGTGCAAAAATATACTAACCAGAGCTAAGCAGGCAGTTAAGCTTCAGGGCAATGTGTGATGGTAATTGGATTTCCAGGAACAGAAGTAGGAAGGAATGTGGCAACAAGTTCCCAAACTTTCTTTCCTTGTATGAGTATGCAGTTAGCTATCTGAACTTAAACTTAAAGACTATTAACTCAATTGTTACAAAAAGAGTTGCAAAATGTGCCTAGAAACCTAGGTATTTGAAGTTACTAATTTGTAAAACTTCCATGGTGTATCATTTAGTCCTCACGTGCTGTGTTTGTTGATGTTTTTATACCATAGTAACATTTTCTAACTAAGAAAATTACTTAATGTCTAAAAAAAGTTTGTTTATTCTAGCCCATGGTTTTGGAGATCATGATGCAGCATCCTCATTGATTTAGCTTTAGGTGAAGTGGTAGGTAATATGATAGTAGGAAGGAATGTGGGAAGAAGGGATCACATCTCAAATTTTCAAGTGAGTCATCAGAAAGTGAGAGAAAGTGTTAGGCCACGCTCAAACTTTTATAAGCAAGCTCTCCTAAAATTTACCAAAGGATCCATGAGAGCTATTGTCAACCCTGCTGTGAGCACTGTCCTCAGTAATAATTAAGGGTCTCCCACTATGCCCCACCTCACAGATTCTACATTATGTCTCAATACCAACATTCTGGAGACCAAGCCCCAAACACAGAGTCCAAACCATACCACACAGTGCATTATACTGATGTATTACAACTAAAAGGCTGAAGAAAGGATGTTCAATATATTGTAATACTAAAAGTATAAGGAAGTACGTCATCAACCTTACCTAAAATACGGTCTCATTCTTTAGACGGGATCTGGTGCATTGAGGGTGGTATGGCCGAATGCTAGTGTTTTACTTTAGAAAACTATTATATTCTTTAATTAGCAATCTTCTATGGTATGAACATTTCAAAGAATAATAATAATATGGGACCTATTAGCGATGTGTGAAAGCCAGGTAGTAAAGGGACAGAGCATTTGCTGCACACACTTTAACAGCTATTCCCTCTGTGACTTCCTGTCTGTAGCTTTAAATTGTTCAGGGTGAGCGTTTAAGCAATAGAAATCATAAGATAAATACAGTTGATCTGAAAGCTTTTAAAAACATTTTAAGCTTATACATGTGATTTCAAAATTTCTTTGTGCAGCCTTATATGCATTCACAAAATAAAATCCTACCAAAAATATTCTGGTGCCCTGCATATTGC
The DNA here is from genome assembly GCA_004027205.1 of Ctenodactylus gundi. Classification (NCBI taxonomy): domain Eukaryota; kingdom Metazoa; phylum Chordata; class Mammalia; order Rodentia; family Ctenodactylidae; genus Ctenodactylus; species Ctenodactylus gundi. The sequence continues at coordinate 166,982 of PVKB01001437.1, read as the reverse complement.
TCCTGACATATCTGCTCCACTTATTCAAATTTCATGCATTCTTCCCTGGAGGAGACATGAATGTCGGGAGGATTACTTTAGCCTGTAGTAAGCAAAATTACATAGGTCGTATGAGTTACATGGGAAGAGGCCTTAGAAAGTGAGAAGACATCAGATCCTGAAGAGGGAGCAACATGGAGAAAACGGTAAGCAGAGCCATCAGAATAAGCTATGTGTTTTATTTTCGCTCAGGAAGACACTGAAAACAAGAATTAAAATTCAAAAGAAATTCCACTTTCTACCAATATGTTAGGCATAGAAGAACGATTAGGGTTATTAAATCTACAAACAAAATCTCGAATTTTTCAGAAGCAGCTTCATGTATATTATTCTACACTCAAAATTTCATTGCTGAGATCAAGGGTCACATTTCCTGAGTTTGATTACTTGGTATTTTTAAAGCCACGCCAGAGCCTCAAAGCAAATATTTCCTACGTAGATCACGTAGGCCACAAATGAAAATGTGAGGAATAGCAGCAGGGAAAATATTGTTTTGAAGTTCCTTGTGGACCTTGGTGCATTAAAGAATACAGCCTACAGCATTTATTTACAACAAGGGAAAATACAGAAAGAATGGTAGTTTAATGTTTTTATCACTTTAAGTGGTTACAACTCCACGTCTCTGTGATTTCCATTTTTTTACCTAATAACTAAACTAAACTTCTGCTCCTTCCAAGACTTTGAAAGTTTTTCTTTGATACTTCTTCAGGAAATACAGAGAAAGAGCAAAACTAAACTATGTTTAGTTCCAGAAAGAATTCAGCAGTAATTGACTTCTAGATACAATTCAAACAAAATATAAGTAGGAACAAAAGTTTTAGCAATGTAATTACTTTTTGAGTCAATTGCCCCAGGTGACAGATTATTGCACAGAACATACTTTAAAAATTGCCTCTTTTTCTGTTCCTCAACTGTTCCTAACTAGGCCTTTGACTTTGCGAGAGTGAGCCCTATTCTGTTAAATCTGTTAAATTTATAAGCATTTCTCATAGGCATACAGCATAGTTGCTCAGAGGAGAAACCAAGGTGTCTGTCTGGCTGTCCGCATTGCTTTATCTAATAAGTGTGCACTCTTTCTGAAAGAACTTTTTCTTTTCCAGCCCGTAGAATGACTCTTGGAACAAATATTAAAGAAGAGCTGTAGAGGTCATGGCCAAATGTCGGGCTAGTGGTAATGTGGCTCAAATAGCCATTGCATCAATGTCTGTTCAGAGAGAAGCACTCTGGTCTGTTTTATTTCCAGAGGAAAACACTAACATGAAAAATGGAAAAGTGCCTGGCCGCTCACTTACACAAGTTTTCAATCCTATTTAGTTGGTACTGTGACCATTGAAGAGATTGTGTCAACTTGAGGTAATCAGGAACCACACCTGGATTAGGGTTTGGGAACCATGCCTAGATTGGGAATTGAGAACCACCCTGGATTAGAGTGTGAGGGATTTGTGGGCCAGCCAATGAGGGAAGAGCACCCACCCAGATGTGGGAGGGCCAACTGGAACTCCAACAGTATAAAAGGAAGGAAGAGGAGATAATGTTACAGGTTCTTCCTTTGGGAAAGCACCTTCGCAATTGTCTACAGATGTGGACCTGCTACACTCCACAGATCTTCATCACAGATTCACTCCAGTCTCGACTTGTGCCTGTCTGCTCATCACTGCTCTTCAGTCACTGATCTTCAGGCTCCAGTCTTTGCCATTGTTCCTTGAACAATGGAAATCCACAGCAGACTCTCACCTCACCACCTGTCCTGCAGTCCCAGACATCTACTTCACAGCTGAGCAGCCATCTTGGACGAACTCTATTCTTGGATTTGTAAGCCTTCCCAATAGATCCTTTTTGATATAAAATCTATAAATTCTGCCTTTTGAAAGAACCCAAACCGATACAGGAACCTGCTGTGTGCCAAAAAATATTCTAGGTGTAATCAAGATGATACTGGAGAACAATACAGTTTATGTATGGAATGCCTAATATATGACTATCATTTTATCAATCGTGTGTCTAGGAAATGTTTAATAAATGGAAAAATTATAAGTAAAGTATATACAGGCAAACAATCAATACTAGGCTAAACTCTTATAGTGTCAGATATGAGAAATGAAGTTATTATATGAGAAAAATTTGCTGGTATAGTGAAATTGTAAGAAAAATGTGAAACAACACGACTGGCACAATAATTTAGTCATAAGGAAAGGAAAGAATACTTCTCAGTTTGTGTCCTGTGCTGCACAGTTGCGATACAGTCAACACAGTTGCCTCAAACTTCAGTGCCATCCTAAATTATAATAACTGAAATTCATTATTCGAAGGGTGACTTTAAGCTCTTGAAAAAATCTTTACCTAACAAATATGTATCCATGGACTTTAATCTACTTCTAGTAAGCAAAGAAACAGGATCATGCAGTTTTCAAAATTTTAACTAATTAAAAAATATTAGATAACTTTCAGTTAACTCAAATAGGAATTAATCTTACCAGAACCATCATAACCTCCATAATCATACCATACAACTGTAGCAGTATATGACTAGTGCCACTTTCAAGGCCTCCTGCTTAATCACAATCTCTATATTGGCCATTAGTTTCTTTTTGGATTGAGAACTTAACAACAATTATTAAATAATAATGCAAACGGGGGAAGATTCATTAAATGATTAATCATTTGTATAAGTCAGCTTTCTTGTTACCTCACACTGACAACTCAAAAGAGGGGGAGGTTAATTTAGCTCATGACTTCAGGGGATTTTTTGCACGGTCAATGGATTCTGAACCAAGGACATTTTGGTGAAAGGATATGGTGGAAAAAAAAAGCTTCTTAGTTCATAGGGACCAGGAAGCAGAACTGGGTAGCAGCACTAGAGAGAAAAGAGTCAGGGACAAAAATAGAACCCAAGGAAATCCTTTATGACCCACCCTGACACACACAAAATTGTACTACATCAATCACTTTTGTTGATGCCAAATGTAATCAAATTAAAATTCCACCACACCTGTCACATTTCACTCCTTATTAAATTCATAACTTCATGCTCAAAAGTATCTCCTAAAACCATACTTAGTCTCCAACAGAAAACCAATAATGAGTATATAAGTCCACCTAGCACAATACAAATATCTTTTTTCTGATCAGCTTTGTCCCTGGTTTCCACTATAAATCTGGCTAAAGGTAGCCAACAATACCCCTGCCTCAGCATGAATGTTGAGCTGCTTTGACATTTCTTCCACCAGATCCATCAGTCCACCACCTTTAATTTCATTTTCCTGGAAAGTCTCAGAACATGGGAAAAAATGTAGACAAAAATTTTACACAATACCATACACACAGACTCTTGTCCAATTGCCAATGGACCCCTTGTTTTCAACTGAAACTTCCTGAGCCTGACCTTTATTATCTGCAACAGCCCTACTTCTCTGATAAGCATCATTTGTGTTAATAAGTTTTTCTTTAACTGAACACAGCACCCAATGCTCAAGACCTAAAGGAGGAGAGGTTTCATTTGGCTCTTGGTTTCAGGAGATTCAGTCCGTGGTCAGGTAGCTAAGCGCAAGGCAAAAACTTTATGGAAGGAAGTGACAAAATACTGTTCCTCAGTTCACGCATACAGAAAGCAGAGCAGGGGAACAGTGACAGAGATTAAGACATGAGAGTCCAGGCATAAAACTCAATACCATGCCTCTTGAATCACCCAAGCACACCCAGAAATGCGTTGCATCAACATCCTGGGCATATCCCAAAGCCAAGTGACACACTACTTTAAGTACCATATCATTCAATAATTCTCTAGTGATCACTAATTAGTATAAATGAACATAAACCTAAAAGAATGTGACATTAAGGAACTAAAACTGGCTGAAAAAAGAAATTTTGCAGCCTGTGGCACTGACCAGAAAAGAAAGGACCACTTTGTTCACTGTAATATTGAATTTAGGATGCAGTGGCTGATTTAGATGGAGTTCGTGGCAGGTCCAGGAGATTAGAAAGCTATGAAGGATGCCATTGGGATTAATGAGTTATGGAAAAAGGCTATTTCAGATTTGCACTACTTAAAAAAATCAGAGGATATCAAATATAGTGATCATAAGAAAAATAGCATTTTTATATATTACTAGTAAAGTTAAAAATGTATACTATTTATTGGAAAAATCATGTGATAGTACTGAGGAAAAAAATGTGTGAAGAACTCACAATCTTGCAATCACACAATTGTATATTTTAGAAAATGCATTGTATATAAGGATACTGATGTGAACATTGTTTTCAAAGTTAAAGGTTAGAAAAAATATATCTAGTTATCTAAGTATTAAATATATTTTATGATGGAATACTAAATAAAAGTTAAAATACATACATGCATGTATGTGTACATATACATATATAGACATACAATGAAAAGATCAAAATTCAAAATTAGCAGTACAGCTTATTGAATAAATTTCTGCTTCAATGCCACTGTAAAGTGGAAAAGAATTAACTTGAACCAGCAGATGTCAAGGATTCTCTCTCTCTCTCTGTTTTTTTAATAAATTAATAGATACTCAGATAAGCTCTGTATAACAAATATAAAATTTATATGAAATTATTTTTAAAGACTTTAGTATTTGATTATATAAATATATGTGTATATATAGTATTTATATGTAAATAAGCATATATTCAAATAATTATATATTGTCCCATTTTATTTCAGCATTTAACAAAAGCACAGAATGTAGTGTCTTCATTATTCCATAAAATATTTTTGTGTGTATATGAGCTCTAAAAATGGGAGGAAAATACAACTTTAGACAAAAAATATGAAACAAATGTAGTTTTACAAAAATCTTGTTACATTACCCAAAGAAAAATTATTTTATGGATTGTTGAACATCATATTACAGACTAGTATTTAAAATAAATGCATCATGAAATGGCTCAGTAAAAAGCATTTATTCATTATTCACCCGTGATTCCAAGTTAATTTGGGTTCTTATGATTATTATTATTTACTAATGATATTTTCTATTACGTCTGATACCCACAATCCAGGAAGCCACAGACAATAGGTTGAAATACTTAAATGTCACCATACTGTACATCCCATAACACTGTGTATTTGAGCCCATTTTGATACCGGTAATCTCCGTTCCTATTTATTTCCATAGATGGCTTGTTACAAGGCTCTGTACATTTGAAGATAGCTAAAGCGTTTCCCCAAACTTCTTGGCACCAGAGACTGGTTTTGCGGAAGACAGCTTTTCCATGCACTGGGGATAGGGGGTGATGGCGACAGCATCACATCAGTTCCACCTCAGACCATCACATATCAGATTCTATTTCTTTTTCTTTTTAGATCATTAAATAAAAATCAGAAGCAATTTTTAAAAATAAAATAGATTTTTGTTAGGAGTGGGCAACCTGGATCCCACACATGCTCAGTTCACGGTAGGATCTAAGCTCCTATGGGAATCTAAGGGCACTGTTGATCTAGCGGGAGACAGAGTTAAGGCATTGATGCCCCCGCTGGGGCAGCTGGGACTAAGGCGTTCTGGTTGGCTGCCCGTGTCCTGCTGTGCCACCACTTGCTAAAAGGCTCAGAAGTTAAGGCACCTTTGATCTAAAGGATATTTATTTTCAAGATACGGTTGCCCTCCCTTGGTATAACTGACTTTTACTTGCTATGTTGTACTTCATGTGCCAAGCTTCTCTTCCAGGGACCAGAATTTCCTTCATCGATGTTATTTTTACAAATATTTCCCCTGAGAAGTCTTTCCTGTACTCCTTAGAACAAAGTTGGAGTTGGCATCTTTTTTGGCGAAATTTAACTATTTAGTCTGGCATCCTATACACAATGCGCTGGGAACTCACATATGTTGTTATTATTCCCATTTAAAATCAATTTATTGAAGACAGAGGAATGAGAATATCTATTTGTTATATTAAGATTCTTTCTTGGTTCACATACCACAACTTCTTTTCGTTTGACTACTGCTATTTTTTTTAAATGTTGTAAAAATATGTTTATTTTTCATGAAAATCTAAAGATTTATTGTCTTATAAATGTGTATACTGAAATTCTCTATTTACAAAAGTATCTTAGAGACTTGAAAACAATTGTTTAAGCTTTTTTGTCTTTTTGAGGTGGGGTCTCTCTCTGCAGCCCAGGCTGGTCCTGAACTCACCATGTAGAATAAGTGGGCCTTGAACACACTGCACTTCTGCCTCAGCCTACCGAGTGCTGGGGTCACATGACATCCAGTTTATGTGGTGCTAGGGGAATCGAACCCAGTGCCTTGCACTTGCTAGACAAGCACTTTTGACCCCTGAGCTTCACCCTTAATCCTGTTTAAACTTAAATATACTTAGTAGTAAACCATTTTTTATTTTGTGTGTTTCTCATATGCTCCACCACAAGGGGGTGTGTGGAACTCAAATACAAGAATAAATTTGTAAAAGGTCTTTGATTCACACAAAAAAGAAAAAAATACAGTTTTTTAAACAAACTTAAAGGATGATTTATTGTACCACAGGTGTGTTTATTTTATAACACACAGTTTCACTTAACTTTAGAGCTGGCTAAATTTAATATCATTCCATATTCTTCCTTGAATTTGGAGCTGAGAAAATAGGTTCATTGTTTGTAGAAACAGCTTAGACCTCTTGGTTTGCTAAATGAAGAAAAAAAGCTAAGTACAACATGTATCTGCCACTTTGGCAAGCAGGTATTTCAGAGTGGGAAGGAACACTTTTTGTAAAAATTATTCTAAGGAAACAGATGATAAATGAGAAAATTCTTTTCACTTTTTCATGAAGTGCAGAAAATTTTCAATTCATGAAAATTGTTTAGGCATCTTTATTTAAATAATTTCCAACTAATAATAATTCAACCATAGTCTGTTCTCTCTCTCTCTCTCTCTCTCTCTCTCTCTCTCTCTCTCTCTCTCTGTCTCTGTCTGCTTAACATACACACAGATGAACTGAATCCTGTATGGAAATATGCATAATTTTATAGAAAACAGATATAAACAAGTGATTCATTTTACAAGTTAATAAGGCATTGACTTTAAGCCTCTAAGCAACTTCTTAAAGTGAATATTAATAAAAGTGGAAAATTGACAACCAAGTAAATACAAACGCTTCAGAATAGAAAATGCTTTGAACATCTAAGAAACAAGTATTTACCAAGTGAAATATGTTTCATTTGAACTATTACACAAACCAAAAGTCAAGCAAGTAATTTTTAACTTTAAATATCAAAAGTTGTGACCAAACTTGAATGTTTATTTTGCATTTCAACCTGCCCATTATGGGGACTACAGGAATCTTTTAATAAAGATTTTCAAAAGCAAAAGCCAAAGATTTAGGGGTTTCCATACAAAAACATGTTCAAAACAAATATTTCAAACTTTATTAATTTACATGAAGAATGTGAGAGAACTCAAAATTATAAACTAGCACAACGATGTTCTTACTCATATTAGTTTTTAATGAGTTAAGTACAAATTATTATAATATGTACAGTGAACATATTTGGAAAAATTAAATCTGCTATTTTAAGCTGTTGCTTGTGATTGCGTATTTGTGTATTTATTTGACAAATATTCATGGTGTCAACTACATGCAAAGCAATTCCACTTTAAGAAATAAATATGAAGAAATATATCATAATCTATGAATGAGAGAAATTCTTGCTTTATTGGTGGAGAACAAACAATGAGCCAAGGAAATTTAAGTGTGCAAACAGACACGTAAGACGGGAGATGAAAGGGTGCACAGCGCCGACTGAGAGGAAGCAGCTCAGCATTGTCGTTAGCAAGACAGTTCTGGAAAATCTAATGAAGAATATAGACATTTACATGATGTCTTAGCAACAGGGAATCCATCAGTCCCATTGAAAAATAGTAGACAAATGAAAGCCAAATGTCTGTGAGCAATGAGAACACACTTTGTGGAAATTAGAGTAATATTAAAGAATCATGGACAGAGAAAAGAAATGTTATCATTTTTATATTTTATTGTTATTTTCCCCACATTTTATTGACATGTATACGTGCAAAATTCAAGGTTTACAGTGAGGTTGGGCATTTCGTGCACATTCTTATCTTGTCAAGGTGACAAGGGCTTTCCCACTCTCCTTTTGTCCCTCCCCCTACCCACCTCTCCCTCCCTCCTCCCTCACCCTACCCCCCCTTCACTTTGTCTTTCGTCTTAAGTTCCAAAGGAGTTATTGTTATTTTTGAGGCAAGGTGTCACTCTGTAGTCCAGGACACTCCTGAGCTGACTATTGTAGCCCAGACTGGTCTTGAACTCAAGGCAATCGTCTTGCCTCAGCCTCCCGAGTGCTGGGATTATAGGTGTGCACCACCACGCCCAGTTTATGTGGTGCTAGGAAATCAAACCTAGGGCCTTGTGGTTGCTAGGGAAATGCTTTATCCACTAGGTATTCCTCCACCTAAGAAAAGAAATATTAAATGATCCTCACAGACGATAAACTTCGAGTACTTTATAAATAACCTGACCAAAAAACTGGAAGTTATTGCAATCATCCAAAAGAAAGAAAATGCAGACCTCAAGAAGAACGACGATGCTGTAGCTGGGACTTCAACTGTCCCTCACAAGCCCATGTTTTGGAGACTTCCTCCCCAGAAAGGAACTATTGGGAGGTGGTGAAAACTTCGAAAATTCCAGCCCAGTCAGAGATTTTTAGGTCATTGGAATCACGGTCTTACAGAACATGGTGAGACCCTGGGCACTTACTTCTTGTTTCTCTCATTCACTTTATGACTGTCAGGTGGACAGTGTGTTCTGCCATGGTGTGCTGCTTGGCCCCAGGACTAAAGGCAGCAGGGCCAACTGATCGTGCACTGGGACCTCTAGAACGCTAAGCCAAATAAACTTCTTTTTTTATTAGCTGATTATCTCAGGTATTTGTTAGAGTAATAGAAAACTGGCTAGCAAATAAAAATGGAAATTGTATTGTGAGAGATAAACAACTATTTCTTTTATTAGATCATAATAAGACCTTACTCTGGCCACACTTTCACATTCAAATTGGGACTAAAGAAATCTCAAAACAAGCAAACTATAGATCATTTTTACCATCAATGGCTTTCTTTGCTCAACTGGCTTTATGGAATGATTATGGAAATGAAATTCAATCACTTCTGTAATCATTCTTACTCCAACTCTACAATTCAAAATGAAAAACCAATTCATTATTGCAAAGCAGGATGTGAAACTAAGACTTATAGTGGAATTATTTTTTTAGAGGGAGATCTAGGTTTGAATCCTGATTGTTAAGTTATATAATATTAGATTTAGTAATTAATCTTGTAAATCTTAACTTACTTCCTCTAATTATATGGTGACAAGACTGTAAATATATCACATATCTATTTATTGATTAAATATTGTAACAGAATTACCTACAGAACCAAGGTGCCTCTAAGTTTCCTCATTTCACAGTTAATATTTGTATGTGATGGTTCCCTGATTGTGCTTGATGATGTACGGTCAAACTGGCAGGACTAATCTTTTTGGCAGAATCTTACATGGTTGAATGCAGAAGGTTGCAGCGATTTATTTATTTATTTTTTTGGTTCATTCCACAAAAAAAAACATACTTATGTAATTAGAAGCCGTAACACATAATAGTCATAGGAAGAATCCAAGGGTCGTAGTATAGAATTGAAAGCGTGAATTTTGGTGTAGAAAACAGAAGTCTCTGACATAATGTAAAAATGACAATATCTGGTAATCTGAAACATCACATGGCTCCCAGATGTCCACTATTTCCATAGTTTTTTACAGCTGAGACCTTCAGAGGTAGACAGGGTACACTTTCAATGAGGGCTTCAGGTCAACAAATGAAAATTAGACACTTTTAAAGAAATCTGTAAGCTAATGTGGAGCAAACTTCTGTAACTTTTCTTGGCTGCCTGACTGTATTTGAGAGGTCACATATTAGAATATTGTACAGGCTGAAGTATCTCTAAAGATAAAATAAAAATTTAAGAGAAAAATTTAGTGTGTGTGTGTGTATGTTTCAGAATCCCCAGTCATTAGTCATTAAAATTTCTGCATTTTTTTGATAAAAACAAAATTGTAGGAGGGAATGTCATACCTCCTTTTGAAAGATTGAGAGAAAGAAAATACGGTAAATGTGAATGTTGTAAGATAAGTAAGAAGAGAAGGAAGGAGAAGCCCAAGCAAGAAAGAATAAAACACTGATAAATGTCGGGGAAATCTTTCCTGCTTACTTTGATGAAATATTTGCTGAAATATTCACTGAAATGACCTTAACAGCACGTCCAAACAAAATGAACCATGGGTTGTTTGATAGACATTTGGGTTAGCCCCAGTCTCTGGCTATTATAATTAATGCTGCTATGACTATATTTATAAGCCTTTGTGTGAGGGTATGTTTTCAACTATCTTGTGCATAGGTCTACAAGCGGAGTCACTGGGCCACATGATAGCTCTGTGGCCAGCTTTTGAATTGTCACACTCTTTGCAAAGTAGCTATACCAACTTGCAGTCCTCCCATTGTGTCTCAAGGTTCTATTTTAGCCCCACCCGGCAATATTTGTCGTTGCATCATAGAGACATGCAAGTGAATGCTATGTGGTATTCTAATGTGGTTTTAATTTACATTTCCTGATGTCCAATGACAGTGAGCTTCTTTTCATGTGTTTCTGCTCACTTGTACATATTTCTTTTTAAAAATCTACCCAAATCCTTTTCCCACTTTTATAAGCTTATTTGTATTTTTATTAGTAAGGTGTACAAGTTCTTAATTTATTGTGAATACAAGTTTTGTTTAGTACATATTTCAATGATTGTATTTGACTTTTGTAATGGTGACTGTGAAAGTAAAAAAGTGAGTTCTATACTCAATTATAAAATGTCAAAATTTTATGTCTTAAATGTAAATATTTTATCCATTTTGACTTACTTTAGTGTCAAGTGTGAGATAAATATCCAATTTGATTCTTGTCTATGTATGTTGCCATCACTATTTGTTGAAAAAAGTAATCTTTGCCCATTGACTTGCCTTGACATATTTATGAAGCACACTGGTTATAAACATAACTCTTTTTTCTGGATTTCTAATTCTTTTGATTCATCTATGTATCTATCTTCACGACAGTGTATCCAATATTTACTACCTTTTCCCCCACTCTCACCAACAATTGCTTTTTTTTTTTTGACTTCTTGATGTAGGCCATTCTCTTTGGAGTGAGGTGAAACCTCAACGTTTTTATTTGCATTTCTCTGATGGCCAGTGATGAAGGACGCTTTTTCATGAACTTGTTGGCCATTTTCCCCCCACATTTTATTGATATGTATACGTGCAAAATTCAAGGTTTACAATGGAGTTGAGCATTTTGTGCACATACATACGTATCTTGTCGAGGTGACAAGGGCTTTCCCACTCTCCTTTTGTCCCTCCCCTTACCCACCGCTCCATCCCTCGTCCCTCACCCTTCCCCCCTCTTTCACTTTGTCTTTCGTCTTAAGTTCCGTAGGTATTGTGATCTGGGTCTTTTTATTTCTTCTTCTGAAAAAGTTCTTTCAGCTGCCCACTTGCTGATGGGGTCATTTATTTTAGGGGTTTGTTTTGGGGTTCTCTGTATGTTCTAGATATTAACTCTTTGTCTGAGATGTTACTGGTGAAGATCTTGTCCCACCGCGTGGGTTGTTTCTACCCCTTATTGATTGCTTCTTACACTGTGCAAAAGCTTTTTAGTTTAATGTAGTTCCATTCATTGATTCTTGCAGAGATTTCTTGTGCAGTTGGGAATCTGTTCAGAAAATTCCTTCCTGTCTCTATGTCTTCTGGGGTTTCCCATATTTTATCCTCTAGTAGGTTCAATATTTCTGTTTTGATGTCAAGTTCTTTGATCCATTTCGATCTGATTTCAGTGTGAGGTGACAAATATGGGTCTAATTTCATTCTCCCTGCTGGTGGGAATGCAATCTGGTACAACCATTATGGAAAGCATTGTGAAGAGTCCATAGAAAGCTGACAAAAGAAATTCCATTTAATGCAGCTACTGCCTAACTGGGCACCTTCCCAAAAGAAATAAGGTCAATATACTAAAATAACACATGCATATCCAAGTTAATAGCAGCACAATTCATAATAGCCAAATCCTGGAAACAAGTTACCTGCCCATCTTTACAGGAACAGTTAAAGATGATGTAGTACCTATACACAATGGAATACTATGCAAACATAAAGAAAGATGGATTTGAAGATTTTGAACAAAAGGAGGCCTTCTTGAGCCAATAATTCTCAGTGAAATGGACCAAACACAGAAGATTGACTATGACAAAAACAATGGCATGAAAAGGCTCCAACATGAGTGGCAAGGTAGAAAGAGAAATAAAAGAACTGAACACTATTCCTACTGATAGGAAGGAAAAGGGGGGTCAGTTAGGAAAAGGCTGAACAGGTGAAAAAGAGGAGGACGTCAGCGCTCATCAATTCCCCAGCCCTCATGCCTCTAGTGTGTTTTAAAATTTGAAATTCACATATATATATATATATATATATATATATATATACATTTTTTAAAAAGAAAAAAGTCATTATGAGTATTTTAGTTAGCTTTGCAATTGAAAACCGTGGGTCTTCTAAGTTTTCTTTCCAAGATTGTTGAAAGACATCACTATGGATATCCTGTTTTTCCATGTTAATTTTGGGATGATAATATCTAGGAAAAAATAACTGGGATTTTGAAAGAAATTGCAATGAATCTGTAGATATATTTAAGGAATATTATCATCTTAAGTCCTTTCATCCACAAACATGACATATATGTCATGATGTCTTGCTATTTACCATTTATAATAAATTTCTTAAAGTAGACGGTGTTTTACAGCTTACAAGTACTGTGCATACACATTATCTCATTTGAGGTTGAAAATAAATCTTTGTATAGAGGTCAAATAAAGGGGATTTCTGAAAGTTTTGTGGAGACTTAGGTCATTGAGGGGATGTAAGAAAACCAGATGGTAAATTATGTTCAGGCAGCAGTTTCAATCCTCTCTGTGGCTTGACATCAAGGTAGCTCATGACAGGCCCTCGGCATGGTGAGTGAAGAAAAGTTCGACTGCTCCTGTCAGCCATGCCCCTCTATGTCACCCATGCCCCTCTATGTCACCCATGCCCCTCTATGTCACCCATGCTCCTGTATGCACTCTACAGCAGAGAAACCACAGAAGCAAGGACAGATTGGCCATGTAGTGAACCTTCGTCTCGGTAGAAATAGTGTTTAGTTCTTTTATTTCTCCTTCTTTGTTTTTTTCTGGGTTGTTGGTTTGTTTGCTTTTTGCTTTGCTTGTTAGTTAGCATGCATATTATTTTCTGGGTTTTCTAACCATTTTTTCCTTGAAATAGTTTTTGTGCCTTTTACCTTCTTCTTGGTACTCATTCTCTCCTTTCATCTCATAATACTCAAATTATTTTATTCAGTTTATTGTTAGTCTTCCTTTTGTTTTATTTTTAGTGTATTCTTTCAACTATTTTATGTTAATATATGATTATTAAATTAAATTAAAATTTGTATATTTAAAAATAAAATTTGTGATTTAAAACTAAATTTTGCACGTTTGTATATGTGTGTGGGGACAGGTACACAAGTGCATGTGGTGCTGGAGATCAAGCTTAGGAATATCCCATGCCTAAGCTACGTCTCAAGTATTTTTACTTCACTTTCTTCGGCAATCTGTCCAGGTAACATAAGCTGTACTCAGACAAGTCACATTCACGCCTTGGCCTGCTGAGCATCTGGAACCGCATGGTTTTCCACTGCACAGAAGCTTATATATGTATTCACTTACTTTCACTTTGTATCTTTCTTCTGTTTTCTCTTTTTTCATTTTTCTGAATGATGTAACTTTTATTTCCCTTCTCCCATTTTTCTTTCTTATTTGATCGATCTTTTAAAACTTTAGTTTCGGTCATTTTTACTTTCCTGTTGTGTGAAACTTTTTCCTGGGGACACATAAACAAGCACCTATTCACTCCAGATACCACACAGCCAGCAGACCAAAGTAACAATTTTATCAAAGTCAGATCAGGAGGACCAATGAATTTATTGAGATTACTTCTGGGAGTACAGGTGATGAGTTACTTACAGTAGCATAGGTGAGGGGCTACCTCCCAGAGCACAGGTGACTCAAAAGGCAGTCGAGATTTTGAATCAATGTCAATCAGAAGAGGCAAAGAAGTTAACTACATATTAGTAAGGGAAATCGCTTCCTAAGAAGATATAGTAACTGTAAACATACAGACGCCAAATGTCAGCGCACCCAATTTCATAAAGCAGTAACTAGTCAACATAATAGGACAGATGGATCACAAAAAAAATATAGTCAATGAAATCAAGACCCCACTTTCACACATAGACAATCCGGACAAAAAGTCAACAAAGAAATATCAGAATTCAACTATACTTTTGATCAAAAAGATTTATCAGATATCTAAAAAGTATTAAACCAAACAACAGAAAACTGCTTTATTTCAGCAGCTCACGGAGCTAGCTTTCTTCAACTGAGACCATATTTTTAGGTCTTAGGGCAATTCCCGAAAAAGGCAAGAAATTGAAATAATTCTATACATTTTATTAGATCACAATAGAATGAACCTAGAGATCAAAAGCAATAGAAGTCATAGAAATATCACCAACTGTAAAGATTGATTATTACACGCAGGAGTAACCAGTGGACCTGGGGAGAATTTGAAGAGAAGAATGAAGGAATTCTAGAATCAAATAATAATTCAAACAGAGCACACTAGAATACAAGGAGGATGGTTTTAAGAAAGAAGTTTATGTTTATTCTACCTACTTTCAAAAAATCATAGTCATTACATACATATACCGAATAATTTAATGATATATTTCAGTTTTTGAGAAGAAAAGGCAAGAACAAAACACATAACAAAAATAAGGAAATAAACAATTATAAATGCCTACATCCGAAAACCTGAGCAACCTCAAATAAATAGCAAATGAGGAACCTCAAGTCCCTATAGAAACAAAAGCAGCACAAATTCAGAACAGATAAAGGGAAAATAGTAACAACGGCCGGAGCTAAAATTCATTGAATGAAGGAGGGAAGGACTCTAATATTGATGTGATATATATATATATATATATATATATATATATATATATATATATATATGAAATACCCAAGCCTCATTATAACCAGTGTGTATCATTGTATCATATATATATATATATATATATATATATATATATGAAAAAGATCAATGAAACAGAGAGATTTTATTTAATAATAGAGTCATAAACTCTTAGAAAATCTAATAAAGAGATAGAGTGGACTCACATAAATAAAATTACATGTGAAAAAGATGATATTGGGAAAAGACACTACTGAAATACGGTGGCACAAACCTGTAATCCTAGCACTTGGGAGGCTGAGGCAGGAGGACTGCTGTGAGTCCAAAGCCAGCCTGAGCCATATAGTGAGTTTAGGACCAACCTGGGGTAGAGGCATGACTCTGTCTGAAACAAATAATTAAACAAATAAAATCTTTAAAAATACTTTAGAATAAATTTAATTGAGGAAGTGAGAAAGCTGCACAATGAAAATTACAGAATATTGAAGAAAGACATTGAAAAATGAACAAGATGGAAAAACTCCCATACTCACAAATGGGCAAACAATATCGTTAACTTGATTGTATTACCAAATGTGACTAGAGATTCACCACAATCCCGCCCAAAACACTGATATTTTTGTAGCATTTGTAAAAAGAAAAGTTTATTTTGACCAATTGTGTCAAAGGCTCCGTCCAGCCTCGGCTGGTCCCAAAGCAGGATCATTATGGCAAAAAGGCACTGGATCACATATTTGTCGCAGTAACAGAAAATCTGCCCAGGACATTAGCTACCAGGGAAATGCAAGCCTACATTGAGATTTCATATTATCCCAGTCAGGGTGGCAATGTTATTATTCAGATTTAAAGTATCTTCCAAATTGCTCATATGTTCACAAGTGGGGCCTTTGGAATGTAATTGAATATAAATATGCTACACTCATCAATAGAAAAATGCCATTGACATCCTAGCTGAATGTGCTGTGAAGAGTCAGGGCCTAGTTGGAAAACATGAGTCACTAGGGTCATGACAAGGAAGGATATTTTCTTGTCCCAGAGTCTAGCCCTTTCTCTGCTTACTGCTACCAGGGATTGAACAGTTTCCTCCTCCAAGCCCGTGTACCATGCTCTCTCTGCCTTGAAGCCAGCAGAACATGGATTGAGACCACGCACCAAAATAAAGCTCTTCTCCATACGTATGGCAGGTGTATTTTCCCAGTGAGGGGAAAGCCACAGAAACAGAAAATGGGTACCAGACGAGGGGGAATTTATTGTGACTAGACCTGACTATGTGGGTCAGAAGCTTTTGGACTGATTTTTGGAGGAATTTGAAAATGTAGAAGGCTGTAAACAGAGCTTAATGAACAAATCCGCTCAGGGCCCAGAAGATTAGATTGCTCAAAGAAATATAAACAGAAAAGCCCGGACTCATGATGTTTCAGAGGTGAAAGTACTATCTTGAGAATGAGACTATTAGCCATTCATGTCACACTATGGCAAAGAACTTGTCTACATTTTGTTCATATACTAAGGCTTTGTATAAGGCTGAACTTATCTCCAAACTAATTAATATATGATACAAAAAATTTCAAAGGAGACTGATGCTAGGCTCTGATATGGGCCTTGCTGGCTGCTGTTAGCCAGCCATATCTACAGAGACAATCAGGAGCAAAAAAACTCAGAGCTGAATCATCTTAAAAATTTGCAGTTTGACCAGAATAAAAGTACATGTAAAATTGGGGCCTGTTGTGGCTTGTATCTGGAGTGTTCCCCAAAAGACTCATGTACCTAGCAATACTAAGTACTGTTGGGAGGTGGCACCTGGCTGTAAGGGGCAGGTGCTTGAGGCTTGACCTGGAGGGAGTGTGCTGGTTCTACCTTTTCTCTCAGACTTGTCTCAGTTTTGCCACTTTGTGAGGGCCTCTATCCCTGGCCCTGGCCGCAGCTCCTGGCTAAGGCCTCAGCCCTTCCACGCGATTCCACCATTTTCTAACTGCCCACCTATGAATAGACTATGACCTTCTGAAACTGTGAGCTAAAAAGAACTTTTTGTCCCCTAAGCTGTGGATGTAGGGTATTGAGTCACAGGGATGAAAAAATAACTAAAATGGGGCCGAAGAGACTATGATTGCTGGGAAATTTAGAGCCATTAAAAAGAAGTCAAGTGTTTTCAACCTGGATAATAGGAAAGATATCTTAAGAGCATCTCAAAAATTGGCTTGACCGTACCCATTCAGGGCTCAAGGGTAGAAAGTGAAGGTGTTTGAAAGAATTTGCATTGAAAAGAGAACACATTTTGTTTTGCTTTGAATCGAGAGACCTGGACCACCTCATTCTTTCAGGACTATCCCGGAAAGTGTATCACCAAGTTCAGCCTTCCAGAAACTCATACACTGTTATAGACACTGTCCGAAGGGGCCTGCCTGATAGCAGGCTTAGCATTATCCACGTAGTGCTGGTTATACAGGCATGCAGAATGTAAGAGTTATGGGTCATGGATGTTTCCATGTAGATTTCAAAAAAAAAAAAAGTCATAAAAGGCCAGGTTATGTAAAGTAACAGGGTCATAGTCCTTGCCAGAGCTCCTGAGAAGATGGTGCTTGAGCTGTGAGAGTTAACCCAAACTTGCAGTAGAGACAGCAGGATATTGGAAATATTGGGGATTGGAGAGGAAAAGTAAGGGGAGTAGTAGGAAAGAAAAATGATCACAGTGTGTATTATGCGTGTGTGTGTGTGTGTGTGTGTGTGTGTGTGTCAAAATAAGACTCAGTATTCCTTGTAACTGATGCACACTCAGTAAAAAAAGAAAACAAAAAAATTAAAATTAAAAGTTAATGTAGTAAATCAGCTTTATCGATTTTTAAATGTAAGACTAAACTTGCTTTCCTCAAATATACTCCTCTTGACTATTTTCCATAAAAAATGGTAATAAAATACAGGATCACAGAGCTGTGATTCGCTGAGCATGTCTGTTCATTCTCTGCACAGCGCCGTAGCTAGGTCACATTTTGTTCTTTTTGATTTCTCCTCACTTCACCTTCAACCCACTGATAAACATCAGAGCTGTGACCTTTAGAAAGATTTGTTTATTTAAACTTTAAAAAGATGAAAAGTTTAAAAGTAAAGGTTTTTTGTACTTTATTTACATAAGATTATTGAGATACAGACTTCAAAAATAAATATATTTCACTATTATTGATAATATTTGAATCTCAAAGAAATATTTAATTGCTTGTAGTGCTTCATTGTAGCAAAATTTAGCTTTATTAAGGTAATGTTAGTGCACTGTAGCAATCTCCAGGGCCTGAGGTAATTATGTTAATATGGGATGATAATAAAAGATTGCATGACTACTTATATGTTTGTATACATTATATTTGTTATTTTTAAAGCAACTTGATCATGAATTTGAAATCTTTTGACATCTCATACCTTATTCTGTGCCAGTCACCATGCAAAGACATTAGTTTCTGAAATGTACAGTAATTCTTAAAGACTTTCTAAGGTGTCATTATATCTCTCTTCTTTGGCAAGTGGTCTTTCTTTGCTACTTTGAGTATTTCCTGGAAAATCACCAACGCTTTGAGGGACTTCTGAACAATTAGTCACCACAGGGAGCAGAAGTAGATGTTAAAGAATTTGTATTAATTCAAACACTAACAATGGTTAATCAAAAGAAATTTTATTATTTAATGGAAACAGGGTGGGAAGAAGAGGAAGGTCACTGAGTTGGTAAAGAAGAAACTTTACCTGAATGTAGCCAAATCAAACAAGACAAAAAATGTTCAATCATCTGTCTGATTTGTCATGGCTCATCAACACAGATTTGCTACACAGCATGACCAAGGAAATCCGGGCCCACCCCACACACTGAAAAAAAAAAAAAAGTGATTTTTAACTGGAGTAGATCTATCGTAAAGTAAGTGGTGGAAATTTTCTCTTAAGAAAAATCAAAAATCTTTTACTCACATTTTAAAATTACTAACCATGAAGTACCTAGGTGTATCGGAGATTAGCATGACAAAAATAAAGTTTACTCCAGGCACTAGGAGGGACACTGATTAAAGGAACAACCTTACTTAAGGGGATATTAAAAAGTAAAGTTGCCTTTACCTTACCATTTTCCCAAAGGTTATTTATTCATTTATTCATTTTTGTAAAATGTACTCAATAATTTCTTTAGGAATCTCTTTTTGCAGGTCACTGTGAAAGATGCAAAGACCAAAAAAAAAAAAAAACCCAACAACAACAGCACATAATTTCTGCATGTAACACAGGAAGATGGATGCATTCACAATTGACTGTGATCACTAAAGGAAGGGATAATTTAGCCACGTGATTTATTTACAAAGTGAGGGCGCTGGGCTCAACCCTATTTTCCCAACAGTCTTTTTAACTCTATAATTTTGACTCTTTGATTGTACATAGTAAAGTAGGAAAACATCATATGAGAGTTCAGAGGAGCAGGAGTTTGATATTTGTTATAACTATGGAGATTCAGAAATTTTAGAAGTACTGAGTTGGTATAAATCTTTTAAGTGTGGCTATGTAGAACATGTGGGAGTAGATGCTTTCTGGCACAGACTAACAGCACAAACAAAATTTTGAGTCAGGAAATTATTTTTCTTGGAAAAGAGACAGAAAGTATCTCTCTCTCTCTCTCTCTCTCTCTCTCTCTCTCTCTCTCTCTCTCTCTCTTTCCCTCTCTCTCTCTTTTGTACTGGGAATCAAGCCCAGAGCCTTTAAGCTGAGATACATCCCTAATCCATTTTTTGTTTTGTTTTGATTTTGAAACAGGATCTCACTGAGTGTCTGAGTTGCCCAGGCTGGGTTGAATGTGGAATCCTCCTGCGTCTGTCTCACAGCATGCACGTATTACAGGTCTGTGCTATTGGACACAGCTTATCTAAAATTGTTGATAAGTTAATAATAAAATTTGAGATTTTCAATGCATTTTGTTTTGGTTTGAAAGTATTTTTGAGATGGGCTGAGATTAATTTTAATCTTCTTTTTCTACTATTTACACTGCCTCTTTAATAATTATGCTTTGAGTTATGTTTATTTTTTCATAACACTAATTGTTTCACAGTTGGTGTATTTATGTATTTCACTCTATTTGTGATCCAGGATATGCCTGGTGTTATGACTAAATACAAAATGAAAGGTATATTATTTAAATGTTTTTTCAAATGTAACGAAGATTATGAAAACTCTAAAATAAATGAAAAAAATGCCTGTCAGAAGTATAGAAGCAGTAATAAAACACTGTAATATTTAAGGCAAGTTGAGAATATAATCTGACCGATCCCTGAATGCAATTCTTACTAAGTGTCTATACTACGTATACAAGTTTTTGTCCTCTGAAAAGAAAGTCCTTGATTTTAGGACGTATTAGTTGGGGTTCACTAGAAAAACAACATCAATCGAAAATATATGTATAAGTATGCAAGAACCTTTATTATACATGCTTATAAGATCAGAGGCAGGAAAATCCTCACTAGTGCCGGAGAGTCAGATGATCCTGTAGCTTCTCAGCCCAAGAAGCTGGAAGCCACAGAACAAGAGGGATCAAGAATGCAACACCAATCCATTGTCCAAGGCCTGGAATCTCCCTGGACATTTGCCACTGGAATCCATGTTAGAAGGCTGAAAAAAACTGAAGACTAGAAGAGCAATATTCAAAGACCACAGAAGCGGAGGGCAAATGGATTGAAAAGACCGGAACTCTTCAAAGCAAGGACATTTCTACATTTCCTTCTCCTGTCCCTTGTTTTTCTATTTAGTCAACATGCTCAATGCTGCCCATAACAGGAATGTGTCTCCTCTTGGTCATTTTGATGGTCTACATGTTAGTCATGTATGGACACACTCAAGACTGACACAGCCAAATTCCTTGCCAGCTGGCATTATGATTAACAATCACTATACCAGGGAAGCTGGTATAGTGTATAAGAAATCAAAACACAGATGAGCCTATGGTGAGACAATGCCCACAGAAAATAATAAAAAGCCACGTAAATACTCACAAAAATATTTATGTCTCTCAGCTTAAAATTTATATTGGATTATGGCCATCAAAGGATGACTGGAACAAATGACAGACAGTCTGGCCACTTTGTGCTATAAGAAATCTGTCCCAACCAATTTGGATACTTAGAGCTTATCTGCCTGTCTGTCTGCTGCCTTCTCCCTCTCTCCTTCCCTCACTCCCTCTACTTTCCTTCCCTACTTCCTTCCCTATTTTTTTAATCTCAATTTTGTTACGGAAACTTCTCACACTCACATACACACCACCTTTAGAGTGCCGCGTACCTTTCTAATACCTCTACTCACCCTTCTCTCCTATCCTCACCACCCTTTTGAAACCAACGCCCGGGGGTTTGCTACTCAGATATATTTTCCAAATCAGTTCTTTTTAAAATGACTTTTGCGATTTTCATTTAACTCAAAAATGTAAGGGGCGGAAGGAATGGCACAGAGGTTAAAGAGCTTGCCTTGCAAGCACAAGGCCCTGAGTTCAATTCCCTAGCACCACATAAATTGGGTGTGGTGGTGCACACTTGGAATCCCAGCACTCGGGAGGCTGAAGCAGGAAGATATTGCTGTGAGTACAAGGCCAGCCTGAGCTACATAGTGAGTTCAGTACCATTCTGGGCTACAGAGTGAGACCTTGTCTCAAAAACACAAAAACAGAAAATTTAAATTAATAATGAACCTGGTATACATGGGTTTTACTTTATTTTTATTCAATTTGACATTCACAGACAAGATGAAGAAAGACAGTTGGCATAGAAATCGACTTTAGAAGTCTTGTTTTTATTTTAATAATTCTTTCTCAATCTTGCCACAGAATTAAAAAACATTTTTAAAAGACTGGCACCAGAATTTCAAGTTCCTTAACAATATGAATATATTTGTTTTGTTTTCTTCCATCAAGCTTAGATATAAAGTATATGTGTCTTGTTAGATGCATATTAGAGTAATACAAAATATTGTGTGTGCTTTTTTCAGAAAGATGTAAAGAACTGGAATTTTTACTTTCATCCATAATCAGTTATACCTATTATAGCTCCATACTTTGCGTTGATTTCTTTGTGCATGGAGGTAGACATCTCCTATCTCTAAAAGATTTATTACCAATCCGAAGGTTGCCTCATTTGGCACAATTAAAGAGCTGAAGGACTTCCACAATGTTTCCACTGCATTTCTATTTGAGGGAAAGGCTTAGCAGCAAAGGATCTACAGTGACCTTTTGGGCCCTTAAGCACCATGTCAAACATCTGTTTTGCAGATTATCAACAAATCATATAGACATAAGCATGGGTAACTTTTCTTAAATACATTTTCATATGTGGGTCTTAGCTAATGTTCAAACAACAACTAACTTCAAAATTTTCTGGCCACTAGCCAAAGTCATGGCTGACAATATCATATGGCCCAAATCAAACCAAGAAACAGATATGTTATTCCTCATATTTGATATTTTAGTAATGCATTTCTGCAGTATACGAAAATTGCATTCACTTTGGAGAATCGGTGCAGGTTCACACCTCATCTCCATCATCTGTGCTTTCCCTTTTCCCTTACAGCTACCTGTTTCCCATTTCTCCTAATCCTTCTCTCCCTTCAAATTTTACTTCCATGTTTCCTATTATCTTTATTTTATTTTTCTCAATTAATTATTTATATTTTGAGTTTTTCATAAGAGAAACCATGTGCAGTTGAACCTTCTGTACCTGATTTATTTCACTTAACGTAATGAACTCAAGGCGCATAAACTAGAAAAAAGAAATATCTTAGAGAAGGCAAAACATTTAGAATCTCTTTTGTACAAGAAAAATGTGTAAGCAGTAACAATGGCTATTGTGAGCACCTAGCACAATACCTTCTTTCACTTTTTATTTTTCTTAATATATTATAACCTTAATCAAATTCAAATCAAACATTTCTGCTGAGGACTTATCAAGGCAGCACTGTGCTAGGCATATGAAAATTACAGCTGATTTGTTTAGTGGTGCCCTGCAGCTGACAAAAATATCATGTGTACATTATCACATCTGGCTTGTCTAATGACTTGTGAAAAAAAAAGGTAGAGGTCTTTAGTTTATAGGTGCTGAAAAAATTAACCAACATATAAAAAGCTATAAAGCAAACATGTGGACTTTGTAGGTTTGCAAACTGAAGACAGTCTCACATCGACCCTGACTTTAGCATAAAATAAGCAAACTTCGGGAGTTTATAATATAGATTGTAAATAGTCAAATAAGAATATTGTAAAATAACACTGCGATGTCATAATATAGACACAGTGAAAAGAAGTAGGCTGAAGAAACTTTGAAAGCTGAGAATGAATAAAAAGCTATTCCACGGGAAAACACGAACATAATAAACTGCACATGAATGTAAGAATTCTGTAAGGCATAAAAATGATTTAATGCTCTAAAAGTAAATAATGGATCAAGAGAATATGACAGTGGAAGTGACAACAGAAGACTAGGGTCCGTAGTGTACCTAACAGCCCATGAGCACTGCACCAAAGGTAATGCCATCCTAATAAACAAATGCATGAGGAATATGAAGAGACTGTTTATGAAGAATGATGCAATATTAAATAAGTGAAAAATATATTCAATTTGACCAAGACAGTGTTTGAAGAAAAGAGAAAAACACAAAATGAGACTACTTAAAATAGTGTATAAATTTTAAAAATTAGGAAATAATCCATAAAATTAATGTGAGAAAAAATTGGCAGTGATAAGTAATCGGTAATCTAATAGCCATAGGAATATGCATAATTTTATTCTCAAATACTTCATTTCTGGAAGCTTAATCAATGAAAATCATCCAAATGGAGGGGAAACTTTATGGAGAAAATTGTCAATCAAAACATTATGTGTAATAACATAATAACAGGAGCATTCCAAGTGCTTAATAATTAGAAAATGCACACGCGAGATATAATATATTCATGTCACATATTGTTATAAAGCTATTAATCATAATCTGAACACAGGAGCACAATGCCTATAAAAACATTGTTATTGAAAAATATCATAACATCAGATATACTGATATATATCTATATATATCTATATCTATCTATCTATCTATCTATAGATATAGATATAGATATAGATATAGATATAGATATAGATATAGATATATTTGAGATAGGGTCTCACTCAGTAGTCCAGGCTGGTCCTGAGGTCACTATGGAGCTCAAGCTGGCCTTAAACTCACAGAAATCCTCCTGCTTCAGCCTCCTCAGTGCTGGGATCACAGGCATACGCCACCACATCTGGCTTTTGTGGTGCTGGGGAATTGAACTCGGGAACTTAGCGCTAGACTTAGCATTTGGTAGGCAAGCACTTTAACTGCTGAGCCATTCCACCAGCTCTAGATAGCTTAAATGGAACATATTTTTATGAGAAAATATACTGAGTCCTGTGCAAAGCTGAGTTTTTGCTACTCATTTTCATACTTGCTATCTTATTTAATAATCACAGCAAGCCTAGAAGTAATATTATTATTTTTCTTATTTTCCAATGCAACACTGAAACCTCAAGATCAAGAAAAACATGCTTATAAAGGACATGAAATCTGTGCTTTCATAAACCACACAGCTTCAGTTTCAGGATCCGAGAGATGGGCCAGCTTCCCACTCTTCCCAAACATCCTCTCCATTTCTCAGGACTTTCTGGCATGTTACACTATTAGTGCAATAAAAGATTACAAATGTATAAAAATAAGGCTGCTTAAGATTTATAACCACCAAACGAATAATTCTTAAAGCAATTCAATGGGAGACATTAATTCAAGCTCAGTACTTGAGATGATTTTGAAAAATAAAAAATAAAATTGGGAGGAAACTAAAAAGAATAACCAGGAGGACAGATGTAAAGATCACAAGGAATATTGCCATGGTCGCAGAAAGGTGCTAGGAACAAAACTGCAAGCTGTGTTTAGGGAAACGTTAGTAATGTGTTTGACTGGCAGGAAGAATACCAGGGAGAGGTAGGTGAAAGTTAAGACCTGAGAAGAAAAATTTAGGGCCAAACAAGTTCATTTTAATTCTGAGTTTTATTTCCAGAAGCAATGAGCAACCACTAAGCATGTTTTCCTCTTATTTTTTTCTTCTTCTTTAAAGCAAGTTGTATTTCCAAAAGAATGATGTATCATGGTGAGCAGTAGACAAGACCACGTAGAGAGAGCGCTTGAGGGTTTTTCAAAGCAAGCCGATAGGTGGCTGCACCAAGAGTGGCAATGCACCAAAAAGGAATAATAATAATAAAACAGATACGAGATATTATCCAAGAAAACTTGGCAAAACATGGTGACTTAATGAAAACTCAGGTGAGGGATGACATTGATTTCTTACCATTCCTTTTTGAAACCCTCGCAATGCTAAAAGCTGCTGGCTCCTACTTTTGTTATCAGAGAGATCAAACCAGGATCCTTGTTGTGTTGGTGGGAAAGAGTGAACATCATGAACAAAGAAACAGCTGGGGAGTAGAAAGTTACTTTATTGGGAGAGTACAAAGGAAAAGTGAAGGGGACAGCAGGAACTCCTGCAAGCAGGGGAGGGGCTAGAGTGCCAATTATTCAGCAGCTACATTTATTTGCGTATTTTCCTATCAATCATACATATTCATTTTTCTATATCTATTCGGCCTTGACTGATTGGTACACATTAACGTAAAATTAGTTCACTGGCTTTAGACTGTAGTCTACAAAGCGTCGTGTATCCATAGCTACAATCCCCAAACCTGTTTAATTTTAACTTCTGCCATTGTTCTGCCTTTCACGGTGCTCTAATTTTTCTCAATTGACATGTTTCTGTTTTGGGAACTCTCAACCCAGCAGCCCTGACTACTTTGAGCTACCTAGCACAAATCTGCCTATCAGGCCTGCGCCTGCCTGACAAAATCTGCCTTACTTTCACTTCATATAATTTCAAATAAATTTTATATTGTTTTTCTCCCAAGCAATTTTTTCAGCATTTTAAGATTTTGTTTATTTCTTTTTATAAATACATGAATTCCAAATTCTGTAACACATTAGAGACGTGGGGTTTGGGGAATCAGTGAGCGTCCATGCCCATCACTTACACAGAGGTTCATCCCTTTCCTTGCTGACCGTTGCTATCCCGTCATTCATGTTGGGACCTATTTATGTCATTATTTTTGTGTTCCATAAGAGGGACACCCATCTGTTGTCTGTCTTTTGTGCTTGGTCCATTTCCCACTTATCACCCTTATCACTACAAAAAATTCTCAAAGCTTCACGTCCCCCAAGCAATGTGTAACACTAGGATGTGGCCAAACCAACCACTGTGCCAATCAAAGTATTATTACTTCTAGCTCCTTTTATGTCTGTCAACATTTTTTTTAAATTTGTTAAGGCCAGGCTGGCACTAACTGCTGAACCACACCCCCAGCACATTTTTTTTTTTAATTTGAGACAAGATCTCACTCTAACCCAGGCTGGTCCTGGACTTACAGTGTAGCCTAGGGTGGCCGTGGACTCTCAAGAATCCTCCTTCTTCAGCCACCTGAGTGCTGGGATCACAGGGGTGCAACAGGACACCCAGCTACTATTTGGTGCTAGTGGATCAAATTCAGGGCCTTGCATTCCCTAGGCAAGTTTCTAATCACTGAGGTACACTCTCAGTCCTTCTATCAACACCCTAATCTAAACTCCTGCATATGGAGCAACTACACAGAGATAAGCATTGACAAGAGAGATGTAAATTCTTCCCCAGGCATGTCTCGGTTTGTATACCAGAGGATAAAGTTGAGGCTGTCACAGTTCTTTGCCTGAATTTTCCCAATATTCTTTATTTTGCAAAATTAATTTTACAAAGCTATATGTTCCTCCAAATTTTCTAGGTGGTCCCATTTTGATTGGGAGTGAAAGCCATTTTTTCCTTAACAGATAGGTTGGAGTTTAGCCAAAGGCTGCCTTTTATAATGAATAATGTCCTGGTTTATACTAGGAACATTGTCACATAATATATCAGTTTTATGTCAAGTGTTCTGGAGTTTTTATTGTCTGTCCATTCAATGTGCTAGAGCTCCTTGTTGTGGGACCATTAAAAAGTTTGAGAAAGCGTTTAAAGAGGATGGCATATTGACTCATGAAACCCCTTTTGTGGATCAGGCATGAAAATAAAAAACATATAAACTAAAATATTAATTTCTGTGAAAATTGCTGGTGCAACTCAGTAATCAATCAGGACACAGTCAATGAGTGAATAGTTAATTTTTCAATTACTTTTATGTTAGCAAAAGCTGAAAAAGACACCCTTGGGCCAAGGTAGGTATGATCAGGGGTTTTTCTGCATAGTCACCATATAGGGAGAAAGATACAGTCCGCTCTCTGGGGATGAGAGGACGAAGGGGTACAGAAAACGGAATTAAAGGTACTCAGTATGAGGGTGAAAACAAAAAAGCCCAGGTGTTTTCTAGTTGTTTTTTAGTGATCACTACAGACGGAATAATATTAGCTTGACACTGGATGATGATGGCAGCACCTGTGTTCATATGACCCAGAGCAAATCCTCACAATGTGACATCAGATCAGGCCAAAGGCCAGTTTGCAGATCCAATTACCTCCCCTCACACCTGCTCATTTCTTGACACTGGCCACTCTCCAAAAAATTTTTGACATGTGCTAAGCTAGGGATATCAGTCATGCTGAACCACAGATATTATTAAAAACAAAAAGAAAATTCCTTTAATACAGATTACAAATTTCACAGATTCTAAACTCTGAGAGGGTAAACAAAATAAAGTTAACAATAAACTGCACCTAGAGAAAAATCCTGGAAAGACCCAGTGGCTATAAATATAGGAACATATATATATTTGATTATCTGTGAAAAAGTTTGTGGAGGAAGGATATAAGTCTAACTGTCACTTACGGTTAGACCAGAGAGACACTAAGTCCAGCAGGCAGGGTACAGTAGAAGAAGCCTTGTGTTAAGGTGGAGGGATAAGAAAGCTTCCATTCTCCTTTGGTTGTTGATTAGGAACTTAGGTGAAACCTTTTCCCCTTTATTTGCTGAGAATCCAGAGAGAGATTGAATCAGGCTTCTAAAGTCCCCGCCTTCCATGTTGTTTGATGATTCTGTGAAATGCCATTTCTATGCTTGTTTTCGAGTGAGAAAATCCTCTAAACCTAGCAATTTTGATGCTGGAGACAAACGAGAAGGCACAAGCACATTTCTAACAGCAATCCTTTCCCTGCGTGGATGTTCCCTGGTGTACTAATTTAAAGTGACAGTTTTGAGATGTAGGTGCAATTAGAAGCCAAAAGACCTCCTGGTTTAAGCTTCTTGACAGAAAACACTTTTCTTTGTTCCCAACATATACACAGTTAACTTAAAAGTATATATTTATAAATCTAAGCAGCCAGAAAGGATGAGAAGAAAATAAACAGAAGTGCTTGCTCTCAGATTTTCTAATAGAAAATTTACTTATTAGAAACTGAAAATTCTGTACTGCTAGGCAAACACAGTTTTCACAGGGGGTAGGGACCTAGCATGGCAAGTGCGTTGAACTCTTCTGACCCTGGCCAAAATGGGAAGAGGAACATATACAAACTACAGGTAAAGCTGATGTGATATACATGTGCACAAAATACCCAAGTTCAATGTAACCATTATGTATTGCACATGTATCCTACTAAAAATTGGGGCAAAATTACAAGGCCCACCCCATCATTCAATATCCCAATCTGTGTCCTGCAAGAGAAAATATCAACTATACACACACAGTGGAAAGAAGTGAGCACACACACAGAAGCTTGTAGTTCTGGTGGGATTCTTCCTCTCCTGACTGGCAAAACCACCTAAAATGCAAACAGATGCTGGGAATGGGGTGTGGGGTTCAACTTGGCCCTAAGTGATGGAAATGAGTCTTATAAACACATCAACAAACCTGCTATGTGCACTTCCCAAGCAGGCAGCGCATTGAGGGGAGAAAATACCAAGCACAAGCAAACTGGAAAGAAAAGAGAGACACTTAAGTCATAGACAGAGAGAGGAGGAATCAGGGGACGTTGCCTTCAGGCAAACTGTTACCGCACATTCACCCCCAGATATCTCTTTAATTCAGTAATGAAAGTCAGTGGATAGCCAGGATTTCCAAGGTTGCACATAGGAAGTCTGTCCACTGACAAACATATAAAAGGAGAAAAATATTAACTTTCTGATAAAGTAACATTTTTTTTCCTAAATGAGCCACAAAGCAAAGGAAGTAGTTCTATTTTTGCATTTGGCACAGAGGCTTCCACATCAAAAGGAAAACAATAGTGCTGTGGTTTATTTAATATGACAAAGCTTAGTAAATTGAAAATTCCCTTAGTTTCTTTGACTTTCTGTTAGACAATATTCCACCAAGCGATAATGGTCATTCTTTCTGAATTTTATGTTAGCTTAGTAACCAGATCTGTTGAAATGCCATCATATGAGGCCTCGGATTAGTCCAGCTATGCCGTTGCTTCCCAGTTCTTACATCCCTCACATGCCAGAGTTAGGCCTCTGTCCTGTTCCTCTGTCTTCATCAATATACTGGTTCTGTAGATTACTGGGACATCACATTAATGCATTTGTGTATGGTGTGTGTGTTTGTACGTACATGTATGTGTGTACAGTACTGGGGATCAAACTCTGAGTCTTGTGTGTGACTGTCAAGCACTCTGTTGTTGCGCTTTATCCCCTCTGTCAGTAACCCCAAAATATTAGTTCTTACTCTGGCTATCAATTCAAAAGATCTCCTAAATTCTGGCTACATGTCTTGAATTCTATTAGCAGGCCCCAGGGCAATGTGATTCTACATTACCCCAACAAGGGTGGCTACCATCAGGAACCCAAGAAACAAATGCCATTGGGGTTTTTAGGAAAAAGGAAACTTTCTGCATTGTTGGTGAGAATGTAGACTAGTAAAACCAAGATGGATGTCAGTATGGAGATTCCTCAAACACCTAACAAAATTCAATTTCACCCAGCTGTACCCTTTCTGGGTATCTTCCTGAAATAGATAAAAATATCATATTACAGTAATAGTAGCTCAATTCATAGTAGCTAAGTCCTGGAAATGACCTATATGCTTATCAACAGATAAATGGATCAAGAAAAATGTGGTATATACATGAAAGAGTACGACTCAATTGTAAAGAAGAATACATTTGAGTTATTTGTAGAAAAAAATAAGGTTCACCTTGACAGCACAATTCTATGAGAAACCCGAAGTGTAAATCAGAGCAGAATAAAAGAGGTAAGAAATAAGGAGAGAGACCTCGCAGACGTGGGAGGAATGTTTGGGGATAGGAATGTGAGTGAAAACTGAGTGCAGAAGGAGAAGAAAAATGATTAGGATATGCCATGCATATGCACCAATTTCCCAATGTAAGTGTAAATTTAATGTGCCATATACTTATACTAAAAAAAAAAAACAGTTCAGGAAAACAATACTCAAAATGGGCAGCTCTGGAGTCCCATGTGGACATCCCAGCTGACTAAAAATTATTCAAAACTGAGTCCAAAGTATTTAGTAGTTTGTGAATTTATCATCTTGTTTGGAAAGAGTTAATTCTGAAGCCAATCACAACTGCAGATCCACATTCTCACATCTGAGTCTGTTTCATGCAGCCATACTTGTAAACACAGAAGTGCTGAGGGCCTATGAATTGAAGAACCAAAGCTAGGCTATATCAACTTAAAAACTCATTTTTACAATGAGAGGGCTTCATGTACAGAGAGATCCAAAGCTGAAGTGTAAGAGAAGAATTTCTGAATTGTTTCTCTGCTTTAACAATCCCAAAGTTGCAGTAATTTACTGATAAAGACAGTGTTCAATACAATTTCTTCAGATCTAATGTTGAAGCTCTCTTCTTTTACCTTATTTGTGTTTATTTTTTTCTATTCTTTGTTAGGAAGAACCCTACAAGTTTTATTAATTTTCATTACCATTCTTTTTCCTACTCTCAGTTTTGAACACCAAATTTTCTTTACTCCCTCCCAACGTTTGCCTTTGTTCAGACCAAAAGTGAGTTTTGAGTAGGCTAAGCCAACCATGAGAACTCCATGCTCTTTGTCTTAGGAAAGGACATTCATCACAGATGATTTAGACCACTCATAGATCAGGGCACAAATAAGGAGCACTAAGTTTTCTTTCCAGTTATGACTTATTTTGCTTTCACAAATCCAGCACAGATAACTCAATTTTTCCTTTGAAAATGATTCTTTCCATTATATGCCAAGAAGTTGTCTCTCTTTATTAAAACCAAGAAACACTGCTTAAACCCCTAGGCTAAGTATAACTATAGTACAATGAAAATGTAAGATGTCCTCTTGAACATATGTAAAGTGTCTATTAGAAACCTTTTCAATAGTCCAGATAACAAATTTTATGTTGCTCATATTAGTTTACATAATAGTTCTTGGTGAAATAAAAATCTCATCTGGCGAACACTGGAGGTTCTATTTTCAGACTGCTATTGGTGAAATGTAATATTGGTGGCAAAAGTCAGGTGACAAGATAGCATGATATAGAAATGGAACACTGAAGTTGGAGTTATGGAATTTGTGTTCCAGGCCAGGATCTGATGCATCTCAGTTGCACAGTTCCAGACAAGTCTGAAATCCTGGGAACCTCAGATTTTTGTGTGTCAAAGAAGTTGATGAACTTCACCAAAATAAATATAGAGGTTTTATAGGGTCAAATTAACTAAGAGTTGTAAAACTAACTCCACTCTATACAGATGGAAGATATTTGATTTTGTTGGAGAAAACATTAAACATATATTGGGCAGATAGTATGCTTCATATTTTTGTATTTTTATATGACACAGATGATCTGAGCACATAAAAGAAGTTCAATAAATATTTATTACTTGGTGTGTTGAAGAAAGAAGAGAGAACAAGCAGTATAACATCCCTTCAATTGTATAATTATTTTTCCTTATGTCTTCTCAAAAAGAAAAAATATCAAAAATATTATTTAAACTAGTATCTAAGCTCAATCATAGGCCCTTTGAGAAAGCGATGGAGTAAACATTGCCAGGAATGCAAGTGAGATGAACCAAGAATAGTAAATGCTGAAGATAAACACACAAACACACACACCTATACACACACACACACCTACACACACACAAACACACACACAGACTATAAATAAGACACTACTTAAAATAGTACCACCACACCATACAAACCTATTTCATGCTTGGTAAAAGTGAGTTCCAGGTTATCTGCTGATATTCCATAAGCCCGGAGGTCTCAATTTGCCCCTAAAACATAGTTCTTTCCATTTTACGCCAGGAAGTCAAATCAAAACGTAGACTATATACTGCGGACACCCTCAGAGATGGAAAACACAAAAACGAAGATGATAGGATGAACGAGTATGAATACCATCAACATTGCGCAAGTTTAAGCTGCGGTATGTGATGAGAAGACCTCTGTGAGTTCTTTTGGTTTGGTTTGGTTTGGTTTGGTTTGGTTTGGTTTGGTTTGGTTTGGTTTTGGTGATACTGGACATCCACCACAGGGTTTTCACACTAAGGTACATCTTCAAGTTAGTTTTTATTTTTCTAAGAATTTGAGATAGTATCTTTCTATATTGGTAAGTCATCCACACTGAATTTGAGCTTCTAATCCTCCTGTCTCACCTTCCAGAGTACCAGGATTCTTATATGCTGTGACTGCTGTGACTGTTGGAGAGATTATGTTAACTTGAGGCAATCAGGAACCACGCCTAGACTGGGAATTGAAAATCAGCCTGAATTGGAGTGTGAGTGATTTGTGAGCCAGTGAATGACGGAAGAACACCTGCCCAGATGTGGGAGGCCCAACTGGAACGTCAATGGTATAAAAGGAAGGAAGAAGAAAATTTGTTACAGCTTCTTCCTCCAGGAAAACTCTCTCCTCTACAATTGTCTACGGACGCTGAATTGCTACACGCCACAGATCTTCATCACAGATTCATTCCGGTCTCGACCTGTACCTGTCTGCCTGTTGCTGATCTTCAGTTGCCAATCTTCAGGCTTCAGTCTTCACGATCGTTCTCCCAACAACCGAGATCTGCAGCAGACTCTCACTGGCTGTGCTGCAGTCCTGGACAGGAGTTCTATTTCTCTGCCCAGAAGCCATTGGACACTCCAACTCTCGCACATGCTGGCCACCATCTTGGACTATCTTTATCCTCAGATTTGTAAGCCTTTGTAATTTGTTATGATTTCTGTAAATTCTGCGTTTTGAAAGAACCCAAACTAATGCATATGATATATATGCCAACAGCTTACAAACATACAAAATAAAGTAGACGTTCTTTGGAGGTTTCCAGTTTAAATCTCTTTGTATGCCAAAAATCGTGGTAATATTAAAAAAACTGGTCTTAAGAAAATAAGCTTCCTAAAATATGCACATATACAGGCACATAGGCAGACAGACAGACAGACACACCATAGGATGTGGTTAAAGGAAGACAGAGAAACGTGGAGAGAGAGAGAGAGAGAGAGAGAGAGAGAAATAGATCACAGCTTGTGTCCTTACTTGAATTGGTGAATAGTATAGCTTGGATCTTAAATGTCCCCTGAAGGCACATGTGTTGAGAGCTTGATCCTCAACCTTTTGAGCTACTGAAAGGTGGTACAATCTTTAGGAGGTGTAGAGTAATGGAAGAAAGGTCAAACACTGGCACTTTTGAAGAAAATATTGGATCTAAGCACCTCTTCTCCCTCTGTTTGCTTCCCGGCTGCCAATGAGGCAATCAGGCCCCCTCACTGTGCTGTCATGCCATCGTGCACTGTGTAGCCACAGGTCCAAATCAGCAAGGCCAAATGACGAGTGACTGAAACGTTTAAAACCAGAATAATCATTTTGTAAATTTATTATTCCACTTACTTTGTCACAATTGATGGAAATCTAACATGTACAATAGCATAACTTTTTGGCCTCATTCAATTTCCTATATGAATTTATAAAAATTATATTTACTTTTACTTTGAATTTTTAGGGTGATGTATAATTTTGTATGAAATGTATGTTTTAAATTGTAAAGTTTTTGGGGAGGAAGTTGTATTTGCAAAATAGTGCTGTTTAGTTGAAGGAAACATACTCTTTTCACACTCAGCATATTTACGGCAATATTTGTTGAATATTTTCGTTAATCAGTCATAATATTCTCTTAATTTCAGGTAGGTACTCCATTCCATAGAATATACTTTACTCTATTTATATTGATTTGCCAGTTCATTTTAAAATATACAATTTTTAAAAATCTATTTCTGCGTCATTGTGGCTCAGCAGCAGCTATTGACATCAATTGACAATTGATCTATTCAGGCATCAACTTTACTAGACTAAACATTTCAACATAAGAAGAACAGTGAAAGAGGGAGGGAGGGAGGGAGGTCACACCAAGATGAACCACCTGTTGGCTACCTTTCAATGCCTACAGGAATAGCGATGTAAGCATTTCACAATCCTTGTTAATAGAAATTCTTCTACAAGGTAACATCAGTGTCAAAGGAAAAATTCTCTTTACAGTGAACATTGCTAACTGTTTAATTATCTGTATCTGTTCATAAATTCCATTTATCTCACATATTTAGTAGCATTTTAAAATTATAAATCCTAGTTCCAAATCTGAGGAGAGAAGCCCCGTGTTCTCTGATAACTGAAACATAAGCCTAACATAGAAGAGGTGATATTTTATAGACTTCATCTTAACCTGGTGAACAAATTACGAACTTCAGTTGTTGAAATAAAAATTTAAATTCTGAGAAGATAATTTTCCTAACTTGAAAACCAGGAAGTATAACTGATGTGTTTGTAGAAAAAAGAAACAATGTCACAGAAACCCCGCCAAATCCTATAGTGTTTCCTTTATGTAAGGCGTTATTTTTTTTCATTAACACAGAAACACAGCAACATACTGATTTGTTCAACTCTATCTGTCCTTCTTCGGTTTAAGTTAGATGATTCTCAAGCAAGATTTTCCAACCATATGATTTATTTGCTAGGACTGGCAGGAAGTGAAGTGTATGCCTTCGACTTGATTACAAGGTTAGAACATTCCTTTTCTGTATGTACCTGTACTGGTTTGGATCTGTAATTACTATCACTCAAAAGTCCATGTATTTAGACGTTGTGGATTATGGACATTTGGTGGATTACTGGTGTGTGGTGGATTACTGACCTGGAAGGGATGGATCACTGGGGCTTAACCTCAAAGGAGTGGACACTGAGGATTGACTCAGATGAGACAAATCACTGGGACACGACCTGGAAGGGTATATGCTAACTCTGTCCTTTTACCTGGACTTATCTTCTTGCCTGCCTTGCTATAAGCAGCAGTCCTCTGCCAGACCCTTCTTGCCATGTGCTTTCATCATTGCTGGCCACCCATGAATGGACTGAGACCTTCTGAAACTGTGAACTAAAATAAACCCTCCCTTTAAGTTGCAGATGTCAGATACCTTGCCACAGTGATGAAAAATTGACTAAGAAAGACATTGGTACCAGAGAAGTGAGACATTGCTGTGACTTTACCTAACAATGTAGCTTAGAAACCTTTGGCACTGGTTTGCAAGAGGAGTTTGGAACATTTTGAAGGTGCCAGCTAGAGAAGCCTTAGAATGTTGTGGGCCAAACTTGATGGGAGATTCTGGTACAGAAGACCAGAACGCTGATAGAAGTATGGACTGGAAGTGTCAGGCTCGAGAAGTTTCCAATTGGAAAGAGGAATTTATTGGCAAATGACCTAAAAATTATGCATGCTACGCTTTTTCAAAAAGCAGGTTGGCATTTTGCCCCTTTCATAAGACTTTGCCTGAACCTGAGATTAAGGACAGTGGACTACTTTATCTGATGGAGGAAATTCCAAGGTAGCCCAATGTTTAGGCTGTCACATGGTACTGCTTCCAGCTTTTAGCCAGCTCTATGCTGGAAGTCAGGAGAAAATGGCAGAGGAAAAAGATATAAAAAGTTTGCAGTTTTGCAAGACTGGAAAGGGCTGCAGAAAAACATGTGATTGTTAAAGATATTAGCATTAAAAAGAAGCCAAGCACGTGGACTCAGGATTATAAAAAAAGATGCCTTGAGGGCGTCTCAGGAATCAGCAATACTTCACTCATTACCAATTAAACGGTGGAGAGGCAAAGGAGTTTGCTTTGAAGAGACCCCCAGGGCATCCTGCAGGGCAGCCTAGGAAAGTAAATCCCCAAGGAGTTCAGCCATCTAAAAACTCAAAAGTCTCAGCAGCAATTGTCCAAGGGGGCCAGACTGCTGCTCAAGTCTGTAGTAGACCTTAGTGCGATTCATGTCGTGCTGATTTCACAGGTACACAAAGTGTAAAAGCTATGGGGTTATAGAGGATTGCACTCCTAGGAAGGCCTTGGAGGCCAGGTAGTGTGTGCCCTTGGGAAAATAATACACAAAGTTGTGAAAGAGAAGTCTAAGGTGCAGTCTACTGGAGGCTATAGAAATTTGGTAATATCAGAGACATTAATCATCTTCTGAGAAAGGCTACAGACTATGAGTGGAGCCAGATGAAAACACAAGCCACAGAGACTGCAGCGGATGGTAACACTGTAGGGATGGTGCCACCCAGACCCTATGGGTCTCACATCTCACCATAGTTTACCCTAAGCACTAAACAAGGATCTACAGGGTTTAACCCTTGCTCTACTGGGTTTAGAACTTGATTTGTTCCAATTGTTTTCTATCTTCCTATTCCTCCCGTTTGGAATGGAATATTTCTTCTGTGTAATTTGTATCAGTGTGTATTTAAAGTGTTTCTTTGCTTTACACAAGGAGTTAACAACTAAGAGTTTGACTCAAGTCTCAGAAAAGACGTTGGACTTGAATGATTTAGCAATTCTGGGACAGTTAAGAGTTTGCCAACTCTTAGAGAAGGACTAAATGCATTTTTCATAAGGAGATAGACATGAGTCTTTTGGAGGCCAATGATAGAATGTTATGGTTAATATCTGGAATGTCTCTCAAAAGCCTCATGCATTTGGATGTTGTGTATAGTGGGCATGTGGTATATTATCAGCCTGCAGTGAATTACTAGTGTGTGGTGGATTTTAGATATGTGTTGGATTTTAAGCGTGTGGTAGATTAATTGGCATGTGACCTGGAAGAGATAGATCACTGGGGTTTAACCTTGGAAGGGATGAGGCACTGAGATTTGACTCGGAAGGAGTGGATTGCTGAGACGGGACCTAGAAGGGTAGACACTAGCTCCACCAGTTTTATGGACTTGGTTTCCTACCTGCCATGTTGTGATCAGTAGTCCTCTGCCAGACTCTTCCTGCCATGTGCTTCCATCATTGCCAGCCACCCATAAATGGACTGAGATCTTCTGAAACTGTTAGATGATAGAAATTTAAAAAATTCTCCCTTAAGTTATGGATGTCAAATATTTTGTCACAGCAACAAAAAAGTAACTGAGACAATACCCTCATGTCTTCTACATTACCAGGGTGTTCTCATACTAGAGATTATTTGAATACTTTGACACATGAAAGAGCGAGAGAGATTTAATATCTTTTAATGTCTTAACATGATGATCCACTGACAAAGCTGAAAACGAGGGTAAAGAGAATATTCAATTTAATAATCATTTGTGAAATTTCAAGTACATTGGGCTTTCCTTCAATGGAACCACAACTTTCAAGTCATGATGGTAAATTATATCAATTGATGCTATATAACTTAACAGTTGAAACAGCTAGACTTATTAAAAGACTTGAGTTTCTTAAATGTATCGCTCAAGACTAGAATTCCTCTAAATTTTAGCCAAGTAAGACATGTGCATGCTGTCACAAAAATATACTTAAAGATGCACCCAAAGATAACTTGCAGTGATGGGTAAATTTTTATACAAGTTAAGAAAATGTATTGAAAAGATATTTTACTTGAAATTTCACTTGGCCAAAAATCAGCAATTTTTTAAAATATAAATTAAGGCAGGACACAACTTTCTCCTAAACTCAAACCTCACTTAAACATCATTTTGAAAGGATGATGGAGCCCTTTCTCACATTTAGGGAAATATTACATCTCCCTATTGCTGTGGCCTACAGAGGAAGCAGTTATTAAGGTAGACAAGCAAGAATCTACTCCAGAAACAAGTTTCTTCCATTACTGTGACTGGGGAGCCTTAACTTCACTCCCAGACTTGAGCTACATGTAAAGGGAAGCAGTGGATCTAGATAATTGCTTGAATCTTTAAATCCCTAAGCCAAAGGCTTGAAATTATACCCGGAAACAGATACTTGGGTAGCTTTCCACTTGGCTGCTCTCTGCTGATAGAAACAACTTGCTAGATTTGGGGTCAAATATCCCCTAAATGCCTCATGTGTTCACAGGTGAAACCTTTAGAAAGTGATTACATCAAGACTGTGCTAACCTCACCAACGGATCAGTCCAGAGATGAGCTCGTATATGACTATAATGATAGGAGATGGGTCTGGATCGAGAAAGCAAATCATTCCGGGCATTACTTGGAAGGATATTCTTGTCTCCAGTCCTTCATCTCTCTTTGCAATTCTTTCCATCTCTTTCTTTTTGTTTTCTGGCTGCCGTGATGTGAGCAGCTTTCTTCCATATTACTGTTTCTTCCTTGGAACAAGCTGTCCATACATACACAGTATCTGTATCGAGATCATCTAGTAGTAACAATATCCATTGTTGACATCTCTTTCAGGAAAGGCAAGCAATTCCTGAATATTTTGGACTTCAAAATATATATTGCCCCTTGATCAATTGGTGGAAGTGAGAGTGAACACATTTTCACCTATTAAGAGTAGTTCTCGCTGATTAAACTTTGTCTTAAATTTCCCCCTTTCTGTCAAAAATTTCTTCTTTTTTACATTCAATTTCTCTTACTTTCTTTAGAAATCTGGGAGGATCTGGCTTCCACGCTAAATCCTGCTCATATTGGTGATCATGTGTAAAAGGATACCATTCAAATTTTCAAATGACTTCCTTTTCTCACACGTTACTTGATTAAAGTATTACAACTTGGGCTGAGAACGTGATGTGCAATTGGATACCACACCACAATGTCAACTCTTTTGAATGATCATCTGAAATTAGCACAAATTCAATCGCACAAAGCTTAAGCTGTTAGGAGCATCTATGACTGAAACCTATGAGCTGTTATGAGCATCTAGGACTGAAACCTCCGAAATGGTGAGGCAAAAATAAAGTTTTTCTTTTTTAAGATGCATATGTCAGGTATTTAATCCCAACGATAAAAAGCTGGCTAATACACATTTGTAGAACACGTAAGAAATAATTTAGGATTACTGCGGTCTAATCCTGTTTAAGCCAGAACATTTTTAACAGGTTCTAAATGAACTAAGTACTGAATAGAATCCTAAGCAAGAATCCCTGTCTGCAATGTGAGCATGTAATTCACCCTTCTTATCCTAAGGAATATGTTGATGAACTTCCTCACTTTTAAATAAGATCTTTTCTTGTTCTTCCCGTTTGTTAATAGCTGAAAGACAATAAATTGATTTAGAGTATAAATTGATCTGGAAGTAGACAACCTGAGCTAAAATTTGACCTTGGCAGGTTATTTATCTCTCAGAAATTCAGTTTCCTTATCAATAAAAATGGGGTGTACATAGCAAAGCCTTCTAGAGTTGTAGTAAAGAATAAATGATAATACTGAATACAAAGACGTTAGCACAGGAATCTGGCTTTGCATGTGCAATAATGTTTAGCATTGTTAACAAGGTCATTATTGATTTTCAGCCTGTGACATGCAGTCATTCAAAAATATTTTGTCTGATTATTCTCTTTGATATAATTTATTATACCATTAGTCCCTTCAAAGTGTATGCACTCAGCCTCTTTTGAAGTTGTTTGTTATTTGTAGTATTTCAACCATCAATATAACCAACCATCTCTCACCTGGAATATGTGAGCGCCTCCTAACTTGTTTTCTACTATATCTGAGGTCAAATCAATTTTCTATAAAATAGGACTAGTGTGACATCATTGTATAAAAGCTAGGTATTTAAATATTTCAAGTGGAGTTGGCGTGAATGAAATTACTCTGCAGTTTTGTAGAATTTCTCTATCTCACTCCATATCACAAGGTTAATGTTGGGCTTTGTTTGACAATATGGTGACGTATTTTCCCTACTTAGTTCACCATTAAATACATATGGAGATCAAAGTATAAGGTGTATATTATATTCTTGACAAATATTTAATGAATGAATAAGTGAATCAAGGGCCAAATGGGGTCATAGATGTTCCTAACAGCTTAAGCTTTGTGAGATTGAATTTTTGGTAATTTCAGATGATCATTCAAAAGAGTTGACATTGTGGTGTGGTATCTAATTGCACATCAAGTTCTCAGCTCAAGTTGTAATAATTGAATCAAGTAATGTGTGAGAAAAAGGAAGTCATTTGAAAATTTGAATGGTATCCATTTACACATGATCACCAATATGAGCAGGATTTAGCGTGGAAGCCAGATCCTCCCAGATTTCTAAAGAAAGTAAGAGAAATTGAATGTAAAAAAGAAGAAATTTTTGACAGAAAGGGGGAAATTTAAGACAAAGTTTAATCAGTGAGAACTACTCTTAATAGGTGAAAATGTGTTCTCTCTCACTTCCACCGATTGATCAAGGGGCAATATATATTTTGAAGTCCAAAATATTCAGGAATTGCTTGCCTTTCCTGAAAGAGATGTCAACAATGGATATTGTTACTACTATATGATCCCGATACAGATACTGCGTATGTATATGGAGAGGGTAGTATTGGTATCTGACAACTGAAGATCATGCCTATATCACATATGTTCAACAGTAGCAAAGAGTCCGGAGAAATATGGGTGGCATTCCAAAAAGGGAAACTGCTGTTAAAAAAAAATAGGTGACAGCCAAATTCTTCAAAATCTAAAATGTTAGCTAGATTTTGATCTGTGTTAGAAGTTTGATATTTCTTGTAAAGACTTATATTCAGACACTGTTAGCATAATGCAGATTTAGAATCTAAAGGATGGTTGAAGAATAAAAAATTATAGAAACTTTTTATAGGCTGCAAGCAGGAGTTTGTTAGAGATTAAATTAAGATTCTTAGGATAAGTAATCATTTCGCTTTATCGTTGTAATAATTTGAAGGGTGTTCCTTCCTGCATTATCACATATATA
Source organism: Ctenodactylus gundi (assembly GCA_004027205.1). Classification (NCBI taxonomy): domain Eukaryota; kingdom Metazoa; phylum Chordata; class Mammalia; order Rodentia; family Ctenodactylidae; genus Ctenodactylus; species Ctenodactylus gundi. Next base: position 125,641 of record PVKB01001437.1, on the reverse strand, counting down.
TTCACAGCAGCTGAACACAGAGGAGGTAAGTGAAGCTTGAGGATATGAGGTGAATTACTCAGTGTAACATATCCAGCAACTGATAGACAGACAGACAGACAGACAGATAGATAGATAGATAGATAGATAGACAGATTTCCTTATCCTTGGTTGGATCAGAGTTTGAGTGAATTCTTTTGAAAAGTAGAAATAATTCCTGTTTCTCCAACCTGAGATAATGTAGTTCTGTGTGACCTTGCATTTGGTCGAAAGACAAGAAGGATAATCCATTTATCCAGCTGCTCTTGTAGTATGGATCACAGAGCCGATCCAGCATTGATCCTAGCTGAGTCATTGTAGGTGCTGGCAAACAGAAGGTAACTGTACAGGGAAGCATGCTAGGAAGTTGAAATTTCCTCCACCTACACCAGAAGTTGTCTTATAAATATGAATTTATAACAGCTAGACTCAAGCAAGAATAAGTGAAAGAACATAAAATGTCAATGTTTCCAAGCAAACTCAAATATCCTATTTATAAGCTTCTGGCCCTATGCAAGGCACAGGCTCCTCACTGTTTGCCTTCGCCCGTTTCCCCTTCCGCAGTCTACAGAGGAACATGCAGGCTGTGTTCACAAAGCTCCCACAGAGGGCAAGAGAGAGGGCTTCGGAGTCAAGGGAACCGCAGGAGGAAAAACTCCAAGTTGTGATTTCTTGGATGGAGGAGTGGCCGCTCTCCTATTTAAGTCTCTACAGATAAGCAATGGGCAGATGGGAAATTTGCTTGAAAAAGCTCTGTTTTGTTTTATTGGGCTTTGCTTTTTGGTATTGCCTTCTATTTATAAACTTTGTGTATCACTAACTCCCAGCTACCAAGATCCACAGCCCGAATTCGCCTGCTGAGATTCTCTATGAGAGATTTCTCTATCCGAAGCTCCAAAGTGGGAGGATTGACCAGGAAAAATAGCTTGATTACGGTAGATGCCCATGTAAATGTCCCAATAATGACTTTTAACTGAGCCCCTGGGAGGTTATGAGGCTTTCCCCTTCCTCCACTAGAGCTGCATAAGCATCTGGCTAAATTTTGTATCTCCTGCCTCCCCGGACGCATAAGAACACACACACACACACACACACACACACACACACACACACACACACACTCCTGCCTTTTCCTGTGCAGATTTCACAGCTGGTGGCTGAAAAGAGAAACAGGCTTCGTGGAGACTTTGCTTTAGTTTTTGATTACTTCACTGCTTTATTCTTATATTTTACCCTCCTCTTGAACTCACGGTGTTCTTTCCGTAAAAATAAGGAGTTAAGGAGATAGAAACCCTCTCTTTCTGATCTTAAATTACTTTAGGCTGGAAAAAAGTAAAATTTAGAAAACGCAATAGAAAGTTTCTTTTTGAAAGACTGAAACAAGTTACTATAACCTGGCTTCTAGGTGTTCTTTCAACAGAAGGCATTATTATAGACGTGCGGAACACAGGCAGGTCTGTGCTCTCCGGGGCTGGGTGCAGAGCTGAGGAACTTGGAGTTGGTGCCAAGTTAGAATCCCGGGGCCCCGCGGGAGGCCAGACGCGTGTTTGGCAAAACAGAGTCAGGGGCTATTGTGGTCTGGACTGAGACAGAAAGACAGGACCCCGCAGGCTTCCTTCCTGCCTTGCTCTTATCTGAGGGTGCAGAGGGTGGGTGGGAGCGCGCCCGGGCTCAGGTGAGGAGCGCCCTGCGCCGCCCGCCACAGCCCCCCGCCCACCCCGTTGCCTGCGCCCCTCCCCGGGCCCGCCCACAGGGTCCCGTCCAGTTTAGCACTGCGTCATAAGTATCTCCAGATCGCTGTCTGCCGCCGCTGTCAGGCAGTCTGGAGAAGAAGTAGGTGCTGCTAGAGAAAGCGCAGTCTCCTTCTCCAACCTGCAGCCCAGGGCTCTGATCCGAACCGCGCCTTGCCGCGCAGGTGGAAGGTTCGCCATGGTGAAAATCTCCTTCAGCACTCCCACCGCGGTGCACAAGGCGCAGGCCAGGCAAGATATGAAGGCCCTTGTGAGCCGGACCGTCCGAGCTCAGATCCTGACCGGCAAGGTACTGTCCCGACTCGCTCCCTGCCTGCATGCCTGCTGGGGTCTGAAAGCGGGCTGGTGAGGGGGAGAGAATGAAAGGGGGCATGGGGCACAGGACTAATGCGCTATGCCAGCAGCCCGAGTCTTTCCTGGGGCAGGCCTTCCTCACGGTCTCTCCAGTGTGCTCTGTCGCTCTTGGTCTGTCCGGTCGCCCTCTGCCTGCAACAGCCCACTTCCCCTGCATTTCTGCAAGTTCCAGGCCACAGCCCTTATCCCAGAGAGAAGGTGGAGGGAGCTTGAGGAGAGTCCCTGAGACTTTATGTCATCTCCTGGGGAACGGATATGTGTGGGGGAGAGGGGCGGGTAGCAGGGCTTGGGGACAGTAGGGTATCAAAAACAGACAGCTCCAGATAGCAAGTAACCTGTACACAGGCGGAGCTGTGTACCCCGGGTGTGCAAAACACCTGAGGTATTCGAAGTCAAGAGATTTCTCAACTTTTGACACTGGTAAAGTACATAAATCTTGGTCTTTCCAGGATCCTCATTTGTGGAGACAGAGTGGGAGAAGGGTAGCATTAATTCCAAGCTATTTTGGTTGGGAGACGTGTGTATAGTCACACGAGGGCCTGTGCACTTATATTTTCAACTTCTTCTTGTCCATAGGTGGCGTTAAGTAAGCATAAGATAACGGAGCTGTCACAGTCTAGTTTGCCCCTATTTTGAGTGCGGGTGATCACCGTGCCCTCTTATTGCAAGTCTTGTGTGTTTGGGAGTGGCATTTCCTTAAGAAAACATTCTCATAAAAATAAATTTTGAGATACTTTTTTATTCTTTTTCTTTTAACTCTTTCCTGTTGAGCAATATCCCACTTCCTCTCTGCAGCACGTCCAATGTTGCAACTTAACTTTGCCAGAACTAGAGAAGTTTTCCCCAAAGAAATTCAAATTTATTTTTTAGTCTGATTTCTGTTTCATTTAAACACCAAGCATGTTTGCAGCACTCCTAACCTTTCTCATCTTCAGTAAAATCTCAATTTTAAGAGGCAATCGTGTTTTTTCTGTTAATGCCCTTTGGTTCTATAAATTACGCAACATGCTGAACTTTGCAGATCTGCCCTGCCTCGTCTTCTTTTCTTTAGAAAGTCGTGACTATTGGGATGACAGCGGACATTTGAAAAGTGCTTTGAAGGAAATGAGAATACATGTAATGAAATTTGATTATGCACACAATTTGAAATATGAATGTGCTTATGCAGAATTTTTAACATGGAAACTTTCAAAATTAATTTTTCAATCAAACTAGCTTTTGTAAATTATACATTTTAGAGCTGAAAGATAACGCCTCAAACTGTTGAGGGTTTTATTAAATTACAGAGGGACAAATATATAGTTGTCCTCCTACTAACTTTGTGAAACAAATGTAGCAGATCTGGAGGCGGCGGGGTGGGGGGGGGAATCTAATAAGATGCCACAGGATATTTGCTTCCCACCCTTCACAATTCATGACTTATACAATGATTTAATTGAAATTCAAGAAACATTTCTGCCACAACCATGATATAATGATGAATAAACAAAATGCTAATTTCTCACTTGAATTATGTTTCTTTGTTAAGTTTTGGAAAAAGCTTTCACAGGCCTCAGGATTTTTGCAGAGTCTGACCACTACAGGACTCTCGCAATAATACTGTATACATTACATCAGAGGCTGAATGTAACAGCATATTATGTTGCACATTATACACAATTACTTTAAAATACAGTCCAGAAAGAAATCAGTTCTGATAATTGATGGCCCCTGCATCCCTGAACTCCAAGAAAGTTAAATGAGAACAAATATTATCTCTACTAAGAAGTGTTAGATTATGAAATCGAGAATTTTACATGTAGATCTCACTTAATAATGAATTTCCTATATAACCAAAAATGAAATTATAGTATAACTCAATATTTAGAGATCTCCGTTGCAAAAACATCATGTCTCTGAGAATTTCTAATCAAGCTATTATATAACATAACAAACCACTCCATCTTTGTGGATCTAAATGTAGTCATCTAACATATAGTGTATAGCCATGCCTAGCGGCACAGCGGGTAATCTCAGCTTCCTAAAAGGTTGACACAGGTGGACTACAAGTTTGAGCCCAGCTTAGGCAATTCAGTGACCTACTGAGATTGCGTCTCAAAATCAAAACTACAAAATGTGTTGGTGATGTAGCTCAGTAGAAATGTTTAAAGTTGGATCTCCACTACCAAAATTAATTAATTAATTAATTAATTGTTCATGAACCTCTAGCTTTAAATTACTGTGATTCTCTATTAAAACTTAGTTTTATCTTTCTAGTCTTCCAATTCCTAAGTAAATTGCTATTGTATGTTAGCAAACGCTTTACTTTAGCGTGTATTATTTAAACCAGATTTTCTATGAAACATTGTTTTATTTTTGCAAAACAAAGCCAAAGAATATCGAGTGACATCAAGACGCTTCAGATTTCCTTATAGTTTTAGGAACATTAGGGAAAAGAAAGGCTCTCTCTCAGTATTTTAATTTTTATTGTGAGGAGAAAAAACATATACCTACCTCGCAGAGCTCCCTTTAAAGGCTAATTTTGGCGAAAAAAAAACCCTTTTAAACATATCAGTTAATAAGTCAAAGATTACTAATTCTACTTTGAGTTAGCAAAAACTTGATTTGCAAAAACTTAAAAAAATAACTGTATTCGAGAAAAGATAATATACGAGTTCAAAACTAGCTCCTTCAGTTTACCTTCGTAGCCATGCTGCATTGTAACTCTAGCTAACACTACTTTTTTTGTTCACTAAATTTTATTGCGAGTAGTTGTGTGTTTCAATAAAAGAGAATATAAAGTTAAGTAAATGAGTGTGCATTTTAAGGTGTTTATAGGTGTATATATGTCGAGGTGATTTCATGTTTATGTTTTCGTTGGAAGTGATGGAAGGACAGGTAATGGAATTGGAGAAACTTTCACCTCTGCTAGATATCAGAATTTAGTGTGAAATGATTTCAGACTAGGTTGACTTGCTGTTTTAAAACCTCTTGGGGTTTCAAGGGAGATAAATTGTGCACCAAGGTGCCTGTATGAAAGTGCAATCTGGTTTTGTTTTGACTTTGCTTTTTAATAAATAGGAGCTCCAAGTTGCCACCCTGGAAAAAGAGGGCTCCTCTGGAAGATGCATGCTTACACTCTTAGGCCTTTCATTCATCTTGGCAGGACTTATTGTCGGTGGAGCCTGCATTTACAAGTACTTCATGCCCAAGGTAATAATAAATGTAATTAATTTTCTTTGACTTATTTATTGTTAACGTTAACTCTTATTCTAAATGACTATGTTGTGGTTATCAGAGCAACAAAGGCTGAAGAAAAAGTGTCAAATTGTCTTTTAGTCAATAAAATTCATTTTTCTTCATTGTGATAACTATAATCAACTAACCTAAGCTTAGCGCACCATGCTATGTTATGTCTATGAAATAATTCAAATATTATAGACTATTAGAGAATCGGAACTTCCTTTTCTGTCTTTCAGAGCACCATTTATCGTGGAGAAATGTGCTTTTTTGATTCTGAGGACCCTGCTAATTCCCTTCATGGAGGGGAGCCTTACTTCCTTCCTGTGACAGAGGAGGCTGACATTCGTGAGAATGACAATATTGCAATCCTTGATGTGCCTGTTCCCAGTTTCTCTGACAGTGACCCTGCAGCAATCATTCATGACTTTGAAAAGGTGGGTTTCTCTTTCTTAGAGATATTTCAGAATTCTCTTTATTCTAGTGTATTGTCTGGTATTAAACTCTTTCACAATGTAAATGTTTTTTAAGCAGAGCCCTTTTTTTTTCTCTCTATTGAATACACATACTATTTGACTTTGAAAGAATATATCTGTTTGTTGCAATGGTAGATGGAAACTCTGTAGCATTGAAACCTAATATTTTCGATAATGTTCTCCCTCCCACCAGGGTATGACTGCTTACCTGGACTTGTTTCTGGGGAACTGCTATCTGATGCCCCTCAATACCTCTATTGTCATGTCTCCCAAGAATCTGGTGGAGCTCTTCGGCAAGCTAGCAGTAAGTACTTTGGAGGTCAATTTTTTCCTATAGTTTTTCCAAATAATTTTGTCTCATAATTCGGAAAAAAATGAGTTGAGCCAAAGCATTCCATTTTTGGAATATTTTTGAATAATAAACTGCTGTGGCATTTTACATAGAAATGGATAACACTATGTCAAGCAAACTAAGCCAGGTCGAAAATACCTGACATTCTCTTTCAGAGGTGGAATTTAAAAACCATTGACTGGAATATAGAGTAATGATTAACGGAAGTTGGGAAGCTCTGAGGGATGGCTAAGGAAGTTAAATTTGAACACTTGGCGTTGTATGCATGTGTGGAAATAACACACTGGAACTTAGAAATATACAAAATGTATGTCAATCAAAAATAAAGTTAATTTGCTCTGTAAATCAAAAAGTACTGAATATATTTTAGACATTGTATATACTATAGGTATTAATTTATATAGTGTCTAAGCATTTCTCTTTCCAAGTCAGGCCTGGTGGTGCAAGACTATATTCTCAGCATTCTGGAAGGCTGAGTCAGGAGGATCACAAGCTTGAGTCCACACTAGCCAACGTAGTGACTTATTGAGCCCTTGTCTCAAAATGAAAAATAAAATGTAGGCTGGTAATACATCTGAATGTGAAAACTCTAGGCTGGATCCTCAGTACCTCCCTCAGAACCTCCCCTGTCCCCCCAAAACAAAGAATTTCTCATTTCAGTTTTTTTTTTTTCATTTTTAGAGTGGAAAATACTTGCCTCACACTTACGTGGTTCGTGAAGACTTGGTTGCAGTGGAAGAAATCCGTGATGTTAGTAACCTTGGCATCTTTATTTACCAACTTTGCAACAACAAAAAATCCTTCCGCCTGCGTCGCAGAGACCTGTTGCTAGGTAGGCAAATTATTCTTTCATACACCTGTGTCATTGAATCAATGGAAAAGAGTGAGAGTACAGGGAAAGTGGAGAGCAAGTTTATATGTCTGTATATATGCCAAAAAATGAAAAGTCTCATTTCTGCACATCCTCTCAACAGGTTTCAACAAGCGTGCCATTGATAAATGCTGGAAGATTAGACACTTTCCCAATGAATTCATAGTTGAGACAAAGATTTGTCAAGAGTGAGAGACGGTGGATAACGAGTAGCCGTGGTAAGAGAAGTCAGAGATTGACAGTGGCCTCAGCATTAAGGTGGATGACATACTAAAGATATTTACTTGTGTATTTACTCTATTGTTTATACTTTTGAAAGGAAAGAAAAAAATCTATACACCATTGCAAACAAGATTTCAGCTCGATTGATTTGCTTGTTATTGAAGTTGAAATTATTGTCTTGAATTTATGGGGTTTAACGTTCTGAGAGCGGTATGATGTGCCAGCTAACATCCTGACGATAAACTCAGTCTTTCATTATGTAAAGCAAGCTCTTCAAGTAAGGCTATATTACAGCATGCTTAGGCTTTAAAATATGCAAAATTATTTTTGATGATTTCGTAAAACATGTCAAGTCTTTTAACATTGTTTTGTTTTTCCTTTTGTGCAACTTTACTGACCGTAGAAATCATATCATTGCATTTCTGTTAGGTGCTCTATAATGAATGTGATTTATATGTGAACAGCTTTCATAAAGAAAAGTGACATCATTCATGCGGTGATTCTTTTTCATTGATATCTGTATTGTGAAATCTACAAAATTGTGTAGGTGGTGAATGCTTTAAGGAATTTAAGTTGTATGAGTTCTATAACTCCATAATAAATATTAGCATTCTCAGTCAATGTTTTTGTATCTTTCATCATTTGAACTATATTTATAAGGAAATGACAATTATTTGTTTAGCTTTTGTGTTCCTGCAGCAGACGTAAAATTTTGAGCCTACCTCTCCCTCCATTCTCAGCTCCATGGAAATATATGCTGTAGACCTTATTTTATTCTTTTTAATAGTATATCAATCACTCTTATGCATAACCTATAATTGGCCTATCGTGTAAATTTAATTACTAAGAGGCCTTTGGCCTATAGTGGTTTAAAACATTTCATTTATTTTCATAAAAAGCAAATAGCTCTAACAGTTCTCTAAGGGCTAACCTTGGGTGAGATGTTGATGACTTTTTAAGAAATTCATATGCTTTGTCTTTTACTCATCTAAGAGTGTAAACTTCACTTCACATTAAGAGATATAGCACTATGAATTGTTTCTTTAATATTAGGAGAAAAATTGCTCCTGATGCCACCAGTCACCCGCTGGTACCGATCGTTGTTCAGTTTCTATAGCGAAAACTATCCAATCAAGAACATATCCTTAAATGCTGCCATTATTTTAATAAAATAAGCATTTAGCTTCAAAAATGTATAAATAAAACAATATGATAAACTTTGAAACATGTAGAAAGAATATAAAATGCAATACTTAGCAGTGATAACTGATAAATTCAAAAACTTATATATATAAAAAGAAGGAAACTATTTAGAAAGGTTTTGTCAAAATTTAAAAACAATCCAAAAATTATCGATCTGTAATGGGCTTCAAGCATCATACTCCCCTTAACAACGGGATAGATATCAAACTCAATGGTAAAGCTTGACACATATCACCTGTTGACATACTACTACAAGTAATGGACTCATACTGCTATTCCACTCTTACCATTAGAAATGTGATCTGATACCACTAACAGAGATATCTGTACATACTGTCTAGTAACTTACTAGAGAAGTTTATTTAAGGCAATACTATATTATTGTTTGCAGTATAAGGAAAGCTGCCCAATGTCCCATGCAACTAAATAGCAAAAGATTTTTGATTCCCAACAGGCCAAGCCAGTATTTAACTAGACTATTAACCAAAGTGATGGGAGTAGAGACAGAGAGGATGGAGACCGAGTAGCTCTGAAGATGCGAAAGAAACTTGGAGAGTATAGAGGATACAGAAAGACAAGACAGAGCTCCTACCATAGAGGTAAAGCCAGCAGAGGGTGGATATACGTAAGCAGTAGTGACCCCAGAAAGAAGATGAATAACCAGGAAAAAAATGTCTCCAGAATCTGTAAAAAGGTTTTTCAAAAAAGTCAAAAAGAGGACAAAGGAACTGCTCTAGAAACAGACATGCAAAACTACCATGTAAGACAAAGAGAAAGAAAAAGTTCAAACCTATACCCCTATACCGTAAGAAAGACAACTACAAAATATTTATCGACAGCCATTGAACAGAGCTCAAAGTTTTATTTGAATGGGAAGTCTCTCCATCCCAGAATTTCTTTGTCACCAACAGAAATCCTTTTGGGTTCTGCGCTGGATGTATGTAGTGATGGTGGCCTTTGGTTTGCATCCAGTAATCCCTACACTCATATCTCTGGGCCAGCATTTTCAGGTGGTCCTGTTTCTTTAGTTTCTATGGCGTGGGTGCCAAAGTGAGGGAGAAAGGACTTCGGCTTTTTACAGTCTGCCCGAGCAGTGCTCAAATTCTTCAGAAGGTCAGCAGCTTTCTATCCTTTCACTGGTGTGAGGAGTAACAAATGGCTAATACTCAGTACCAGTTTCCATTTGATTTTATTTCCAGAGAGAGACATTCTGTCTTTGAGTAGTAGGACTCCCAAACTTACCAAAAAAAAAAAAAAGGATTTTGGGAACAGGAAGTAAAAGTTTCTTCAATTCATTGTTGGACATTATAACAGGAAGAGAAAAAACCATCTCCAGCAAAAAGGGAAAAAATAACATTTTCCATCTGCTGTTCTAAGATGTCGATGAAGGACAGCTCCTCAACCTCAGAGATATCTGTCTCCCAACCGGCATAGTAATTAATCTTTAGGATAGCACCCCTTAATGTAGCTGATAAATCTATTTTATTTATAACGTGCAATTTAGGTTGCATGTCACTTCCATAGTCAGGTCATTCAATCTTACCAGGCCCGTTAACAAAATGGAGGTGATATTTCAAATTAGATAATTGTCATAAGAAAATGGCATGAACTCTCTCCAAAATTACTGTTGACATTATAATTATCCTACAGCATCTTCATCTGCCAAAGAAACTCCTGGTGCCATTGTTGCTGATGGATCAGGCTCAACTGGCAAAAACGCACCTACACTGAAGCTGAGATCCACTGTAGATCTACTATAATTGAGAATATACACTATGTTCAAAACTGGCAATTGAGTATTATCTGGCAAGTAAATTGCAAACCCAAAGACTGTCTCCAAAATCATAGAGTTTCTGCAGATCATGATCATTGCATTTACTGTTTCACAGTGGGCAGCTCAAGAATCATTTCTTGCTGAAGAAAGGATATACTGTCAGGTCCCTGTTGTGGTTAGGATCTGGAATGCCCCCCCCCCCGCCCCAAGTCTCGTATATCTTAATGTTATGCATTGTCTATGGAACCATGTGATGTTGGTGGATTGGGGTCTGGTCTGGAGGGGTGGATTGCAGTTAAGTTAGGATTAACGGTGTGTAGTGGCCACACCTGGATGCAGAAGGGAGTGGTTACTGGGCGGAGACCTGAAAGGATACATAAGCTGCACCTGCCTTCCTGGAGGACGGGGACTAGTCTCAACTAGCCTCAGCTTGTCTTCCTGTTTGTCCGGGGAAGCTGCCTCCACCTCTCTCTTCCATGTACTTTGATTGTTGCCGGCCGCCCCTGAATGAACCGTGACCTTCGAGACCGTGAGCTAAAATAAACCTTTCCTTTCCTGAGTTTATAGGTGTCGGGTATTGAGTCACAGCAACGAAAAAGTAACTAAGAGAGCCCCAGATCACTAAATCCTAAATAATCTAAAAGATGTGTCAAACCCTTTCCATACGCATGTTTATCTCACAGCTACCTATAAAGCTTTCTACTCTCTGCTTATCAGATCTATTTAGCATAATGTAATAAATGTAATGGATTAGAGTGATGGTATCAGAAATATCAACCCTATCAGGGTTCTTAACCGGTTTTCAACGGAGACAGGGAGACATCATTAACCTTAGCATAAGAAAATGAAGGCCATTTGAATACAAACTGCTTTGAATTTTCTCTGATGATAAAATTGGAGGATGAAAAATGGTTTTGATATGAAAGGAGCTCCATGGTAACTGCTAGGAGATGTGTTGATTTAGTCTTATAAAGATGCAAAATCTATAACTGAAACAGGAATCACCTTATGCCTTGATTAAGTTTGAAATAATCCAGTTATCCCCCAGATCACATCTGACGTTTGCTCCCAGACATATAAACTTAAGTAGCAATGTAGTAGGAAATATCATTTTAGGGTTATTGAGACGCATAACGATAGTATGAATCTTTTGGCAGTTTTGACAGAGTACAAAAGTTGGGGTAAAGAGAGTTCCAATCACTGTCATTTGGCCTTTCTTACTGTAATAACCTTCACTCCATGAATCAGGGAACCAATATGAAGAATCTTCTAGCTGCTGAGTATGACTTTTTCCCATCATTCATTATGAGACTGGAGAACACAACATTAGCCTACAGTCTCATATGACCCACCAAGAGACAGACCTGAAATAAAATTTATTTTATCATTTGATCTTTCTAACTCCACACTCGTAGTAGGTCAACTATTAGTAGAATTTAAAGTCTTTGGGATTCATTTGAAAAGGGTAATGTCTAATAACTTGAACTGAATGTGGGTTTTTGTTTTCTAACTAGTTATCTTTGTAATTGTGCTTGTGTTCCTCTGCACAAGGATTATTCATAAAAGGTACTCAGTCTGTTTCTAGAGAAGTTCTAGAATTCTGTGTGCATGCTAAGGCTGAGGTTTTGACTCACAGAATTCAAAGTTGTCTTCTGAAATGTATCAAGCAATGCCTTAATAGATTCTTTCATGCCCAAGGGTGTCATGATTGATTAGCCATTACCAGAGAATCCTGAGAAATAAAATATATTAGGCCTAGTGAGCCAAATTTTTGTTTTCATTGCTATACTAAATATTTCTAATTTGTACTTGGCCTTGACTATTACAACATTAATTATTCTTAATGGTTTGGTAAGAAACATGGTTACAATATTGCATATGGTATATCCATTCTACCATTTCATTCTACTTGAAAGCTCAGAACCCTTCCTCTATGGTACACCCGGATAATTCTGGAATTTCATCGTCTCTTGTACTCTATTAAGCTCTATTCAATTGGACAACTTAGCAGATAGTATTACTTTCTTGACACTCAGTGTGCCATATTAATATATTTGAAAAACCCAGATAATGAATGCTTATAAATTAATTTGGCCTTACCAATTATTGTTTTGTCTTTCTTGTTTGAATCCTTAGAATACACTCTTACATATGTCTCCACATTTCCAAAGATTCACGTTGCAAAATCCACATTTTTGACTTCAAAAGGGATGCCATTTTCCTCTCAGAAAGCATAAGTTCCTTCTCTATATATACATACCCCGAAAATGATATATCTCAATACAACTCATGCCTATTTGGCAGTTATAACAATATAACACAGACCAATTTATAAAAGAGATAAATTTATTGGACACAGTTCTGGAGGTTGGTGTCTGGTCAGGGCATAGTCTCTTTTTGTAAGTTGCATCTTGTTTTTGTGTCCTTGCATGGTACAATTGATGGGAGAGGTGAAATCACTCCCCACACAAGCTCTTTAATAAAGTTAATTTTACTTCTGAATGTTCCGCTCTCGGAACTTTACTATCTCTTAAAGATCTTCACCCCTGAATGTTATCACACTGGTGATTATTTCAACACATGAATCTTGGGGGAAGATTAAATTATAGCAATCCTGATAGATGAGTATAGGAAACACTTTAATGTGTTTAAATTTTAAAAGGACAGGACACTTTGAGATACGGATTGATAATACAAGAATGATAAAGGCATTAGTGAACAAGTGCTTGAGAAAATGGCATGGAAACGAATCACAGACAACTAAAGACCGGAAAGGGGAGACTTCAGACTGCTTCAGAAAGCAGCAAGAACTACTGGATTAAGTGTGTTTGAGGTGGGACACGTGTGGACAATTTGAGGGAGACACTATTTCACCTGCTGTGGTTTGGATCTGGAATGTCCCAACAAAAGCCTCATATGTTTGGAAAGTGATTGGATCGTGGGATTTAACTGGATCATGTGGATTAATCTGTTTTGCTGCTAGGAAGTGGGGCCTGTTTGGAAAGGTGTGCCATTGGGGTGAGACCTGAGGGGGGTATATCTCTCTCTGGACCGATGCCCTTCGTTCTTTCTTCTGCCTGGCTGCTATAGGATGAGCATCTCTTGTCTACCTCGCCCCTTTCTGCCATGTTCTTTCACGATTGCCAGCTAAAATAGCTCTCCTACTTGAAGTTGGGGTGTCAGCATTGTGTACCCGTAGTGGAAATTAAATAAGCAACCAAAGTCTAGCATGCTGGGGTTTTATCTGAGCCTTACTGACCTAAAGAAAGGAAATATCCAATTAACTCCAGTCCTATCCTTCAACAAAAAAGAGAATTTCAAAAAAGAAATGGAAACACAAAAAGACTAAAGCAGAAATTCTAAAGCTGAAGCACACGATGACTGAAATTCAAGAGTAGATTCAATCAGGCAAAATAGAGAATGTGCAAACAAGCAAATAGATCATTTGAAATTATCTAAGCCAGAGGGAAAAAAGAAAAGATGGAAAAAAATAGTCTTCGGATTGTAGTGGTGATATATAGAAATCAATATCAAGAGGAAAACTATAAAATGCACAAATATATATTAAGCACTAAGACAACAATCAACAAATCGAAGAAAGTTTCAAAATAAAAAACAGAAATGGAGTTATACCATGACAAAATGTATGTGATAGAGCCAAACAGGTACAGGTTTACAATAACACATTTCTGCATTGATAAAATAAAAGGAACTGAAACAATTAAATGTTACTGCACAGTTCCAATCACAAGGAAGAGAACTAATCAAGCCCAAAGTTAGCAGAACTAAAGAAATAATAAAGATTAGAGTAAAAATTAATGAAGTAAAGCTTAGAGGAAAACAATATAAAATCAAGATTAAAATTGATTTAAAGATGACAAATCTAACAAACTAAGAAAAAAACAGAAAAGACTAAAGTAAATAAATTATAAATAAAAGAGGAGACGTTAAAAATAACACATAAAAACTCTAAAAGACTGTGAGATAACTATGGACAATTTATGCACCAAGTAATTGGATAATCTGGAAGAAATGGATAAACCTCAGACACTTATAAAAAAGAAGGTCTGAATCCTAAAGTAAAAACCCTAAACCAACCAGTATCAAATAAAAGACTGGATCAGTAATCAAGAATCAGCACAGAAGTCCAAAACCAGATGACTCTACTTCTGCATTCTAGCAAATATTTAAGAAATGATGCCAGTCCTTCTCAAATGCTTCCGAAACTATGGGAGGAGGGAATATTTTCAAATTCAATCTGTGAAGCTAATTTCACCCTCACACCAAAGCCAGGCATAAGGGAAGAACAGGGAGGGGAAGGAAGAGTAAACATTTCTAAGACGTGATATGTATACACGCCAATTCCCCAAGAAAAATGTAGCTACTATGTATCACAAACATGTACTAATAAAAATAGCTTCATTCCCTCTATATCAGTAACCCGTTTTTTCAGCACATTTTTTTAGAGCCTGTTTTTTCTCAGATATAAGTTCTGGATTCTTTTTTCAAAGATCAGATAGCTAAAAGTGCACAGAGTTGAGTTTGTCTTCTGTTCTTTCTGTTGGTCTATATGTCTATTTTTGTACCAATCTCATGTTGGCTTCTGTTTGTTTGTTTGGTGGATGGGTTGGTTGGTTTGTATATATTTTCTTACTATAGCTCTGCAGTATAATTTGAAATCCAAAATGTGATGTGCCTGGATTTGCTCTTTTCTATTAACTCAAGATTGCTTTGGCTGTTCTCGGTCTCTTCTGAAGCCATTTATATTTTAGGATTGCATTTTTCTAGTGCTGTGAAGGACAATGCTGATATTGTAATAGGGATTGCATTAAATCTGTGCATTGCTTTTGGTGGTATGATCATTTTAGTAATATTAATTCTACTTTCTCAGAAATAGATTTCTTTACATTTTTCTAATGTCCTCTTCAATTTTTTCTTCAAAGTTTTATGCTGTCTATTATAAAGAACTTTTATTTCCTTGATTAACTCCTAGATCTTTTTTGAAATTATCATGAATAGAATTGCTTTTTCTGTTTTTTTCTTGGTTCATTAATTATTGGTTTACTGAAATACTACTAATAGGTTATTCTGAGACTTTCTGAATTTATCATCTCTAAGAATCTTTCGGTAGAGTTTTATGAGTTTTCTGTATAAAAGATCATTTCATCTGTAAACAGAGATACTTTAACTTGTTCATTTCCCACACACATCCCTTCCATTTCTTCCTACTTGCTGTTTGCTCTGGCTATTTAATTTAATATCTATCAAGTTTTTATGTGTGATAGGACAATATATATAAAGCCAAATTTGACATGCTCACTGGCTCTAAGTAGTTTATAATGTCCTGTTTTTAAAGAGATGTTATTTAAAAACTATACTCTTGAGTGTCATTACTGCACATCATCTTATGGCTGAAACTACTGTGCTTGTCAGTGCCATTTTCTACTTAGGAAGAAGACAAAATGTTAACAATATAAGTTACCTCTGTATTTTTAGATATTTTTGTACATGATAGGTTTCATCGAAAAGGAAAATTAAAAGCAACAGTCTAATGATCCAACTACTTTAAGATACAGTTTTTACATCCATGCCACATTGTCTCTCCTCAGTCAACATATCTTTGCACATATGGAACAATTTCATCAGAAGTTTGAGAAGAAAAATAATTTTAAAATTCTGTGTCCTAAAGGTTTCTAATACTTTAGATTCTATCGGCTTACCTTTCAAAAGAGGATAAGTTTTTCTTCATTTTGTCAGCTAGTGTGTTGGCTGGCAGTCTATATTAGATTTGAATGTCAAATAACGAAATTCCAGATGAACAAGGCAAGGCTCACAGGAAGCACTTTATTTGTGGAAAGTAAATAGGGGGATAGAGGCTTCCATTAGACAGAAGGAGAACCCTGATTTCTCTAGGGGATTTTACAGATGAGGTGAATAAGGGAACGATCCCACTGCACATGTCGGTTGTAAAGGCTCTGCTGCCAAGGTTCAGTTACTGAGGTCCTCCATTCCTGAGCGGTTGCTAAGGTACTCCACCCTTAAGATTGTGCACTCTATTGCCTTTGTAATTAACCTAACATTTAAATCAATAGGTCATAGGAGTGGCCAGCTGAAGGCTGTCAGGAGTTACCACCAAATACCATTCCTATAAATTCTCTATTTGGGGAGAAAATTCTCCATTTACCCCAAATTGCCTATATGCCCACTAAATCCTTCACAGTTATGTATTCCAAAAGTGTGTGCACACGTATGACCATACATATGCACGTATTTATGTTTACAAGTGCCACTATTCAAACATATTCGGACTTCTTATATAGTACTTAGTTTTCTCCTCAGGTATATAATTGCTTAAAAACTGAAGTAATTCATTGAATTGTCAACAGAAAATTTTGACTAATCTTGGAAAGTTAACTGTGTTTTTTCAAAATATATGAAGGTGAGATTTGTAGGATTTGTTCGAAAGTCTACTAATACGAAGATTTATTTTGTGTATCACTACATTTGCCTTTCTGTAGATCTCATATTCACCCATAAAAAGGAAAATTGATGTGATGTCACTCACTTGTATTTTCCACACCTTTTGGGTTCTTATCTGTTTTAATCTAATTATATAGTGTCCTTTCAGGAATTAATTAAATCTAATAGATTTATCAATTCTAAGTTTCTAATAAACTAGTTTTTAGGTTTTTTTAAAAAATCTGTGTTTGCTCTTTTCCAATCTTTGATGCATCAGCTACCCTGTAAATTTTCTTATTATTGAAGTACAAATTCGTGATCAGTTGTAAAAGTTAGAGTTCTGAAATGAGAAATTTATTATATTTTTAAACATTTTACATAAAATGATTTCCTGCAACTGCTATTTAGTTAGAAAAAATGTTTACTATGAAAAAATGTTAGGACATGTCCCCGAATCGAAGAATAAATTTATGAAAGGTGTAATTTTTCTGTATCTTTATATCTTTATGTCATTTGTATGTTGTGCTTACTTGACATCTAGGTGGTTAGAAATATCCTAATGGTTGACTTAGTTTTTATTCCTGAATTGAAACTTAACGTTACATACAAAGCTATCTTTTGTTCCTACAATCGTTTACTATCTTCAGGAAATGCATTATTTTAACTAACAACCAATAAGAGAAAAGATAATTAGCCATAGGTTCAAGTGGTAGATTTACTAGTTCTAAAATATAAAACATTCTATTGCTTTAAAATTTCTCTTCACTTTGAAAAAATAAAAGTAAACTTATTCACTATAATATTTTAAAATTCTTATTGGCGCATGTTTCTGATACATTATAGTTACATTCATCACGAGGAATTCATATATATGATATATAATCATTTTCACTTCCACCTAACCTTCCCGCCTCCCTGACCCAAAATTTAGTCATGAATTGTGCTGCTATAAACATAACTATCCATTTATACTGTAATCTGTAATATGATGCCTTTGTCTTTTGGGGGAAGATATTCAGGACAGGTACACCTGGGTCAAATAAAATTTTTATTTTTTAAGAAATTTACTTACTGACTCCACAGTGGTTATACTAATTTTACATTCTCACAAATATATAGAAGGACTAGTTTTTCCCACACACCTTTGCCAGCGTTTATTATATTTTTGAATTCTTGATGTCAGCCATTCTGTGTGGTTTTGACCTGCATTTCTTTAAGGGCCAAGGATGTTGTTCAATTTTCTATGTATTTATTAATCATTTGTACCTTTTCTTTTGAAAAGTGTCTATTCACTTCAATTGCCTGTTTTTTAATTAGGTCTTTGAAATAAGCTACAAAATTGGGGGTGGGGGAAATATTTACTAGCTACTCGTTGGACAGAGGACTAACTCTAGAATGTATAAAAAAACTCAAAGAAATTAGTCGTCACTAATATTAATATTTTAATACAAATCATGGCCCTCTGATTTGCACTTCAGGTCTGAATTCACTGTCATGCAAACATTTACATTAATCTGTAGTATGTAACGTGTTTTACATGTTAAAAAGTGAAATCATGATACAACTCCTCTTCTTAATTTTACTCTTGTATTCACGGTTTCATTCTCCACCAAAATTCAGTCAATCACAGTTATTATAACCTCTACATCAAAAGTAACTTCAAATCCAGCTTCATTGAAATTACCTGATCTAGAACTCAGTTTTTAGCTAGAGTATTTCAACTGATTTTGTACTAGTCTTCCTACCTGCTGTCTTTCCTTTTACCACATGATCTTCCCATTAGTAATGGAGTATTCGCAAACACATATTTAATCAAATTGTGTCTTGTAGATTGTGTTTCATCTGTTTTCTGTTGTTCTAAAATTACTTGCTTTTAGTTTTCTTTCCTGTTAGACTCTTAGCTCTTTAAAGGCACTGAAACCATATTATATACTTATGTGTTATTATGTCTGTAATGCCCGAGGCTCAGCAAATCTTCAATGTTTTTTTGTAAATCTAAAAGAAAAGACAATCTATCACACACAACAATGACTGCACAAATCGTTGCTTTTCTTCTTTTTTCACTATGGCCAAGATTCTTCCCACTTTAGGGTCTTTGAATAATCTTTTTTTTTTTTCATTCTCTGTTATCTTACTTCCCCTTCTTTAATAAGGCATTTTATGAAAGGTCCTCATCATTCTTCAACTAGTATTTTAAATGTGATTTTTTTTCAGAAAGGAGTTTCCTGACTACCTATTCCACGAGGTCTTATCTCACCACAGTAATATTTCTCATCTCATCTTGTTATTTTAAAAATAATTTACTATGACTTCTAATGTAAATATTCATTTGCAAATTGGTTTTGCAACTTGTAGCTTGGACTGTATTTAAAACTATCCTCAAAATCCTAGTTAATCGTGACAAAACTTTGATGCATCGTTCTTTTGGCTCTAGAACGAAATCCAACTAAGAGATTGTTCTTTGAGCATATATGATTAGTTTGCAAGAAAACACTTCCCTTTCATGCAACTTGAATGCTGGTTTTCGTGAAAGGTTTTATTTAAATTATGTCACTGAAAGGGTCAGTTATTTCATTGAATTTCGAAACTAAGTAGCAAAACAAAGCATGTTGGGTCATGGGAATGGTGTCCTTCTAATAAGAAATACGGAAGAGCTAGCTACCTCAGCGACTTGAGTGCTACATTTAACTGAGAAGCTTTATTTCTCAACCTGATCAAGATTTTCCTCTTAGAAGATCCAAAAACAAGAGACCTTAGGACTTCAGTGATAACAGTCAAAGCCAATCTTGTGAGAAACTGAGGCAGTTTTCTATGTCTAAAGCTTAAAGTCACAATGGGAGGACAAATCGGAACCATAACGAGAGAAGAGTGAAAAAATACTTATTAAAATTAGTTAAAAATTTCTGGAACCATAATTTGCATAATCAGTCCACTACATTGTAGTATAGTGGAGTTCTTAATAGGGTGATTTCAGATACATAAACTGAGCAGACAGAATGTGTCATGTGAAATGAAATATTTAAAGTTGCTTTCCTTGAGCACATAACATTTGTGACTTGCTTGAAAACAATGGAGTTGGAAATAGCTTGTAGGAAAAGCAATGAAAAAGGAAGATATTTTGTTAGAAAACACTCTTGAACACCACTGGTGGTGTGAGAAGGGAAACTAACAAGTGTAGGCGTTGCAGAGGAATCAGAGATAAAACATCAGAAAATTCCAAGGAGAATGTCTGGCTCTGAATAAAGAATAGTAGAGCAATTTTGAAGTCCAGAACGCAAGTTGTGTAGGACAACCTGCTTGTTTCCCTTCCATGAGAATGCAGTGAATAGCATGAATTTTAATTTTAATTTGAAATATTTGTCTCTTACTAATTCCTTTAGATGTCTCAGCAGAACATTCTCATTTCTCACTTTCACAAGATGTTCATCTACAGGCTTGTTGCTTGCTTGAGTCTCTGCTAGAGCATTCTGAAATTTCAAATGGAAAGTTAAAAGAAAATTAGAAGTGACCAAGTTATGGCACCGAGGAAGCTCAAACTCCAAGGGCAGTTTGCAAACAAAAAGCCATTACCTAAGCTGTTAGGTGTAGGGTCAGAAGGGGGCACCACAGGCTTTAGGAGCACTTTTGTCAAGCTGGTGTCAGCCTTTTAAGGTAGTCAGACCGATGAAACCACATTATTATTGTTTTTAAATAATTATTGGGTGTTCCTTTGCAGGCAGTTACGGGAAACGTTTCCTCAGAAGATAGAAAAAAAATCATGCCCCAAACTTGTCTTATTAGCTTTTAAATTTCTACTTTGGACTCAAATTTGTAATGCATTTGCTATTTTAAGATACAATATTCTAACAGTTTCTTAGCTGGTAGATAAATAACAAGAGATAGATTGTTAAATTTATGTTTTTCTAGTTAATTATGCAATCAGAGAGATAAGGCGAGTATAGAGGTTGCATTTGTCTCTTATTTGACAAACAGAGAAGCCAAGGTCCTGAGGAGTCACGCAATTAGAAGTTCATAGAGTTGGGCTGAGATTCCAGGGTCCCAAAACTTCTGTGTGGCACTCTTTAATACAGGAAATACCAAGTCTTATAATAACCTATATCTGTAGTAGTAATGTGTCAGAGAAGTGTTCGATCAGTTAGAGATGATTGTAAAACATTTACTAGTAAAATTGCAGTTTATTTGGGATGCATTTTAAAATAATTCTTAGTAAATATTGGGGAAAATGACAGATAAATACAAAATTTTCAGCATGTTCAGTGAAGCTGGATTATAAATACAATTAGGGCTCATTGTAACATTCTCTCTACTTTTGTATTACACATTTCTACAATAGGTATTATTTTAAGGAAACATATGCCAGGATAAGACACTGTAATAGAAGATAAAAACATTATATACAAATTGTGTGTTATCTGCAGATTTTCAAATTCCATCATCATGGTTATTATGAAGAAATATTTTTTAAAAGTGTCTTAATACCAATAAAATTTTATAAGAAATCACTTGCTAAAAATCATATACCTGCTTACAACAGTACGATCAAGTGTTAATATGAGGGATTCTATTTGCAAGGAAAATATTAAGTTCACATTGCATTTATTTATTTATTTATTTATTTATTTATTTATGTTTCAGGCAGAATATCACTGTGTAGTCCAGGCTGGCTCTGAGCTCACTGTGTAACCTAGGCTGGTCTTGAACTCATGGCAATCCTCCTGCCTCAGTCTTCTGAGTACTGGGATTATAGGCATGTGCCACCATGCCCAGTTTATGTGGTGCTCAGGAATCGAACTTAAGCACTTAGCACTTGCTAGGCAGTTGCTTTAACCACTGAGCTATTCCTCCAGCCCCTTATGTGTATGAATATAGGGAACAGATGAGATACTTCACAGTACAGTTTGCCTACGTAATTGATTTGGAAGGGATTTTCCAAAGCAATTTGTTCATGCGCTCATCAAAATTTTTCTTTCTAAAGACCAACAATCTATTAAGAAAAAACAATTCCTTCATACGGAAGCTAGATACACAAACCTGGAACACTGACAGCTCGTTAGTGAAATGGGAAGGGAACTGAACCTCTGACTCCAGAAACATGTACACATTTTTTTCTTCTGGAAAACAAAATCTCTTAAAAATGTTTAAAATAAAGGCCATAGTTGTGTTATTTAGTTGCACAGCAAAAAAAATACTATTAAAATCTTATTTAGCAAAAAGTAGCATACAGAAAAATCCTTCTCCAAAGTGTAAGTAATCAATCAGCAAGCAAAAGCCTCTTATAACCTAAAATTTAGAGTTTGGAGAGAATCATATGATTGAAATCATTTTTATACTCTGCTTCCTTTCGTTTTTATACTCTGTGATACAACCAGGTGCAGGAACAGAATGCAATAAACATCCCACTTTCAATCTAAAATAAATAGATAACTTAGCCTAATTATACTAAGACACACTAGCACTATTTTTTCTCCAAAGGTAGCTATATTTTTGTTAATTTACCTTGAATTTTGTTTGACTTTTCATATGTTATAAAATCATACTTGTGTTTTGTGAAATATAAGGAGACTTTGCCATGAAAGGCACCAAGTTCATTGTATACTAAGCATTGGAAAATAATGGTAATGCCTTTAAAACCTGTAGTCATTCTTTGTAGAAAATTTCTGAGCAAGCAATGAACATTTTTAAAATACTTTGAAAAAAATCAAGATGTAGGGAAATGAAGATCATGAAGAATGGAGGATTTTAGAAATGCTAGAATGAAGACGGGGCAGTGTAAACATTTTAGAAAGTACGAAGTGAAATGAAGTCAGGTATTTTGAACTTGATATGAGTCTGTAGGCCCAAAATATGAACACTTGGCTGGGATAAAACTAACGTGAGATTCATGAATTTGGGAAATGTGGTTTGTTTTGAATATACATTCACCTTAGTCTTTCAAGTGGCCCACTGAAGTTTTGGTTTTAAAAGAGAAGACGTTGACATAAAAGTGCCCTGCAAGATATTAGTGTTCTACAGCAAAGAGGGGTGCGAAGTGAGAGGAAGAAGGAAAAACTGCTGTCCAGATATAATGAGTATTCCCTAGCAGGGTGATCCTGGCAGTTAAGAGACCCAGATATAATCATTTGAGATGATTATACTAAATAGTTTTTCAGGTCCATTAGGTTCTGCAATTCTAGTTAAAACTATGTGGAATCATTTGTTCCACACTTTGTAGGCCTTGACTGATATTCATATATAGCTAATAGCAAATAAAAGAACTGATTAATCTAATTTACCATTATTAGTATTCATTTTGTTATTTTGGTGCTAACAGAGGGTTGGAGTTGGTTTCAAAGCATTATGTTGAGCACTGTCTCTTACTGCCTATATCTGGAGAGAAACATGGAGAATGAACCCTCAACTGGGATGACTTTTTAGTAAGTCCAATAAAAGATATCCTAGAAGTGGCAATTTGGAGAAACCTCTAGCACTAGCTCCGTTTCTCCATGCTTCAAACTCCTTGCAGGTCACCAGGATTTCCAGTTAAATCCGATGTTTTTGTCCTAGTCAGCTGCTTTGCTTTTTTTTTTAAAGGGCCCCTGAGATTTCTGCAGCTGTTAGAGATGTGATCATTGTCTACATTTCTCTTGGGTCTTTAGGGATTAAGGCTTTGCTCTGCTAAATACATCTGTATCAATATTCCTTTCCTGGCCTTACTCCATTGATATCTCATCCCATATTTCATTTTCTGTCTGTAACCCTTCATTATATCAGCTAACATCTCATGTAAGTAGTGGCACAGATCTAAGTGCATCAATAAATTTAAGGATAAAACGTCATGTGTCAAACTTGTTAAAGGAAACTTAATGTAGGATTTGCTTCTGTGGAGCACATGGAGAAGAAGTTATCCTCCCCAGATAGTAGAACATTCTGGGATCAAATCAGTTTAGACCTTGCTATGGCCACACTGTCTGAACTCTGACGTGAGCCAGCCTTCCTAGGGAAGGGAATATTTTTACACTTTAGAGACATAAAGAAGATTTAAATTTGAACCCAATTGCCATGATTGATATATAAGATAGTTCTGGAAAAAAAAGTGGACAAATATTTTACTAATTTAGCATTGTTATTTGTAATATAACTAGCATATAACTTTTACAATGCCCTCTGTGTCATCTGCTGCTATTATTCCAAATACACCGTAATACAATGCTTCCTTATAAGAGAAGTTAATCTTAGATAAATTTAAATTCAAGTAGGTTAAATAAAAATATACATGTTACTATACATAGAAGGGTATGAAAACACAATGCAGAGTATGAGAATGATCAAACTTTGAGAAACAAATAACCAAATGACGTCAGGACTCCATCAACTGTTTGCTGTCTTTATAACATCATAAATTGACACAGAAAGTGGATCTAAATTATGAAATTATTTTCTACACTGCTCATTTTTCTTCTCCACTCAGTGTTGCACACTTTAGTACTAGATGTGTGCAGGATGCTTATTTGTTCCACAGGCACCAGCTCTGCCTAGGTCATCCTTACAGGACACGCAGAAAGACAAGCCAAGTGTTACAATTTCACTTAAATGTTTATCTAAACTGCCTTCTTCAGATGATGCTGGAGTAAGCCTCAGTTGACACCCTATTGGTTATTTTATAAGCTAATATCATGGGATATCAGTGGCAAAAAGAAATTTGAACATTTAAAGCACCAAATGAAGTCAAAAGAACAAGCTACATCCTTATATACAGACGATTTTAGATGTTATTCAAAGGAATTGAATTAGGTATTTTAAAAGACTCCTAGGGTCCATTGACGCCCAGCTACCTTTTGTTGCATAAGAGTGAATGGAACCATTTAACACTTTGGCCAGAAATTTGATTTCTTGACACATAACACTACTCATCAAGGATTGTGTTTTTGCTAGCTCTTTGGACAAGAGCGATTAATTAAGATTTCATATACGCAAGTAGCATCTACACTTCTATTAACTTTTTGAGTCTAACAGATCATAAGAAGAATGGCAAGGCAGTTGTTATTATCTCTGTTTAAGAGGAAATTGAAAATGTACAGCACTTTGTAAAATACTTTGACTATGTTGAACCTTAGTGGCATTATAGATCGTGTTATTATAGAACCAAGACATTCCAGTCTCATCAGATTCCACATTACATGTGGACTAGTTTGCCACTGGAAGTAGCAGTGGGGAAAGGTTTTAGAGGTGCTGAAACGAAAGTGACAAGGGTTCTGGTTACTATGATGCTTTCAATGTTCAGACATCGCATGAAAGGCAAGCAGTCTCACCCTCCGAATGTACCCTAAGAACTAAAAATCCGTGGGAAAAGCTGCTCCTCCAGCCAGGTCCAGTGGCGCAGACATGTAATACCAGAACTCTGGAAGGCTGAGGTAGGAAGATTTTAAGTTTGAGCCTAGCCTGGAAAACTTAATGACTTAGTGAGATTCTGTCTCAAAACTAGAAAATCAAAATGGGCCGGGGTTGTAACTCAGTGGGAACCTGTCAGCGGAACCCCTAGTACGCAATGAAGAGAAAGAATAAGAAGGAGGAGCAAAAGAGGAAGAGGAGGAGGAGGAGGAGAAGGAGGAGTAGGAGGAGGAGGAAGAGGAGGAGGAGGAGGAGGAAGAAGAAGAAGAAGAAGAAGTAGAAGAAGCAGAAGAAGCAGCAGCAGCAGCAGCAGAAGCAGCAGCAGCAGCAGAATCTGTTTCTCTTCTGCCTGGGTGTAAACTGGCAGAAAGAAGCTAACTGACATTTATTTACATATGCAGAAACTTTGACTTAACTACTCTGTGAATACAACCGAAAAGAACATTGTACACACATTTTATTTTGTTTGTAGTGATTAAACCTCTTATTTTCACTTTCTGTAATATTTCACATGATAGTAAATTCCCTCTTAACATTGATAAATCCAGTAGAGCGAAGAACAGCATATTTTCAGTTATCCTTTTGTCTCCGATAAAAACAAATTTCAGAATACCATTAGGAACCAAAGGAGAGAGAAAACAAGGTCAGAAGCACAAATTTAGGAATCATCAATGTAGAGTTAGCATGTTGATATTATAAAAGTAATTGTCTTTGCCCAGTGTATGCAGAGAAAAGAGCAATAGACCTTGAATGTAGCCTGAGGAAGAAGAATGAATATGACTTTATGTATTCAGTGAGAAGTCACTCGTGACTCTAAAGAACTTCTGTTAGAAAATATGGAAACCGGGTTTTACAAAAAATTGGGGAATGGAGATGAATATGGTGGATAAAAGCCATTTGAACAAGACTGGATCTGTCAAATGTATAGAAATATAATAACTCTTGTTAAAAAATGCTGCCATGTTTAGTGTTATGTAAATATTTTCTACCTTAAAAATCAAAGCAAAATTATAGTTTAATGAGGCTTATGAGATCAATGTGGCTTATACAGTCTATTTTCAACTGGTTAAACTAAAACATCTAAGGATATGCTTTTGCATTTAGTTATAACCTAGGAGTAAGGGTGGAAAGCACTTTGAGATTGCACGGTGTGGACAAATATTCCTTTGCTCATTCTTCCACTAAGGCTCAGTAGTGAGTAGTGCCACCCAGACAGAAATTTTCTCCTAGTTCCATTGCTACCAATTTGTAAACTTCTAATTTTTCTAGCTACTTTTGTCACCTCTTAATATCTTCAGTTTGTTACAAGTTTCAGGGAAAACAGGTAGCCCAGAGAAAGAAATCAGTAAGTAATTCTGAGTACTGAATAATGTAGAGACAAAAATAGTCATTTCCAACTAGGTCTCACTATTTTAATTTATTTGATAAATTTACATGTATATACATGTCTTAGGTATTTTTTCATCGCTGTGACTAAATACTTGACATCTCCCACTTGGAAGGAAAAATTTATGTTAGCTCACAGTTTCAGAAGCTCGCCGTCCATTCGTGGGCAGCCAGCAGCACTGGAAGCCTGTGGTAGAGGCAGAAGTGAACACTGCAAAACTTTCATGACTTTTGCTAACTAAAAAGGTATTAATATGTGTGCTTCATATCACTAAATAATCTCTAGATGCAATTTCTCAGCAGCTATTTGTTGAAACTTGTTTGCTAGTCAAGCAACTCAATATTTGCATTTAGTTCTCAAATTTTGAACTTACTGTAAGTCACTGATACTAAATTTTAAGACTTGCAATAATTTTGCAACTCCAATAGGTGATATATTTGATGATAATATATTTTAAGTGATGATGTTGGGCTTAAAATAATTTCTATATTAAGGGAACTCTAATCTTACTGTATTCCTTTCCTATTCAAGTCTGTCATAGTGCCACATTGGAAGACATGTTCACTATGTCCTGTAAGAAATATTCTAAATATGTTACACGTCATGTAGCACATTCCTCTGAATTGGGAAGTTCTCTTCTGGAGAGAAGAGAAAGGCTCATGAGATTCCGGAAGTGAACAACTTACACAGATATGCACCTCACGAGTGGCGAGATGGAAGCCTCAGGGCCAGTAGTCTCACCTGCACCTGATTTGGCAGCCACGTGGCCATATAGTCATTAGGTGGATCCGCACACGCAGCTCATGGCACGCTCCCTGCAGGCCATAGTACTTGCCCTCCAGCAAGTAATGCATGTCCTCAAGCCTATGTGGAGATGCTTCGCCTCGGGTATTTAACTGTATGGTGAACATAGAATGAGAGTGTGAGAAAAAAACGTTCTGAAAGTGAGAGAAGGAGTGAGCAAACGATCAAGCAAGAGAGAACAGCAAGTCTCAAGAATAAAGAACTGCAGATAGGTCTGGAGAGAACAACTCTGGCTGACCAGGAGAGTTGAGCCTTAGGAGGCAATATGCAGTTTCCATATGGCGTCAGCCACTCTGGGAGAGACTTTTTGATGTCGTGACTGCCTTTTTGAGTCACCCAGGTTCCTGTAAGTGACTCCTTACACATGATCCTACAGATAGCCTCTCACCTATTCTCCTGTAAGGAAGCTCCTACACATACTCCTATAAATAACCCCAACACACTCCTTGGTTCACCAAGTTGTACTTTGGTGTAATTGTTACATTGGTCTGTCCACTGTACCCCTTCTGCAGTGAACAGACATTGGTGTATGTGTCCCCAGGAAAAGTTTCATGGAGTAGCACTTTATATAGGAAATGTCATTTCCTCATTACGTCCTCTATATTCATTTTCACATTATACTTATCCTGAAGGCAAAAATACCTAGTGACTGTCAAGATCTTAAATCTGCTTAACTAGAGTCATAACTCACTGACTCGGTTCCCAGCGTGTATAAGCAGGCCCTGAAATGTGCCCATGTGTAGTAATGAAGGACTCTATACCCTGGGACCAGGACATACCTACTTTACTTATATCAAAGCTACCACTCAAATCCATTGATGTGATGTGCCAAATTTTAAGCACTCATACTTAACTGACATTGAGATCATGCCACCTTCCAACATATCTCTGCTTTCCTTTCCCTTAACCCTGATTCAATTGTCATTAATAGATTAAAATATAAAATATTTCATTCACTTCATAATTGCCCTTTTTCTTTGCAATCAAAACAACATAAAAGGAATGATATATAATAGTGACAAATTTGGTCTGTAAAAAGGCCTGACTTATCCCAACAGCAGTGAGATGACAGAATTTCGCATCTTTGTAGAGTGTTCTAGTTTATTTGGTCTGTGATACTAGTGAATTCATATAGATGAGTATGCAAAGAAAAAGACTGATATCCTTCATTCACACATTTCTAATATACCAGATTCTATTTAATGAGAACAATATTAGTAAACTAATTGAGAAGTCTGGAGAAAGGTGAAATATTTTGTATATGAGTGGTTATTCTCTCAAATGCAAAGATATGGCCATTTGTAAAGAATCAATTGGGTGGCAAAAGCTTCTTTGGGGGTAGAGGGCATGGAATAATTGAGTACCTAAAGAGATTTTTAACCTGTCTAACCGAAACACTTAGCCACCAACGAGCAGACTCATGAATACAAATATTGCACTTAAAACTCAATGCTAGTAACTTATTAGAGAAGATGTAAGATGGCCAAATTCTTTCCATGAACCAGGAAATAATAGCCAAGGGAAAAAATTCTTGGAAATTTAGTTGAATTAGTTTTATTCAAAAATCATCCTGAAATTTCATTTCCTTAAATGAAATTTAAGGCAAGACCGGGACTATGCTCTGTTTTAACAGTTAAGGCATAAAGTAAAAAATAGGTGCTGAGATGATTACAATGATTCCATTCTTTCATCAGATAGCAATTACTTTTCAAGCCACACATCTCTCTCCACCTAAAATCTCTCCAGCATCTAACTTCTCACCTACCTACCCACTGACAGAACAGCGATGCACAAAAAGATCTAGATTCTTTTGACGGGAAGAGGTGAAGCAGGTCAGCACCCACTGTTTTCCTTCTGAGTTCAGAGCCCTTTTTTCCATTTGCTAATTACAATGGTTAGTTGCACAGCCAGAGTACCTGAAGTTAAAATCTACCCCAATCTCTTTTAATCAGTGTCACTATTGGGCAACCATTTGACATTTCTGTGTCTCAGTTTCCTCATCTCCAAAATGTAGCTATACAGACTAACTCATAAAATCGTTGTGGTGAGTATATGCATTGAGATAAATGTTCATCATTTTACGGCACAGAATTTCTCCTCACATACACTTTGTCCCAAGGTTTCCTCTAAGCAAAAATTTGTGTGTGTTTGGTTATGATGTACTTCAAAGCAGTCCCTTATGTGAATTGCATTTGTACATTTGTTTTGTCCAAGTAGGTTAAGTATGTTTTCTGCACTGGGTGTACTCAGACTTCAAATGTGAATGTGTTTGTGTGTGTGCTTTGCGTGTATACAAAAGGAGATTGTTAGCCTTCTTATCTGCTGTGGAAATTTCTACTGCTCTGGTATTTTCACAAAATCTCAGTAGCCAAGAATTTTACCCCTAATTTAATTGAATTCTTTTCTTTGTTGTTGGTTGCAAGTTCAAAATTAAACACTGTAACAGCTGGTAAGCTGTGGATTTTTAAAACATTTTTTACGTTTCCTTCAGTGTTGCGCAGACTCTCATGCTCCCATAACCTTCTCTTGTGCGTCCCTGTGGGAACCGCAACAGTTTTTTCTTTAAAGAGAAAAGGCTTGTGCATTCACTTCGTGCTTGTGAAACAGTCAAGCACAAGACACTATTGCTCGGCTTCCATCTCTAAAAGCCAAAAGCAGAAAATTTGTTCCCCCTTTATTTTGTGGTTTTGCCGTATCTCATATGGATAAAACTGTGTTTCTTTATCTCCGAGACTCCTAAAGCTCTTTCAAGTAATATACTGCTGTTTTGTTACCCCCCACCCCCCACCCCAGACCGTTACATACACAGGGGAAGGAAGATAAGCCGCGTCTGTTCTTCGCATGGTGAAACAGTTCACAGCTGCTGTAAGCAAGGCCCACCTTCCTTTTCAAATGTGGTTAAGCTGGGAAACTGGGTGTGGGTGTCTATGGAAATAGTCACTCAAGTGACTATGAGATGAGACATAGAGAAACTGACTTGTAAATGAGGCGCGCTAACTCCAGCCTTCTCTAGCAGCAACAAATGTTAACTCTTTGTGCTTGTCAAGTGCCAATGTAGACTAGGAAGGCCACATTTAAATTTTTCTTCAACCGATTTAGCTGCTGTCTCACTGCCTTTCCCTTGTCTGAACAGAGTATTTCTGAGCAATCAGAGCCATGAGCAGGGTGTGGTGGCTGCAGACTCAGCTGCCCACCTATCACCATGAAGACACAACCGCTTTGAATACTAGTTTTTCATCAGTGCCCTTTTGACTTCTTTGCTGGTGCAAATAATTCCTATGAAGGTCATAAAATACATAAAATAATGAAAAGAACATTAGCTTTACAGTAAAAGATCTCTTGTCAAGTCCTCGTCCAGGCAATCATTAGCAGTACCTAAGACGGTACCTCAGACTGTGGGAAATAGAGTGCCTGGGATCTTAACCCCAACACTGAGCAGTAGTGATTATGTCACCAAAGACAAATTATTTAACCTCAGTTTGCCTCAATGGTTTCACATATAAAATGGTTATAATGCGAACTCTATCTGAAAGGGCCATGTGAGAAATTAGTATTGCATATACCTGGTCCAAGATAGATTTTAATACATCTTATACAGTCCCACAATAATCATAATATCTATATTACTATCCAGAGAAACAAAAAAAATGTGCTTCTCCAGTTTGGGCTTATCTCTCAATTTATAAACATGACCTATAGGTTTTGAGAAAAATCTCAAAAATTACTAATTCCAAGAAAACATGATAGTTTTCAAAGTACCATATGTACTGAAGGGTGATAGTAATTATTTATTAGTAACTGTCAAGTTAAAGATGATAGCAAGGGATCATATGGCCCTTTTTTTTTTAAGGATGAAGTCAAATCTAAAATTGAAAACACAAGCACTTACTTTCCAACTGCTCTTAGTGAAGTATTTCTAGTTCTTTTCCTTTTCCCCAGTAGTTTATGTACTTAACTCATGATGTACCAGAAAAGATGATACCTCTAAAATATCAATCAGTTCAATTTTCCTAGAGTATACAGGAGTTGGCTAACAGATCTTTTCCCTTGGCGTGACAAGTAACTAGAAAGAATTATGTGATGCACTGGTCTTCCTGTCTTTTGATTAGTTAAACATTCACGTTTTCTGTGAAATCTCAAAGGTGGTTGTCTTATTAATACAACTGTACTTTTTCTATGTAGGCATTTCTTCAGCATAGTCAGGTGACCATTTAAAACATTAAATATCATACATATGTTGTATATATATCATAGCTTTCATAGAATATGGAGTCGTGTTTGAAAGTCTTATCTGTTTTTTTTTTCTTTTTCTTTTTCTTTGGTTGAGTTATACCTTTTTCTAAGCCAGGATGAGTTTAACTTCAGTGGATGTTCGTTTTCTCAAAAGTCCTGAAAAATGTTACCTAACATCCTCATGATTACCCTTAGAACCTTCCATAATTCTTTCCTGCCTCAATTCCAGGGCTCCTAGGTCATATTTGCCATAATTTTTCCCACCTAATCCATTGACACTCTGTACAAGAGACGACCATAGCTGAATTTTCATTATTCACAAAGCTCAGAATGTGTAGTGGTGTTGTTTCATTTACTTGTTTCTATTTTACAAATCCATCACTAAATCAGGTCCATGGAATATTATCCCAAAGGTCAGTGCAGTTATCCCATTAAAGGAATTCCTTGACAGAAAACAAACAAACAAACAAAAAATCTTTATATCTACATGTTCCCTAGCTGCTAATAAGATGTGTTGGAAACACTTCTGAGGATAGGATTATTTGCCAGCTCCAACACTATATTTCATGTGCCTCTCAAGAGTATTTCTGGCTCCAGAGAAAATAATACATCTTACATTTCTGATGAAATCAGCTTCTAGAATGTTAGAGAAATAATAAACGAGATAAATTCACTTTCTTACTCATCACGTACACATACAATTTAACTGTGGAAGGTTTCTCATTTTTTTAACTTTTGAAACTTGAACTTATGTCAGAGACATGTCTTACCCTTTTCTATGGACCAAATTATCATAAATCATCAAAATTCATTTTTAAGTTCTTCAGTATGATTGTATTTGAACATGGAGGCCTTTGATAATTAATTAGATTTGACAGTAGAGTGACGATAGTGTGTTCAGTGGTGGAACTAATTCACTTATAAAAAGAGAAAGGGACTAGGATACCATCACGTGCTCTTATATAAAAAGAAAGAGCAGTAGGCTTGGTCTCTCTTTCTGTCTCTCTCTTCTCTCTTTCTCCTCTCTCTCTCTCTCTCTCTCTCTCTCTCTCTCTCTCTCTCTCTCATACATATTACTTCAAGATAGAGCAAAGGTTATCTTCTGCAAGCCAGGAAGAAGGTCCTCACCAGACCTCAGATCTACTATACCTTGATGTCAGGGTCCCTAGACTCTAGAACTTTGAGAAATAATTGTTATCCACTCAATCTATGATATTTTGTTATAGTAGCCCAAACTGACAAATATATATTTGGATGCTGATTTACACACACATACATAGTCTCAACAAAAAAGGAAAACAAGCATTCTTAAGATTACATTACACTGGAAGTAGGAACTAGAACACAAAGTACTTTGGAAAATTGCCTAAGGTCATACAGCCAAAAGTTACAAACATAGAGGTAGATCATGTAGGGTGGAAGTAATTTCTTCTCAAGTTTCAGTACTTTCTTAGGCCCTGAAGATTATGAATAAAAAAATTGAAGCCTCATTTGACTTAGGAAACAGACCAAAAAAAGAGAGACAGAAAAACAGAGAGGCAGAAATGGAGAAATGAGAGTATAGAAACTAATACAGAAAAAAAATTAAAGAAGTAAGTGCATTGAAGGGTTAGGAAGCCAATGGTCATGGTTTTAAAGTTAAGCCCAGCCATTTCCATAAAAATTTGTTCATGGACACAGGATATTATATTGGTGAAAAACTTTCACAATTCTAAAATCCTATATACGTAACTTTTGTATAGCAAAAAACTTTATTCATAGTTTCATCTATGCCAATGGTCCCCAACCTTTCTGACACCAGAAACAAGTTTACTTGAAGATCGTTCCTCTAAGACTAGGGTGAAGTGGGTACCTCTTATGCACGGGGTTGTTGGAGGATAGCTCTGAATTGAGCTCATTACATATGTTGTGCCCTGTATTTCTATTATCATTACATTGTAATATATAAGAAAACAATGATACAACTCACCACAGTGCAGCTTCCTTGGGATCCCTGTGCTTGTTTTCCTGGAACTAGATGGTTCCATATGGGCTAGATTGGAGACAATGACAATCAAACTGGTTTTTTTATGTCCAATATACTGCATAATCTTACTACAATTGCTGTCATAATAGAAAATCCTGCTTTGCAAAGGTAGAATGTTAGAAATAAAAGCTGGTTTTCCAGTGCTTTTTGTGGGAATTTTGGAATATTCTGTTCTTACTTTGTTCCAGAATGTAAGAAGATTAAAAGTTGCTGGTTGCCACCATCATTTGCAATCTATAACTGTTAATCCTCTCCACCATAGGTAAAGTTGATTCACCTGGTTTATTCTCAAATGGGTCATGAATCTGTTTCTTCCTCTTTTGCTATTAGGAAGTAATTCTCAAACTCTATTGAGAGCTGAGATAGGTAATCATGTACCCGTTGGGAGAAAACCGTGCCTCAGTCTCACTCAAAATATCTCCTATGTCAAAGAAATCCCAGCGCTTACTCAATGCCTCCATATTTCTAGTTTGACTTTGAGTACAACCAACTCATTGGCTGACTTAAACACAGTTATTATTCTTCCCTTAAGTGACAGGTTGATTTCATTGAACAGGTTGGATATGTCCCATAAGTAGGTAAAGCTTGCAACCGTATGTATCATTGAAATATGCTGTCACTGGTGACTATTTCTCTAGAAGAAATCTCTGGAGCACACCTAGTAACTCAAAAACTCTGACCATATATCGACCTTTAGAAAGTTATCTCACTTCTGTGTATAAAACATGTGTGTACTCTGCATCCATCTCCTCACAGAGCTGTACAGACAGGTGTGCATTGAGGGAATGCACTTTAATGTGGTTGATAATTTTAATTACATCATGCAAAATACTGCTATGTTCGGGTGGCATTTTTTGGCTAGCCAGCATTTGTCTGTGATTACACAGTGTGTGGACTCACATTCAGAAGTGACCTCCTTGAACAGAGTGATGAAACCAGAAACCTGTCCAGTCTTGGCAGCTGTTCTACCTGTACATATGACAACACAAAATGACCAGTTCTGTTTTCCTTACATGTTGTCATTCAAAGACTTGAACAGTGCTGCAGCTATGGTTTGGTTGGTAACAAAATAACACATAGCATATCTCCATGCACATCCTCCTAAAAAATGCATTGCACAAAGGTAAGCTTTTTTTTCAGTACCAGTGGTGTCGTCCACCTGAAGTGCATACCATCATGGTGACTCTGATAACTATGTCTCAATATCTCTGCTGTTTCATCAACTCATCAAGCCACAGTATGAGCTGAAAGAAGAACATGTGCCACCTTTTGAACTTTGACCTCTTCTAAAACTTCACAGCCAATGCCCTTAGCAACAGGTAGGATCAATTCTTCACCAAGATTTAAGGGCTACTTCACCTTAGCAATGCAGTTAATGACTACAAAAGACGCTCTCAGTGCAGGCACATTTGATGAAGTGGTGGCCATCAAGAATTGCTTCTGTTCTTTATGTTCATGGTTTTTATTTTTCTTTCGACAAAGTTCAAAGCTTCGTCCTTTAAGTCAGGGTGCATGCTCTCCAGGAGGCAAAGAAATTGTGATTGTTTCCTGACTTCACGGGGTATATGCTCATTCTATGTTATGCAAAGTGGTCTTGGCAGATGTGAGCTACCCTCTGCAACAAAGATCAAACTTGAGTAGGCGTCTTGGCATTTTCTTTTAAGTGCGGCTTTCTTGAGGCTAGCAGTCTTGGTGCCTTTTATCTTCAATGGGTCTTTTCCCCTTTGCAAAGAAGCTCTCCAGTGATGTTTGCTCTTCCCCCGTTTTGTCTAGGGTTAGCTTGTGGACTTACCAAAACTGGTGTGTACAGAAGGTGTAAAGGAAATAATGAGTGAGCCTTGCCAGACTAGTGTAAGTGTTTGGTTTTTGAAAGCCTGCCACCAGATGCTGCTGTGTCTGAGGAGCCAGCAGATGCCACTGACTGAGACTTCCCAGATAAACCTACCTTAGAAACTATAGCTGCAATAGCTTATTCTTAATGGCAGTAAGATGACACTACATAAATTATCAATATAAAAATAATATGGGCCAGCCAAAATTCACTGCAACTCAGGACTAGACCAGGACAATTGAGCTGTGAGCAGGAGGTTGATGGAATATTGATTCATGTCTGATGGCACAGGATTTAGATGGGAGCTGTTTATCTTTAGTAACCTTTTTCAGCCAGGATTCCTCTAAATCTTGCCATGTGTTCCATAAGCAATGAGTATTTCTGCCTCTCAGATAAGTTTTCACCCCAGCAACAGGAATGAAGAGAGGAACGAATCCCACCTCCTATCAGATTAGAGGAGTTTTGCTCGCTGACCACCACCTGCTCTCGGCTAATCTGCTCTCATAGCCTGGTCTTTTCAAGGCCACAGACCAAAACCAGATCACAGCCCAAGGGTTGGGAATCCCACATCTATGTCATAAGCTAAATAAAATGCAATCTTAGGTCAATTCTTTTCACAGATGGGGAAGTTCTACTTTCATAAGCAGGCTGTGTATATATATATATATATATATATATATATATATATATATATATATAATTTGTAGGATGTATATGTATATATCCTACAAATTTCATGACCGACCCATATCACAACTCTTATGGAATGTAAAACAAAAAACAAAGTGAAACAAGGGGGGAGGGCCGAGAGGGAGGGTGGGTAGGGGGAGGGACAAAAGGAGAGTGGGAAAGTCCTTGTCACCTTGACAAGATACATAGGTGTACAAAACGCTAAACTTCATTGTAAACCTTAAATTTTGCGCTTATACATATCAATAAAATGGGAAAAAATTGAGATTTTTCTCTACCTAATTTCTATTTATTGGTTCTGTTTCTTCCTTTTAAAAAGTTCAGATTCCCCTACGGATGCACAGGACAGCCATTTTTCTATGTGAGGATAGCAACCATGCTCTTTTTCCCCCACCTTAACTTTAGGGGCTTCACTTCCCTAGAATAATCATCACTAATTTTACTATATGTTCTTCATTATCCATTATTTTTAGGCTCTTACCATACTCAATATCTTTCTCTGGAAGTTTGAAGTTACTTAAATCTGCCCAAAAATATGACATTCAGAACTCATATGAGCAGTATGAAATAAAGCAAGAATATTACTTTCCTAATTCCAGAAAATAGTGTCTCCTATTGTATTAAAATATTGTTTTAGATTTTGAGTAATCGTGTTACATTGTGGGGTTATCATGTTCAACTAAAAGTATGCCTTAAGCCTGAGTTCTCATTAAGCCTATTCTTTTCTTATTTGAATTGCCCAATTATCTTGCTGAACCTTAGTAAAGTACTTACATTACTGAAAGTTCGTATATATTTTGTTTCAGTTCTCCACAAGTCATTCTAAACTGGCTTCTATTTGAAAAAGTGCTTTTATTGAACATATTATTACACAATAATTAGAAGTATTAAATAAGATTAAATACTAATATATAATCAGGAAATTATGATTTCCAAAAATAAGAGACAGAAATATTCTAAATGGGAAACAAAACTAAAGAAATAGTGTTAGTCCATAATCATTCAGAAGCAAGCACTTCTACATACACAAAATTTTGCTGCATCTATGGCCACATAGTAATGTGTAGTGTCTTAGTTACTTTTTCGTTGCTGTGACTCAATTCCTTACAAGCACAAATTAGAGGAGGAAAGTTTTATTTTAGCTCACAGAAGGTCCCAATTCATTCATGGGTTGCAGAGGAAGCACATGGTGAAAGTGGAGGGGAAGGCAGCTCCTAACTGCATTGCAAACAGGAAGTCAAGTCATATCCAGAAAGAAGGAAGGAAGTAGCATATATCCTTCCAGGTTCTATCCCAGTGATTCAGCCCTTCTGGGTCCAGTCTCAGTGTTCCACCCTTTCCAGGTTTAAGCCCCCACCACACATGAGTAATCTTTAATCCACCACATACCTGTAATCTATTATCTAGTCCACACGCCTGGCATGCCTACTACACACCTGTCTTCCACCATATGCCTATAATCCACCACATACCCTAATCCACCTCTGCAAACCAGGCTCCCATCTCCTAACAGCACATGATTCCATAGATAAACCACAGCATCCATTGTGGGACATTCTAAATCTAAACCACAGTAGATGGAATATACTAGCATAGTTTTCTACATTAACTATTTTATATTTAATAAAGCCAATACATAACTGTCATCAGACACAGTCATGTACAAATATTTTTTGAGGGTATAGTGGGCTCAATAGTGCTTCCCTCCAAAAATGGCTATATTCTAATTTCTGGAACCTGTGATAGGAACCCTATTTGGAGAAAGGTGCTCTCCACAATTTATTTAGGATTTCAAAATGAAATGTTCTGGATTATGTCATTCAGTCCTATGACCAATAACAAGTACATTTGTAAGATGAAAGAAAATATGACACACGAGAGAAGTAAGTATGAAAGTACAGGCAGCGATTCAGTGATTAGATCAGCAACCAAAGAATACCAGGGAGTACTGGCAACCATCAGAATGAAGATATGCATAGATCGAACCCTCCTCCAGAGCCTGGGGTGGGGGTGCATCCTACCACCAATGCTGCTTTTGAATTTGTGCCTTCCAACACTGTAAAAAACACATTTCTCTCTTTCTGTGCCATCCAGTTTGTGGTGATTTGTAATCCTATGCCTAGAACACTGATGTAGGTATCAAAATTACTTGAAATACTCAATTAAATAAATATTGTTTGAAAACTAAACACATGCATATTGGTGTACAAAAAAGTCCAAGTAATATAAATTAGCGACCTGGGCAACACTGTGTGTATCATTACTAATATATTAAGCATCAAATTTCATTTACTCAACTTGTGATTAACGCATCCGTCCACTTGAATTTAACCTACAGCCAACTCACCTTAAATTAACATCATGACATTGATTTATTCATTAATGTTCTTGGCTACTAGTGTATTTTACAAGTTATGATAATTCCAATCACCAGATTTTAGAAGGAACCTAGATACTGCAGACCATGAGATCAACTCAAGGAAATAATAAAAGGGCTTTTCATTTCTTACATCGGTCTTCATTTTTTATAAATGCAACCGTAACTAAAATGGTCCAAATGAAATTGAGAGGAAAGCAGAAGTGAACATGCTTTAGATACAGTACACAAGAAGTTAATTTAAAATCCTATTATTTCTTTTACATTTATGTCGTTCTATTTGGTGTTTGTTATATAGAGTAATGTATTTTTTATAACTTCCTAACTTGACAAAATAAAATACCAGCAAGCTTATATCAATTCACATTTTTTTGTATTTTGTACTAATTTTAGAAAATTTAAAAGAAAGAGTTAGTGGAATAGAGCTAAAAACGATGATTGTGCAAACCCGTTTTCTAACCCTTCCCCCAGTTATGCTACAGATTAGATAACTTTAGGTGTGTTTCTTAGCTTCCAGAGCCTTGGTTTCATTTGTGAATGGGATGATCTCCACTATTTTAACTATAGTGTAGGGAATTTCTTTTTTAAAAAATGTTGTGTATTTAAAGTGTGCAACTTGATAGATGAATACTAAGAATGTCCCTATACTAAAGCAAATTAACAAAGCCATTAGGTGACATAGTTGCCCATTTTCTTCCCAATATTTATTAGTATATACATGTGACATACAATGGTTACATTGAGCTTGAGGATTGTATGTGCATATAGATGCCGACTACATTACAATCCAATTGCCCATTCCTACTGTATCTTCACCTCCCTCTCTCATACCCCTCAACACTCATCACACTCATTTGGTTCTATAAAATGCCTTTTTCTGGGTTTCTCGTATTAAAGAAACCATGTGATATTTTTCCTTCTGAGTTTGACTCACTTCTTTAAGCATGATGGTCCCATGTTGTGGTCTATTTACCTACAAAAGCCTTGAATTTATCTGTCCTTATAGAAGAGTAGTACTCCATCGTGTACATATACCACAGTTTTTGTATTCTTTGCTCTGTTGATGAGTATTCAGAAATCTTCCACAGTTTAGGTATTATTAGTCGTGTTGCTATAAATATGAATATGCATGTATCTATTTTATTTTTTGATATGTACCATTTCAGCTGGGTAAAATGATAGCTTAGTGATGTTTTGATTTGCACTTCTCTAATGGCTAAGGATGTTGAACATCTTTTCATGCATTGCTGGCAACTTGAACTTCTTCATCAGACAACTGCCTATTACTTCCGTTTTAATTTTTTAATTGGGTCTTTGATTTTGAGAGATCTACTTTTCTTCAGTTTATTCCCTGTATATTCTGGTTATTAGCCATTATGTCCTTTCTCTCCTCACTCTATTTATAGTTTCCTTTGCTGTGCACAAACTTTTTAATTTTAGATATTCCTATTTGTTGATTCTGGGGGCTATTTCTTTTGCATCAGATGTCTTATTTAGGAAATCCTCAACCACCCCTGCATCTTCTAGAGTTTTACTTATTTTATCCCCCAAAATGCTCAATGTTTCCATCCCAATATCTTGGTTTTTGATCCACTTTGATTCGATTTTGGTACACAGGGAGATGTACACATTTAGATTCACTCTTCTGCATGTGGGTAAACAGTTTTCTCAGCACTGCTTGTTGAAGAGACTATTTTTTTCCAGTGCATTGGGTTTTTACCCCCTTTTCAAAAATCAAGTAGTTGAAGGTACTTGGGGTTGTCTGTGCATCCTCATTTCTGTTCCGTTGGCCAACCTGTCTGTGTTTGTGTTGGTGTTTATTATTGTTGCCTTGTAATATAACTTGATGTCTGGACTTGTAATTTGCCTGCTTTTTTCTTGTTACTTAAGATTGAAGTTTAATTGCAATAGAACATTGCTTCATTCCCACTAAAGACAGCCCCAAGCCAGGTCCATTAAATTACTAATAGGAAGAAGAGAGTATGTTTCTGTTCTCTCACCAGCAGGTCCTTTGTGGATTCCTGCCGATTCTGTTCTCCCATACCATATGGTACCAGGAGATGCACAACTCCATTCCAGAGGTGCAGAATCTTTAGGTAAGACCCCAGACTCAAGAGGTAACAATGTCGCCAACCCCAGGGACCATATCAACCTCTAAGACTTCTGGAATGACCTGGGGTGATTTAAAGTGAGTTATATTCATAGTAGTAAGAAACTTATGTCTAAGAGATATCTCTATGACCCCTAAAAATTTATTCCTTGTCATGATTTCTAATATAACTGCTACGTCTAAAACCATCCAGGGCTCTCAGGTCAGAAGGCCATGGTCATAATGCTTCATTGATCCAAATTTCTAACAACCACCTGAGACCCCTTTGTAGACAAACTTGAAGGCATTCAGCCCAAAGTTTCCACCACAGCCGTATCCCAACGTCTAGCCCACTAATGTTTATTGCAATCCCAAAGAAATTTGCGTAAAGTGACATAAATTCTCTTTAATTATCTTATACAAGGACACAGTTCAACATTGCAAGAGTTCTGGAACCATAGCCCAGACGGTCCCAAATAAGTTTAGCTCATGCGTAATAACTGCAGTGCTTGGCTAAGCCCTTAGGCAAAAAAGAATACATACACAATAGTCTGGCTCTAGTTTATACATGTTTTTTTTTTTTCATTTTATGCCCATTTCTTTAACCCTACTTTAAATTTAAAATGAGGGAATTGTGGGGATGCAGGAGTCATTTCTCCTGAACTGACTAGTGCTCCATTCTGCTGCTTGCCTTGACAATGGCATCTCAAGACCACAGTTCCATAAATCTGTCAAATCTCTGCTACAGCACTGTGCAGCTGGAGCAGTTGCAGAGCAGTTTCTGTGAACCCAGACTCCAGATTGTTTGACTTGCCCACTAGAAGGATGATCAATAAGAAAATGTTCTGTCTTATAATTTTGTTTTTAATCCACCTGTATTTTGTATGACTTCGACCAAAGCCATCGTATAAGTTTCAAGTCTCCTTTTAGGCTGTGTAGATGAGTCACTGCCCTTAAGTGCTTTTTCTACCCACTGTACCCTTTCTTTTCCTCCCTCAGCAAGCAGCAAAGATGGGTAAGAGCCTCTGCTCAGGGACGCAAGGCCAACTCACCTCCTCCTTCAGGGAGTGAATCTGTGTAGTCAGTCTGCAGTCTTTGAGACTTAGAAATTTAATCTTTGATGTCTTTGTATAGAAATATGACAAGATAAATCTCTTAATATTGTTAATATTTTTAGCAACTTCCATGCTCCTTTCCATAATATGATTGCCAATGTATATTTCCACCAACAGGGTATAAGAATACTGTTTTCTCCACAATCTTAGCTATAGTTATATTTTAGTATTGATATATATAAGGTGATTTCTCATGTTTGTTTTCCACCAAGATCCAATAAAAAACAAGGATGTCCACTATTGCTATTTCTATGTAACATACTAGGGAAAAATGCTAGAAAGAGCAATCACCTGAGAAAATGATTAAAAGTTATCCTAATTGGAAAGGAAAAAAACAAAATTATCTCTACTTGCAGATGACATGATTCTGTATGTATAACACCTGGAGTCCACCATTAACTCTTGGAAATAATAAATTATTCAGTAAATTTGTGGTATATAAAATCAAAATTTAAAAATCAAAAGCATTTTATACATAAATTACAGTTTAACTTAAAAACAAATCAGAAAAAGAATTTTATTTATAATTGCAACAAAATAGAATACCTATAAATAGTATTTTTCACTTTTTTACTAAATGAGCAATTGTGAAATAAAAGTTCATACACAAGCCAAGCATGCTGGCACATACCTGTCATCCCAACATTTTAGCAGTCTGGGTCAGGAGTTCAGCAAGTTTGATCCCAGCATGACCAATATACTGACTTATTAAAATCCTGCATGAAATTTAAGAACATGAAGTAAAATAAAATAAGAGACAAAAGGACCAGAGATATAGCTTGTGTGAAGGACCTAAAGTTCAACACCGTACAAAAACACATAATGCACGAATTGTTTTGTGAGCATTTATTTTTAATTCTCTCTGGTGCATTCCTAGAAATAAAATTGCTGGTCTATATGATACCTCACCTGAACTTTTATTCTTTTATTCCCTTTCCTAATTGTTTGTGTTCTGATATCTATCATTCTTGATTCCTTTTTAAAAACAGATTTAATTTGGTTTTGCTTCTCCATATTTGCATGCATCTTAAGTTAACTGATGGGAAATCTTTCTGACTTTTAAAATGGATTTTAATCACGACTTTATTTTAAACCAGTTTTATCTGCAACTAATAAATTTTATTTTGTGCGTATGTTTTTATTTCAATTTTCTAATACCCTTGTGGTATGTTTTTACTTGTTGTCTACCTAATGATGGATTATTTAATTTTCATGTATTTGTAGTTTTCTCAAATTTTCCTTTTATTAATTTATAATTTCATTTCACTGTGGTTGTGAAGTACGGTTTGCACATGATTTTTTGAATTTTATTAATAATGTTATGACCTAACATGAAGTTAATTCTCGAGAAACTTTCAAGTCACTTGAGAAAACATGTATTGGCTGCTATTCGATGGAAAGTTCGATAGCTTCCTATAACATTTTACAGTGTAGTTCAAGTCTTCTCTTTTCTTGTTCATTCTGTGTAGCTATTCTTTATATTTTAAAATATGGGATATTGAGGTCTCCAACTATTACTATTGAATTGTATGCTTTTTTTTCTTTATTTATTTCAGTTGTCAGTTGATGTGCATTTAAGCGATGCTGTTTGGTACACACATGTCTGTAACTTTCATATCTTCTTTATAGATTGGACATCTTATTATTCTCAAGTGGCTTCTAT
The DNA here is from genome assembly GCA_004027205.1 of Ctenodactylus gundi. Classification (NCBI taxonomy): domain Eukaryota; kingdom Metazoa; phylum Chordata; class Mammalia; order Rodentia; family Ctenodactylidae; genus Ctenodactylus; species Ctenodactylus gundi. The sequence goes on along the minus strand of PVKB01001437.1, from coordinate 82,360 downwards.
TCTCTGTAAACTTTTTGTCTTATAGTACGTATTGTCTATTATTAATGCAATCATTCACCTGAGCTTTGGTTACTATTTGCAGAGTATATCGTTTTCCTTTCTTTTGGCATTCTGCTTCCCTGCTTTCTCATGCAAAATTAGATAGTAATTTTTCCCCATTTTACTGATATGTATACTTGCAAAATTTAAGGTTTACAGTAGAGTTGAGCCTTTTATGCACGTAAGTATCTTGTCAAGGTGACAAGGGCTTTCCTACTCTCCTTCTGTCCCTCCCTCTACCCTCCCCTCCCTCCCTCCTCCCCTACCCGACCCCCCTGTTTCACTTTGTTTTTCGTTTTAAGTTCCATAAGAGTTGTGATCTGGGACTCTCATATGAGAGAGACCGTTCGATGTTTCACCTTCTGCTTCTGACTCACTTCACTAAGCATGATGTTCTCAACTTTGTTCCATTTGCCTGTAAAAACCTCCACATTTTTGGACTTTATTGATGCATAATATTCCATTGTGTAGATAGTAATTTCTATTGTACAATATCTTTATATGATGAAGCATTTCTCTCTTGGTGCACTCAAGGCTCAACATGTCTTTGGCTTTTTAAAATTAATGTTGGTGTGTTCCAGCGTGGACATCTTTGAATTCATTGTTCTTAGAGCTCCTTGAGCGCCCTAGGTATGCTAAGGTATACTTTCAACCGTTAGAAAGGCACTTTACAGCTCTGCGTTAGCCTTTACCTTCTGCGATTGTCTAGCCGAAGTGTCTGTCAGGAGTTAAGATCACAGGGCTTTTACTGTGCAGACACACATCCTTGGGCATGTGCACCACTCTACACATGCAAGTGGACTTATAGATTCCTTGAAATGTGTCAAAAACTTTTAATGTCCCCTTTGGACATTTTTATTCCTCAGATTTATCTTCTACATCTTTTGGTCGTCTTCCCATTTTTCTCAACTGATATATCCACTTCAGACAGTTGCAATGTTGAACAATTACCACTAATGGTTTTTAAAAATGCACCTATGGATTAGTGTACGTGCACTGACTGAGCTTTGAACTGAGTCATGAAAAGAAACATTTGTAAATAAGGTTGCCAAGAAAGCTTCCAGATATTAAATAATGGCAATTCTCTGATGACAGGGTTTTGAAAGTGTTCCAACCCCATTTTGACTCCTCTACTGGCTGCCAGGTTACTGACTTCTGCTGTCATTGTAGACTTTTGATCTTTGTAATCAAGGAAAAGTTGAATATATTGGAATATGTTGTGATGGACAAAGGTCCACAGAGTTCAATACTCTGAGTTAGCTTTTAAAAAAAAATAAATGCCACCAGAATTATTGCAAACATTGTGTTAACTTTCAGATATCTGAAAATGTCATTTTGACAATTTTTACCGGTATTGTTGTGGTCTCTGAAGAAGAAGATTAAAAAAGTTCCTTACCCCAAAATTCTCCCTAAGGTCAAACCATTAGATTTGATTTAAAAAACAGAGTGAAGTATTGATCTAGAACACATGATAGGATGAGAATGGAAGTGGAAAAGTTCAGAAATAATTAAGAGGCAATGGAGAGAGTATAATACTTTAGAAAAAACTAAAAACAGTGAAAAGGAACTTTAACGTAAAATGTTTAAAAATAGATTATATATCAGAGGTGCAGACAAGTGGAAAAAAATAATGTAGACAGGCCACCAAAAGCATCGCTGACTATACTTTGTAGACTGAATATACACAAATTTAGGTTGATTTGGCTTTGAAGTCATATTTTGAGGGACATTACGTCATGCTTAAAGGAGCACAATTTTGCTTTGGTGAATGCTCATAGTAGCAGAGAGGCTATCAGAACTGTAGGATTCTCGTCATTTCTTCTACTTCTTTCATGTTGCACATGGGAAAATCGAGGTCTAGGGAGGAGAGTTTGCACAGGAGCATCAGCGGCACACAGTGGCAGAAAGTCTTAGGAATTTTTTATGCTTTCAAAGCAGAAAAGCACCATGGTTCTCAACATTAGCATTTCAGTTTTAAATCCACTATTTCCTTATTTTCTGCTGACTGGAAAGCTAAATAGCAGAGGTGTGGTACATACACTAGTGTAAAGTAAAACTTCTAGATACCCACAACATTTGGGCATTTTCTCTATGCTATCTTCCATCAGTTTCAATGTTTCTGATTTTATATATAGGTCTTTGGTCAAGCACTTTGATCTTAGTGAAGAATGAAAGAAAGTGATCTAGTTTTATTTTTCTGCATGTGTTTCTCTAGTTTTGACAACACTGTTTGCTAAAGAAACTCTCTTTTCTCCAGGATGTTTTGGGGCCTTTTGTTTAAAAAAAAAAAAAAACAAGTCAGATGGTTATAGGTGTTAGGGTTTGTTTCTGTGCTTTTTAATATATTCCACTGTTTCACACGTCTGTTCGTCTTTTTTGTGTCAGTGGCATGTTGCTTTTGTTACTATGACCTTACTGTGTAGCTTCAAGTTCAGTGTAACGATTTGTCCAGCATTTAGAAGTACAGGTGCAGGTAAAGACTTCCTGCATAGGACAATGAAAAAAAAAGAGAATAATAAAAGAAATGAACCAATAGGACTATATCAAATTAAAAAGTTCCCACATGACAAAGAAAAAAAAAGAGGGAAGAGACAATGCACTGACTAGGAGAAAATCTTTGGTATCTTGTAACAGAGGAGTAATACTTAGACTATATAAAGAAATTAAAAATTAATCCTCAAAGCAATCTAATAAAATGGGCAAATTATCTGAATAGATACCTCTCAAAAGAGACACAAAGGTCCAAAAAGTGTATAAAAAGTGTTTAATACCTCTAACCTCCAGACAATACTGATCAACATATGTTAAATGCATGAACCATCTATCCAAAATGAGTCCTATCATCATGAAATGTTACCAGGTGCTAATAAAATATGCAGGATCATAGACGTCTTTGCTTTCATTTCTAGATGGCAATGCGACATAGCTTGCAGGAAGTCTGAGGTCAGCCAAATGGCTTCAAGTTTCAAGTGGATATCAACAGAGTTTGCATGATTTTCCAGCCTAAATGTGCGTGGAGCAATTGATTATAAAAGCATCGAGATCAGAGGCGAATAGCCACGTTTCAGATTATGTACTTTACTGAGGAAATTACAGGTATTAGTTATTGTTAGTGGGTGGAGGCAGTTGAACGCTGAAAAAGGGAAAACTTTAGAGCCCTAGCTCTCTCACAGCTCACAGTCTGTGAGAAAGTGGAGAGAAGCCATGGTTGAGGTCACAGTTCACTTACTTAGTTGTTCTCACTGTAAGAAAATAAACATCATTCTCATGGTTTGGAAAAAAAGGTATTTCTCCTCTAGATTGTAAAGGGACACAGGCAAAATTAATTCAAGAAATGCTTTCGTAAACAACATTTTGGTCCTTCGGGATTACAGGCATGGAGCTCTTCATCTCAGAACTTAAATTAACTGACGATACAGACAGGCAGCTTTGCTTTCTGTAACCTCCAATGTCAGCGAGTTTCAAGTGGGAATTACATTCCCCAAATACAAAACTTTTTCATTTTTGCCATTGAATCTCAACTCTTTCTCCAGCCACCTTGTTGCAGAGTGAGAGTTAGAGGAGGAAACCTTGTTTGATAATTATAGTAATGCAAAAACAGCAGAAGCTGATGAGACCGTTTGGCTCAAACATCAGACACAGTGACAGGATTGCAGGCTAATTTGTGATGAATCAACATCTTTACTTTTAGCATTTTGTTAAGAAGGCACATACTGTGGTTTCAATTCTGTGATCAATTTGTCATTCTTGCGCACTCAGAAATTCTTGGAAAAATTAAATTTTTAGTTTCTTCTGCTATAAAATATGTAAAAATCTAGAAAAGAATTTAAGAAGATGCTACTTAAAAGGACCTGAGCACATTTGTAATGTGATAAAATCATTCTTCCTTTGAATTTATGTGTTTTTCAAGAAAGTACTCAGCTACGGAAATTAACTGTTAAGGACCTGCGCGCATGGTCAGTGGAGGTATGTATCTGCTTACATATTTATATGCCTTCCTCCATATATGTGGCTTAACACATCAGTGGCAGTTTACTAAGTTTTGTCTTCATAAAATAGTGCAATTAAAATATCTGTAGATTTCCTTGACTTTTTTTTACTTTGAAAATACTGAAATTTTAAGCTATGCAAAATAGACAGAAAAATTAACTTCTGTTTTCTCATGTAAATATAAGAGTTAGAACTTCGTCATTCACGAATGATTTTGATAATATTGTTTGGTGAATAATTATCAAAAGAACTAAAACAGAAACTAAAATCCACCATCTTGCTCTCCTGTCTACTAGAAGTGCCATAACGTAAAGTCCTTGAGACAAGGCTTTGGAGTTTTTATTTGAAAAAGCATTCACTCAATAAATACTTATTGAACAAATTATTGTGAGAATCTTCCTGCACCTACGCAGATTTAGTTCCCAAGCCTTTAATAAAACACGTTTGTGATCGAAGTGAAAATCTGTGTTGCATTTTGTTCCTGTTTATAAATGAGCAGTCAGAATTATATTTTGTAAAGAAATAACTAAAATATCCTTTGCTATCTACTTTAAGTCCAGTATTTTATTGATTTTTTTTTTTTTGCTGTTTTTAAAATCTGCTGAGTATGCTCCATGAGAACAGTAACTAGGCTCTTGCCAACGAACTCTTGAATTTCTCACCTGGGAAATACTTTGGAGAAAATTTATTCTCTCTCTGTTATGGTTAGAATCTGGAATGTCTCCCAAAAGCCTCATGTATTGGATGTTGTGTAATATTTATGGAACCATGTGCGATTAAGATGTGGACCTAGTTAAAAGGGGCAGAACGCTGGGGCTTGACCAAGAAAGCGTGAACCACTGGGACATGACTTGGAAGGATATATGCTAGCTCACCCCTTTCTTCTTTGCTTGGCTTTTCGTCTGCCATGCCATGAATGGCTTTCTTCTGGCTAGCCTCTACCATGTGCTTCCACCATTGGTGGCTGCCCATGAATGGACTGACACCTACTAAAAATATGAGTTTTCCTCCTTTGTGTTGTAGATGTCAGGTATTCTGACCAAGCGATGGAAAAGTAACCAAGACATAAAGCAATGCCAGAGAAGTTGGGTCTTTGCTGTGACTTTACCTGACTATATCATTTAGAAGCGTTTGGAACTGGCTGGCAAGAGGAATTTAGAAATATTTGAAGATCCTGGCTAGAGAAGACTTACAATGCTGTAACCTGAGCTTGATGGTAGGTTGTGGTAAGAGCTCAGAAGATCAGAGTGCTGATTGAAGTGTAGACTGTAAAGGCTAAGCCTTAAAGGTTGCAGATGAGAAAGAAGACTTCATTGGCAATTGGTCTAGAAACTCAGAATGCCATCCTCTGGTGAAAAGTATGTCATAATTTTTCCCCTTTCCTAAGACTGTCTAAAATTGTGTTTAAGGGTGGTGGACTACCTAATCTGATGCAGGAAATTTCAAGGCAGTTTAATGTTCAGGTTGTCACATATGTACTGCTTGTGGCCTTTAATCACATCTATACTGAAAAATAAGAAAAATGTCAGAGTAAAAGATGTGAAAATTTTGCAGTTTTGCCAGACAGAGAGGAGCTGCAAAGGCAGGGCAGAAGAGCACGTAGTTGTTGAAGAGATTAGCATTTTACAAAGCTCAGTACTTTGAATCAGGATTATGGAAAAAAATACCTTTAGGGCATCTGGGATATAAGCGAGACCCCCCGACCCTTTACTGATCTAAGGGTGGAAAAGTAAAACATTTGTTCTTAGAACAGTAACCCTGGGCATCCTGTAGGCCTATCTTAATTATAATTTTTTGTGGCTGACTCAATACCTGACATGTACAATTTAAGGAGGCAAGATTTATTTTAGTTTACAGTTTCAGAAAGTCACAGTCTGTTCCCAGGTGGGTGGCTAGAAAATGGAATCACATGGCAAGGCTGGAACCAGGTCCAGGGCCGAAGCTGGAGCTCCAGTGACAGAGATTCTCACAGCATGGCAGAAGAGAGAGAGGTCTGGGAGGAACAGAGGAACTAGCACATGAAGCACTTGCTACAGTTCAGCCACCTAGAGGTTAGTCTTCCAGGAACCTAGTGGCTGCTGTAGCCAAAAGCCAGGAGGGCTAGACTACTTTTGTAGCCAATGGAAGAACATGGCATTATCTATGTGGTGCTGCTTTAACAGACATGCAGAATTCAAGATTTGTGGGGTCATGAAGGCTTTCAACTATATTTCATAAGAAGGCCTTGGAGGCCGGGTAGTGTGCTCCTGGGATGGCAGTGAATGAAGTTTTGAAGGGGAAGCCTAAGGTGCATTCAAGACTCCCCAAAATTTAGAGATGCCAGGAACACATATTATCGGCAAAGGAAGGTCAGAGGCTATGAGTAGAGTTAGCCCAAAAGGGAAGCTTCGTGGCTTCTAGCCAGAAGCAATACCATAGGAGGTGAGCTGCCTAAAGCCTCTGGAGCCCACAAGTTGCAGCAGTTTATTCCTGGTGCAGGAAACAGAACTATAGAATTTAATGAAGCTACAGAATTTAACCCTTGCCCTGCTGAGTGTAGATCTTGTTTTGGTCCTGTTGCTTTTGCTCCTCCTATATTTCTCTTTTAGATTGGGAATGTTGACTGTGTTGCATTGTATGTTGGATGTGTTTAACTTTTCTTTGATATTCACAAGAGCTCTTAGCTAAGAGTTTACTTCCAGTCTCAGAAGAGACTTTCAGCTTGAACTTTTAGCAGTGCTAGAACTGTTAAGACTTTGGCAGACTGGGGGTATTTGTCACCAGTTAAAGCATTTCCCTAGTAAGTGCAAGGATCTGGGTCTGATTCCCCAGGTCCCCATAAACTGAGTGTGGTGATGTACATCTATAATCCCAGCACTTGGAAAGTGGAAATAGGAGGGTTCCCATATGTTCAAGGCAAGAGTGGGCTACATAGTGAGTTCAGGACCAGGCTCAACTACAAAGCAAGATCCTGTCTCAAAAAAAAGGACTCTTTAGCAATTCTTAAAGATGGGCTACATTCATTTTGTGTATTGAGGTGAACATGAATCTTTCAGGGGCCCAGAGCAGAATGTTGTGGTTGATTCTGGAATGTCCCCCAAAGGCTCATATATTTAAATGTTAGAACCTATGGAACCATGAGCTGTTAAGCGGGGGGGGCCTGATCAGAAGGCGTGGACCATTGGGGCTTGACTCAGAAGAACGGAATCATGGGGCATGACCTGGAAGGTTATATGTTGGCTCTGCCCTTCCTCCTTCAGTTTGCTTCTCATCTGCTGTCATGTTATGACCAGCTTTCCTCTAGCTCTGCCTCTGCCATTTGCTTCTGCCATTTCCAGCCGCCGTGAATGGACTGAGACCTTCTAAAACTGCAAGCTAAAATAAAAACTTTCACCCTTATGTCATGGATGTTGAGTACTCTGTCTCAGCAACCAAAAATAGTAAGATATTATCTCTGTTTGGGCTTCTGTTAGTATTGATTATACAATTGCAATGTTTTTATTGACTTGAAGGCATTTTAGTTCAGGTGTGGGCTTTAATGGGAGCATGCTTTAACAAATTTGAAATACAATAAAATGTGACTGGTTTTAAGCATTAACTCATTTTAAATGGGTAGGGAAAAACAGTTGAGTATTTAAAGTACACAAAATCAAAATCTATTGAGACACTAATATTTTCATCAATATATTTCACCTATTTCTATTGAAAATAATCAATTTGTATTCCTAGATGCTACTGAATCAACTGGTAGATTTTTATTTATAGTCTTGCAGGTTAACTCCCTGATTCCATTGTATTGTATTTCACTTATTTTATCAATTTACTTGACTATTCTAGTATCAGTGGCAATGATCCAATCAGTTCACTTCTTCAGTCCCTGTGCTAAAAAGACTATATAAGAATTACGCTCTACAACAAGTTCCCTGCTGGCATTAATAAACATGTTAATGAGAGTGTGTTCTTCCTATTCGAAGTCCTATTTGATTGACTAAAACTACAGTGATATTGAGGTTACCATCTGGGTTTGACATCGATTTGATGCCCAAATGGGTGAAATTACAATCCATTTGAAATTTAACACTAAGCATCAAGAGTTACTATAGATCGCACGAGTTATGTTCCTTACAAAACTACCCAACTTCAAAAGTCAGCTGCAAGTTTCAGATGCTTTCAAGCCGTTTGCACTTTTGCCTGGCTAGTTACAAATCCAGGGATTTCCACATTCCTTAGATTAGATAATTCACTTCAATGAGTAGCAGAAGCAGTGAAACTATTTTGTTTATGTTTGCCTGTTTATTATAAAGGATACAAATGAACACTTTCATGAAAGGATATAGAGGAAGGCCATGGAATATCTTCAGTGTAAGGCAGGGTATGTCAAGCTATCACTGTATTGGCTTATTTCCCAATAAGAATGCTCTCCTGAGTTTCAGTGTTTAAGAATTTAGCCAAGTTTCATTCGGTAGACATGATCAATTAGATGATCGGCAATGTGATTGATGTCAACCTCCAGTATCTCCCTTTAGGAGATCCAATTGATTCTTAATTACTTGGTTGATCTATCCGATAAATAACACTCATCCTGAAGCTATCTGGTCCCCTAGGCCTTGTATCACTTCTTTAGCATAAATATATTCCTATCACTGAAAAAATTCCAGGGCTTTTGCATTTCTATGAAAGGAACTCAGGAGAAAATACATGTTATATTCTTTATTATTTTACATAAATCAAGGAAATTCACATGCGATAATAAATTTTAACTTATTTCTCTCATATTTCTCTTATTTTAATGACAAAAAATCTGATTAGGCTCAGGTGAACACAATAAATTCTAACTGTTATTGTGCACTACAAACCAGGAGATTTTTTTTTCTTTCAAACAAGGTCTCACTCTGTAGCTCAGGCTAGCTCTGGAGTTATGGTAATCCTCTTGCCTCAGCCTCCTGGGTGCTGGGATTACAGGCATGTTCTACCACTTCTAGATTTATGTGGTGTTGGGGAATCAAACTCAGGATCTTGTGCTTACCAGGCAAGTGCTTTAACCAATGTGCCATTTCTCCACCCCAAGCCATGAGATTTCAATTGATGTAGCATTCCATAGAGAAAACACTGGATAGAGTTCACTTTATTTAAATCCATTTTATGTTAGTTCACACAACATACACTTTTTCAGGATTTCCTTTGATTCAGATTGGAGCCTAGCCATCACAGACACAAGTGGGCAAATCAATCAACTGTGGCACCAGTACAATAAACAAAAATAATCACAAATTGTAGAAAGTCATGAGAGAAAACTCAAGTGCTATATTAGATGAACCTGTGTCTGTAAAAATGTGGAGTTTTTTTTTGTTTTTTTGTTTTGTTTTGTTTTTGGTTTTTGTTTTTGTTTTTTTTTTTTTTTTTTTTTTTTTTTTTTTTTTTTTTTTTTTTTTTTTTTTTTTTTTTTTTTTTTTTTTTTTTTTTTTTTTTTTTTTTTTTTTTTTTTTTTTTTTTTTTTTTTTTTTTTTTTTTTTAGCTAGCATGAGAACTGAAGGACTCTGAAAAGCTGTGGGAAGTGACAACACAACTGCCCAAGAGCATTTGAAGGCAGAAAGAAGAGATAGTACAGAGAACTTTTCAAGCAACCTAACTCTTGGACCAAAATTGCAGAGCAATGCTATGCTCTGGATCTGAAGTAACTTACTGAAAGAAGGCTAAGAAGGAAACAGGATAAAGAAAGTAGAGGTAGGTCAGATGTGGAGGTGTACACATATAATCCCAGCACTCTGAGGCTGAGACAGAAGGATTGCTGTGAGTCTGAGCCAGCCTGAGCTACATAGTGAATTTGCGACCATCAGGGCCTATAGAACAAGACCATGTCACAAAAAAATTAAAGAAAGTGTAGGTGGAACATTGACCAACACCATCATTCTTCATATTTTCCTCTGTGATGGTACACATTTTTCCTTTAAAGTGGATGACTAGAAACAGTGACTAGCTTCCTCCTTGTACCTCATTGATTCAAAATCAGTAACATGGTTTAGTCAAGTCGAAAGGGAAACTAGAGGCTAGAAATTGTGGTCATTGTTCTGGTTGGCCTCATGCTAAATAAAATTTATTTTTATTACAGAATAAATAGCATATACAGGAGACCAAATCATTGTTTCTGTTATTGTTGAAACTAAGAATGTCACGAACCCAAAATACGCAACATAATTCTAAACCACAAACCCCAGCTTTCCCTTGCATACTCATTCGATTTGATAAAGGCATCTTTTCACTGTAATAGAGCAGAAACTTCTCTTTCTCCTTGGAGTTAGCCCAACCATCCAGTGACACCGGTACCTACTGCAAAAAGAACAATATCCTCTAGAGAAAAAATAGTTATGGTGATAATGCTCTGGAAATGTCTGAATGAGGCTTAATATCAGTGAGAGGGGAATCAAAGTGGTATGAATTAGTCATCTTTCCAGTCATTGGGCCACAATACCCAACACCCACAACCCAAGGAAGAGTTTAATTTAGCTCATGGTTTCAGGATAAAGCTAATCACATCACAGTGGCAAGCAAACAGAGAGAGACAGGAGGAACTGGGGACAAGAATGAACCTTTGCAGGTCATGCTCCCAGTGACCGCCCCTCCAACCAGGCCACATGTTCAAAGATGGCACTTTTGGACCATATTTTAGATCTAAACTATGACACTAACTTTACTCAATTTTCTATTCCTACTGTCTGTAGTGTGAATAAGATATCTTTAAAACTAAAGCTCAATCAAATTACGTTTAACCAAGTTTCTCTTATCAAAGAATAATTCCTGAATATGTCAGCACTCAGAACAAGAAGAGTAGGGTTTTGACAAGCAATCTAAGAAGCAGGTTTTTTTATCAATTAAGTAAAATACAAAAGTAAATAAATAATTTGATTGGATACACCAAAAGGATTAATTTTATTTTGGTGGAAAATCTTTAGTTAGTTGACAATTTTTCTGATTGGTTACGTCTGTTTCACTTTGCTATGTACATCGGCTTTCAGTTTACTTATGTAGGAAATCCCAAGTGTTGACGCTGTTTCAGCCTAATGACTTCCCAAATAAACTTTAAAAAAATGATATCCTGCATCATTCTGGTGGAGGCAGCTAAGGAGCACTGATGTTATAAAAGAAGAGTCTGGATTCTCAAACATCTTATAGAGAAATTCTAGTATTCTGGCTAAGATTTTTATGTGGAAGAGAAATATTTTCCTGTTTTATTAATGATAGCTGAGTCTGTAGCCTGATCAATCTATCTTTATCAGGATAGATTCAAAGGAAAAATGTATGTAATTCCTGAAAGAATCTTTACGGAAGTCTAACCAGCAAGCTATGAGGAGTATTCAGAATTCACATAACCATGGCATGGTACATATTTACACAGGTGCATTCTAATATTTTCTATATGGTTTAGGGATAATTACTCTGTATTGTAGAGTGAATAATTTTGACTCGCATGTAGAAATGTAGTCTGTGAGCATTTACATTCAGCGGCACTGAATAGGTTGGACTTCCTCCAATGAAAGCTGTAATAAATTTGGAAAAAGAATTTCTGAAGTGAATTTAACCTAATTTCCGTCCCAGTTCTGATGTAGAAGAAAAATTCAACTAAAAGAAACATAGTTAAGTTTATGAATATTTTTGTGTGACTTAGAACAGGTTCAGATTGATTAAAAGGAAATTGCCCTTGCTGAAATGTAGTGTTTGAGATAATTATTGAAAGACACCTAAAGTCCGTTTTTATTTTATATTACCTTTGGCCCATTTTTTAAAGAATTTAAATACTTTGATGTCTTCCATATTTAGCTATTGTTAGTTGTGCTGCTATGAACATAGGTATAACACATGTCTCTTTTATATGATGCTTTTAACACCTTTGGGAAGATTCCCAGAAGGAGGTGTCGCTGCATCAAAAGGGTTGTTTTTTTCTAGACTTTTGAGGCATTTCTATACTGCCCTCCATAGCGGTTGTACCAGTTTACATTCCCACAAGCAGTGTAAGGGGGTTTCTTTCTCCCCACAGCCGCTCCAGCGTGGACTGCTCTTTGAGTTCTTTTTTCCCCATTTTATTTATATGTATAAATGCAACGCATAATGTTTAAATTGATCTTGAGTATTTTGTACAAAGCCTTCCCCTCTCCCTGATGTTTTGATTTGTATTTCTTTAACAGGTAAGGATGTTGGACATCTTTTCATATATTTACTGGCCATTTGAACTTCATCATCTTAGAATTGCCTACTCATTTCCATTACCTATTTTTAATCCGGTCTTTAAATTTGAGGGATCTATTTTTCTTCAGTTCCTTGTATATTCTAATTATCAGCCTCCTATCTGAGGCATAGGTGGTGAAAATTATTTTCCATTCTATTGGTTTTCTCTTCACTCTGATGATTTCCTTTCCTGTGCAAAAACTTGTTAATTTGATATAATCCAATTATTGACTCTGGGAGGTATTTCTTTTGCATGAGATGTCTTATTAAGAAAGTTCTTGCCTACACCTAGATCTTTTAGATTGTTTCCTAGTTTGTCTTCCAGAATGCTCGGTGTTTGGGTTTTGCTATGTAGGTTTTGATCCACTTTGATTTGATTTTGTACACAGTGACAAGTGTGTGTCTAGATTCATTCTTCTGCATGTGGGTGTCCAATTTTCCCAGCACCATTTGTTGAAGAGGCTTTTATTTACTAATGTACTTACAAATGAAATTATAAAATGTCAGAATTGTACTTTAATATAATCTGAGAAAGGGGAGTCAGTACAAACATAGAGGAAAGATTGGCCATGTGTTGACAGTGTTTTAAGCTGAATAACTTGGATTCATGGTATTAATTGCTCTTTTTAATATATTTGAACTTTTGGGGGGCCTTGTGCTTCCTAGGCAAGTGTTCTAGTCACTGAGCTAGGTCCCCAGCCCCTGCACTATATACTTTTATATGCATATTAGTAAAAGATTTCACTTGCTGAATGATATAGGCTAATATAACAAGTTCAGACTACATTTAATCTAGTGTTATGTTTTACTTTATGCAAGATAGTGCATGGAACTTATAGCATGACCATTCTCCTTGCATATGTGTTCCCTGTACCCATGACTTGAAACATTTTTTCCTCAAAAATTTTAACCCTCTCACTTTAACTAACATTTAAAAGTTATTAGTGCTACTCATTTTATAAGTTTTGAATATTCAATATTTTTTAGAAAACTTTGAAAAAATTTCACAGGTACGGACCAGAACTAAACTTGAAGAGCAACTGCATTACAACAAAACAGCAAACAACAAAGCAGAAAACCAAACCAAACCACCACACTTTGACCTTGGAGCCAGACCTAATGATCATCCTCCCCATGGAGCAGCTGCTCTATTCTTTGAAGAAATACCCGAAGGCAAATATAGACCTTGAATATTGGCTATGCCTACAGGTGAGTCAGAAAATGTTCAGTAAGGAGTAGGATAAAGAGAATTTAGTCAATGATAAAAGAAAAATGTGACCGTGGCAAAAGTAAGAATTTACACTGAAGAATGACCCATGAAGTTGAAGGAGGTTACAGCTTGTTTTCTGTCCGTTTCACATGCACACACGCTTCAAAAATTGGCAAATGTGTAGTTTAAGTAGTTACATTTATTTGAGTTCTTTCTTTCACTCCCATCTCACACCCCAGCTAAATGGTAATGAAGATAATGAAGTTCATTCCAGGCTGGTTCAAGAGGCCACAGACGCTTCTGTGTGACACATGAGCACTTGAAGCAAGGGATAGGTCACATATTTATAATCCAATTACTTTATAAACTTTATCAAAGCATTGGATATTCTCCTTTGAGAACAATTTATCACTCGCTAGAGAAGTCATTGAGCAGCAACCTTGATGTGCAGTTCCTAACATTACCATAGGAGATAGTATCATAGGAGATAGTTGGGCTTCCTAAAAGCCTTGTAGCTGTAGATAAGATAAAGAAGGACTTACTAAAGTGGAAAAAAATAGAGGTATGATGGGAGAAGTACCAAAACCAATATTCCTAACTTGATATTATCTGTTATTTATATTGATTGATTGATTGATTGATTGATTGAGATAGAGTCTCACTCTGTAGCCCAGATTGATCCTGAACTCACCATGGAACCCAGGGCGGCCTTGGACCCAAGGCAATCCTCCTGTCTCAGCCTCCCAAGTGCTGGGATACGACCAGGTAGAGCTTTACAAGGGCTTTAACTGCTGAGCCATTCCTCCATCCCCTTCTGTTGTTATTCAAAGAGGCCTGTTTGGGAAGAGAAGGGAGGAGCAGTGGAGGATGGAATTTCCCCTCTGCCACTTCGCATGAAACATCAAACCTTCACTTCTTAACCATCCTTAAGACTAAGAAGAAAACATCTCTCTGCCAGGTATTGCCAATATAATGATTTAAGTATAGTTCAAATAAATAGTCCACATTGAAGGTAGGAAATAATTTTAGTAGGGTATGGATATAGTAAGATGTCTACATGTGAGAGGATAGTGATGCAGGATGGGCATAGGGTAAAGAGAGTGGCTCAACTTTCTCTTTGAGAATTGAATGTACCTTCCCACTGGGGGATAAATAGGACAACGGAGCTGCAGGGGGCTTTCACCCATGTGTGTAAGACTGCTAAGGAAGACTTTCAAGTGTATTGGTTTTCTCAGGGAAGTGACTAAATACACAGTAATTTCTGGAGGCAGAAAAGTTTCGTGTAGTTACAAAGACAGTCTTTACCATTAAAATGCATTTTATAAATTATAGCTATAAATAAATTCAAAGTGTAATATTTCACAGTACCTTGGGAGTTACAATAAAAAGATGACCTAAAAATTAGGTTACATAACAGTTCCACAAGATGCACCCTTTCACACCAAGTTGATTTTATCTATTTTTCCAGGGCAAATCAATCCTCTTCATGGAATTACCAATTAGTAAAATTTCTTTCTTAAGATGGCAATAAAAAAAAGTAGCCCATTTGATTACAACCAAATCAATGCACACAATTAAGATGACATAAAAATCACCCTGTGTCCAAATTTTCTGTTACTGGAAAAACGATGTTTGTATTTTGAAATCAAAATTCAAACAAATTTATGTAGGAAATGTGAGATTACTTGAATTAAATATGACTATAGTTGAAGGTATTTATTCCTATACCCAAATTTTACTGGCCATAGACAGTGATGAATGTGAGTCTGAAGAGAAGATTCTCCAAGGAAAGAGGACCATCAGAAATGAGCTATCTGAACAGTAACAGCAGCAGTACTTCTCTTCCAGGTTACACATTCCCTTGGAAGTTTATGAGTTGGGAGAGAGGAAATACTACTAATCATAATAAAAACCAAGCAGAGACCTGAAAAGCTGATACCGTTTTTATGGATATATTTCTTAGAATTTAGCATGCCACAGCGGTAAGGAAATCAGTCTCTTACTAAAAGCAATCAGAAGCCTCACCACATGTTTCATATCTGTAAGAGACACTGTTGTGGAAATATCTTTCCTTCAAATCTGTCTGCTTTGATGTTTGTAATTTTTTCATTGAAAGTTACTACGTTGAGTTAATGCCTATTCCTAAGGTCTAGAATTCATATATCCCTGGGTAAATAATAGTAGGCTAACATTAATTATTAGCACCTTACTGTAAAAATGCTGATAAGACCTCTGCTTGGAAAAGCAAAGAAATGGAACAGAAGACAAAACATATGGGTGAGGGGAGGGGTGAATAAAGTAAACAAGAGTATCAAGTATCAGTCTAGATGGGCAGGGCTGGGTACACTGAGGGGTCTCAGCTAAATAGCATGACGCTAGACACCCATGATCTGCCTGACAATAAGCTCTACCCTCACTTTTTCAAAAGGTCAGGAACAACCTAGAAATGTTGACTCTTCCTTTCAAAAAATACATATATTTAGAGGTGAGCCCAGTGCTACATGCCTGAAATCCCAGCACTCTGAGAGGCTGTGGCAGAGGGATGGCAAGTTAGAACCCAGGCTTGAAAATTTAGCAACTTATTGAGACCCTGTCTCAACCTAAAATATGAAAGAAATGGGCTGAAGATATACTTTAGTGGGAAGGCCCTATACTCAACCCTCAGTACCACACAAACTTAAAGATATGTTTAAAGTAAAATTAATATGCTAAGAAATTTAAACCATTGGCTTCCCAAAGTAACCCTCAAAAGTGTAATTCAAGCTAGTTTACCAAATGTTGAGAACACATAATGGGGCCAAGAGTCTACATTACATATGTACACAATTATTTCACAACTCCACATGAATTACTTGCAATTCCATTAAAGACAACATTATAATCAAGCACAAATCGCTTAACAGCAAACAGACCAAACACAGTTAATCTTCTAAAAACAAAACTTAACATTCATTTAACACATCAAATGTATACTTTACAATGAATAATTAAGAGATACATAGATATACTATGCCTAGCATCACAAAGTCATTTTTCTAATACATTATTTTTAAACAAAGTAGAAACAAAATCAAACTTGTCCAGAGAAAACTTCAGAAACATTTTCATTAATCTTAATTATTAGAATTCATTTTACTATTGGTAGATTTTCCTCAAAATGTGTGACTATCACAATTGTGTGCCTAAAACTCCACCTTCTTCGAAGTATAATGAAACCCTTTGCTTCATTTCTGCATTTCTTCTGGGTGAAAAGTAGAATATGTCTTCATTATAAAACATACAGCCATTAATCAGATCATTTTTAAAACTTAGACTCTTTGCTAAAAGAGCTATATATTTTGCTATATTTCAAAGTGGCTGATACTTACGACCCTAAGGTTTCATTTCTACTCATAGCTCAATTTTGTCCTGCTTAGTAGTATCAAGTGCCCAGCAGGCTAGGCAACGTAAGGGAGGCCTAAAGCAGCCAAAATAATCTCCTTCACTTTTCTCAAGAAGCAAAGAATTGTTTTCCCCAATTGTTGAGAAGTAAACTGCCAAGACTTTAGAATGTTATGGCTAGAGCAAAGCTGGACTAGAAAAAGAAATCATTGCAGACTTTAGGATCCACATGACTGTCTCCAAATCCTTGTATGATTGGATTCAAAGATACTACCTATCTTGGAATGAGAAATACAATATGGTGATAATTTTAAGAGCTGTAGTTTTCTTCCTGTAACCTTTTTACTCTGGCCTAAGCTTAATGATTAATTAGTGCATTACTTCTTACATAGGCTCAGTAAGTGCAGTAAAAGAATTACTACAGTGTTTCTCTAGAAACATAACGAAACTCTCTCCACTGGGCAGGTTCATACACTTCCAGACACGTTCTTTGAAAAATAGTTTTAGAGGCCAAAAGTCGGTACCTTTGTAGCTTCGCCTGTTCATAGAGGACATGAATGAATCTTGGCAAATTATCTATCCTGGGTAGACTAAATGTGGCGTCTTATGCAACAGAGCATTATTGTGTATAGATCTGTATACTGTTCTTGGCTTAAATACCAGAGACCCGTGTTCATCCAGGTTTTCATTCGTGAATAGATGTGACAAATGATATTTTTTGCTGACACTGAATGAAGAAGATAACTTTAGATCCCGGAGTGAAATCACTCATTGGAGAAAAAAAATGGTCTTATATTTATAACATCTAGTTTACACAGAGAAATATGTGGTCTGTCCTACCTAAAATGCAATAGTACATGATGTTCGAGTGTAAAGTATTTTTACTAGAATCAACATACAACTACATTTCATCTTGATATGGAGACTCATACCTCTGGTTACAAATTAAGTGCTTATGGTAATCCTAAACTAATAATCTCTTTGTGATTTGAGTTCACAGATGAAGCTCCTGAATCTTGTTGAAAGCAAGTGAGTATAGAATGTCACTGAAATTTTGCAAGGCGTTTAACCGTTGATGACAAATTAGCTACATAGACATTGTCACCATAAGTGATGGTAGAGTATAATGCTCTGAATCGATTCTGTTATAAAGACGTCACTTCCCTACACGTAGCATAGGTGAAAAGCTATCAATACTTCTTACGACTATTTCTCCATAGCTCAGGATATTGCAAAGGTGCTCCACAGTGATATTTCCACTCTAGGCCACATTCATTTCGTAGTTAGCATAATTCACTCGCCATGGTAGAAGTGGTATGACTGTTCACAAAGGACTTTGTTTGGAGTTGGATGCTATCATGCAAATCTTGTCTTGAAAGACGTCTTCTGAACTCACTGGTGGTAAAATAGTATATGACTGGGTCAAGGCAGGAATTCAGACTAGCAAGACACAGAGCCACAGAATGAAATATTAGAATCACTCTTCTGGCTAGGCAGCTTTTAATTTCATTGGACTTGACCAGAAAATCTAAAGGAAAACTGAAGTGATAAGGTGCAAAGCAAATTAGAAATACTCCCGCACAAGTTAGAATCATCTTCAAGGCTTTTTTTTTCTCTCCCAGGTCTTGAGCAACAAAATATTTATCCTGCAATGATAAAACTGTCTTCCAAGTACAATATAGGACAATCAGAAGAGGAGTTACAAAACCAATCAGTTCACCAAGAGTCACCACAGCAACAGACTGAACAAGATTGACATTCCTGGTGGGAAGATCCACAAAGCACTTGGTCCTGTTGCCTGAGGTGTCGTCACTGGTTCTGAGAAAAGGGAAGATTAGGCAAGCAAGGCAAATGATCAGCCAGCCAACAATGCTGATGTACAAGTCGTATTTCTGTTTGCAGTTATTGAAGCGAAAGGGATACATGAGAAACCAAAATCGCCGCACACTAATGCAGACCAAGAAGTAGATGCTTGCATACATGTTGACATACTTTAGGTAGAAACAAAACATGCAGAGTCCAGTACCAAATGGCCAGTCGTGGTTCAAGTAGTAAAAGATTCTCAAGGGTAAGGAGAGAACTTGTAACAGGTCAGCAATGGCTAAGTTTATCATAAATATCACAGCACGTTTGGTTTCTTTCATGTAACCATAAAATACCCATAAGGCTAATATGTTCCCAATAAGACCTGGCACTAGAATAACGGTATATGTCACCGCATAGATAAAGTACCGAAAATCTGTATTGTCACCATCTGTCCTGTTGCATGTGTCATCAGCAAGCATGATTCTCTCTGGAGGAACTGTTGTTGCCTAAATGGGATTTAAAATCTAAATTCACAATTAACTGTTACTCTTTCTTAAAAAAAAAATGAACCATCAGTGGGATGGAAAGAAAAAGTCATTATCTTGCCACACCCGCTAATCTCTATGTATGATTTGGGGACTTTTCAGATAATTATCTGTATGCTTGCTGTGAATGTGTCAGCAGTAACTCCATGGAAGTCTGATCTTCACACAGATGAAAAACTGCTGCACTTTTCTCCTCTCTTCTACTTTATTGTAAGACCCTCTGGGGCATCATAGTCGCTGGTTCTGTCCCAGGTGCGACATGCACACGCCGTGCAGCAGCTCCTCTAGCTCCCATCTGGTGATCGCCATCTCTTTGCTGGTGTTTGGCAGGGTAGCTTTCTCTTTTGGGCTCACATAGAAAAACTTTTTTCTTTAGTGCACAGTGAATCTGCCACTCTTCCAGGATGATTAGCTTGCACAGATGGGTTGTCCGGGACTTTTTCAGATATGTGCTGAAAGCTACAATGTAGGAAATGAAAACAGAGCTGCAAGTGAAAGAAAATAAGCCAATTATTGCCTGGAACATTTTTGAAAAGAAGAAAAAGCCTATGCATAGAAAAATATACTAGTTTCAACAGAAAGTTTTGACGTGAGAATAATATCCTACAGTTTCTATAAAACACTCTGAAATCAGAGGTAAGTATAGCCAACATGAGTCTGGGAGATAATCTAGCTCCTTATTCCCTAAAATCTATGAACCCAAATCACATGAAAATTTCTTAGAAGTTCAGAGTATTCTCAGGTTCTACCCAATACCTGCAGACTCAGAATCTTCATTTTAACACTTAGCTCAGATGACTCTTCTACATATTAAAATTGGAGATTCTCTATTCTAGACCACTGCTTCATATACTTCATAAACATTCGACTCGTCTGGGGATATTTTGTTGTTGTGTTCATGCGTAGCTTTCTGAGTGTTTCCTCCAGAGATTCTGATTCAGTATGTCTTGGGTAGGGACCAAAATTTGCAATTTTAAAGATCCCCGTATGATTCTGATATAACTATTCCAGCATTTGTCCTCAACCCATCATCTGGGGGCCACTGATTTGATCCAAATCCTTTCCAGATGTCTGAAAATAAGTAATAAACAAGTCTCACTTAATATGTTTATATGGGCCCTTTTATCAACTCCAAGAAAACAGGCCATAGTACCAGCATAAACAATCAAAATCTCCAGATAGTTGACTCATGTGGGTCCATGACCTTTGTTCTGAGGAAAACAAATTTAGCTTATGGATTTAGATAGTTGCTGTAAGGCCGCTAGGACTTAACCGGATTTAAAGATATGTGAGAAGAACAAAAATGAACTGAGAATTAGAAAACATACTGTTTTGGATCATCAAATTCATGTGATTTAAGTATATGTAATGAAACCCTAAAGGAATCACTACAGTTATTACATTGCCTCAACTCTCTTGGAAGCAAAATAGCATATTTTGTGCAAAGAAAGGTTGCTTGCTTTATTTAAAAAATTGGATAAGTAATAGAAACTGTGCATCAAAGTTGACGAAATTAAAACATTTGATATTTCTCACAAAAAGAAGCTGTATAAAGACAGGGTTATAAAACCAGACACAGCTCTAAAGAAAAATACCAATACTGAAAGAGTTGTTATGGCTAATGTTGTTTAACTTCCATGCTGAAGTACAACTTTGAAATTTTTCCACAGCTAGTGATTCTTATTAGGTTAAAGAGAAATTTAGGTGGCATATACGCAAGTGAAAAGTGTTCGATAACACTAATCATAATGAAAATGAAAATCAAAACAAGAGATATCACTTCACTTCAGTACGGATGGCTAATCTGAAAAGGTGAAAGATAATAAATTCTGGTGAAGACGTAGAGAAAATGGATTCCTTTTACACTCATGGGTGGAATGTAAATTAATACAGACAATATGCGGGAATAGGGTGATTCCCCCCAAATTAAAAATACAACTAATATATGATCCAGCAATTCCACTTCTAGGTGTATATACAAAGGAAATTAAATGAGTATGTTGAAGAGAAATCCGTGCTTCCATATTTACTCTGGCATTATTTTCAGTAGAGAAGCTGCAGACTCTAGCTGAATAACCATCAGCAGATTGATACGGAGAATGTGGTCTGATACATACGTTAGAGGGGGGGATTCTGTTCTTTCAAGCAACATGGATGAACCCAGAGGCATTATGTTAAGTGAAATAAGACAGATACACAAAGACAAATGTCACATGAATCACATATAGCAGATTCTTAAAAAAGTCAACAAACGTAGAATAAAAGTGGTTGTCAGAGACTAGGGCTGGAGTGGAAAGTGGAAAATGTTGGCCAAAGGCTAAAATTTTTCTGAGATGAAATGACAAGTTCTGGAGGCCTACTAGTCACTGTGATGGTGCCAGTTAATACTGCTTGTGTACTTGAAATTTGCTAAGAGTGCATGTGTCTACGCACCCACGTGTACTCACGCTCATACCCTTATGCTCCAATGTTACCTTTTAATGAGACTTTTCGTGAATTTTCTATTAAGATTGCTGCTTTTCTTCAGTGCTCACCTTACCATCTCACTTTCGTACTTATTTTATTTATAGAATTTGTCACAAAATAGGATCTACCTTCTTTATTCTTATTTTCTGTTATATATCTTTTTCAACTGTAATGTAAAGTATATGAAGAGCAGACATTTTTGTGATTCATTTACCTGCATATCACCACCATGAAGGGTGCAAAACACAGAGTAAGTGCTCCATATTTGTCAGTGAAATAACTGAAATGATTTTAACAAATTTTTATCGATCATAAAAATCAACATATCCCAAACACTAATGGCCATGTCTCCAATTCCAATCAATATTCTACTCTAGACTTCTTTACTGTACTTTAAGTCACCAATATTACCTCACACAGCCTGGCTCAAAGCTGTGATGACATTGACTCTTTCCCACTTGTCCTCAACTTTTAAGTATGTTCCTTAAGAGGAAATACCATACCACATGAGAAACAGTATGATTTTAGGAGTCAGACAGACCATGGGGTTTAAAATCTGTTTCTTCAAATGATAGCTGTGCAAACTTGAGTACACCAGTAAACTACTCTGGTCCTTGGTAAGATGAGAATAATCATATATCTCAGTCAGTGTGAATTAACTAAGCTAATGTGTGTAAGGAATTTAGCATGTCATTTGGTTTATAATGCACTCAA
Organism: Ctenodactylus gundi; assembly: GCA_004027205.1. Lineage (NCBI taxonomy): Eukaryota > Metazoa > Chordata > Mammalia > Rodentia > Ctenodactylidae > Ctenodactylus > Ctenodactylus gundi. The sequence goes on along the minus strand of PVKB01001437.1, from coordinate 60,010 downwards.
TAAATGCGTTATTATCACTGCTATTATGTTCTGCAAGTGCATTGTTCTCCACAGCTATCAAAGTTTTATGTTTACATTGTTCCGACTCTAGTTCAGGCTTTTGATCCTTAATTCATTTTATTTCTTGCTTTTCCCACTCCCACATATGACTTTCATGATTTTTTCTAAGATAAGCTCTTTAAAAAGATTCACTGTTAAAATTTACAAAGCACAGACTCTGAAAGTCAATGGCTTCCTTAGTACAGTGCCATCTCCTTTAGGGCCTTCTGCCACTACGTTGCTCCTCAAATTGACATCCCTCTTCACAAACATCATCCGATCACTCTACTACCTCATCCTGTGGAAATTATATTTTTGCCTCGCAATCCTCATAATTTGTAAAGTCTTTACTCACATTTCCTGTTCTTCATGAAACATTTTGTGGTTAACAGTGTTAGGCTGGCCCTTTTCCGAGAACCCTGCTTATAGCTCTCTTGAAGTATTATAACTTACTTCCTTTTTTTGGTATCGTAATTTTCGTCTTCATCTTATTTATGCCACTGTCTTCCTTCCTACCTCACCCAACCCCAAATAGTCCAGAGACCCCTTGTCATTATGGGCTGGACCTTATACACCTCTACATCCCCCAGAGTACCGAGAATCTAGCTGAAAGTAATAGATTTATCAAATGTTTATTCAGTGCATATTTACTCAGTAAATATCTGTTCATCTACAATGTGCTAGCTGCCATGTTTGGTACTGCGAATAGAGATAATAATAAAAGGCACATGACCTCTGACTTTTTGAAACTTACATTCTCGTGAGAGGGAATGATAATCACACTCAGACTGAAAAGCATGGTCACCGGCACAAAGTAGTGTACTATGTAAACACGTGGAAAGGAAACACCCGACCTATTGAGAACATATTTGATGAAGTGAGATGAACTTAAAGACTATTTTTCTAAATTCTAGAATCCTGTTAAAAATTCCACCATTGGACATACTTTCATAAGTTCATTTCCATATTTTAGTTTATAACCTAGAAAGGCACCTTTAAGGTTCTTTTGGCTTCCTTTTGGAAAATACAATGGTACTCCTCTGTTTAGGTAAAATTTCTAGTAGCAAAAGTTGCATTGCATGATAGAGATTTCCAGCCATGGAAAAATCCTAAGTCAACTACATTACGATGGGTACAAATGCTTATTTGCTTAAGCATTATAAGTACAAATATGAGGGGGCTTTTTTTAGCACGTAGTGCTATTCTTTGAGATTATCCTTTCATAAGAAAGAATCCATATTACAACAGGAAGAGATTCTCATCTTAAAAGACAGAGTTATTTGAAGGAAAGTGCTAGACTCACTGAGCAAATTTTTCTCACTTCAGTATTCTATTTTCGCCAAGTGTATTTAATTACTTGGGAAGAGGAAAAAAAAGAGAGATGGAAAATGGAACACATGAATTGAATGCGGCTTGCTAAATTCCCGGTGACCTATGTATATATTAGAAATTGTTTCATATGAAGTTCTTATAGAATATTGTTATATTTTTTTGAGTATGTGTTTGTTAATCCAAACCTGAAGCATCATTGACTTTTTGCTTCTATTTCAAGAGTATTTTCCAGCTATGTTAGATCTTTGCTTACTTATCCAGTTGAGAACTGGATCAAATGAATGTCAGAAGTAGTCTTGTGCATCATTGTGGTGAAACTTACTGTGAGAAAGCTGTTACTATGCATGAAGAGGTCAGCTGACAATAACCTAAGACTTGCCCTATTGGAATGGGTATCTGTATTTTAATATACTAAAGTGAATGATCAAAATATCAGATCATACAATTACATAATTCTCAATGGTGGTGTTTAAGGTATATCATTGCAAGTAGTGTATCGTGTGGAGTCCTGCCCCAAAACCACCTAGTCTTGGGTTATAAGTAATTACTTATTCAAAGGCCAACTTTATTTTAAAGTTCTCATTAGGTGTACACTTTATTACGTTAAGAAATAGCAGACCTAGTTCTGTGGATGTCTGCAAGTGATGTGGACCTGAACAGGTATATGCTTGTGTGTGAGAGGCAATTGCACGATTGTGACACATACATAGTCAAAATGATGGATAGAAGTGAGCATAACAATTTATTCCTGATTCTGATCAGCATACATGACAAATCTAAGGTCTCTTTTTTCATTTCTTAAAATCATCAGAGTTACAGTTTTTCTGTTATACATGTCCAAAAACTACATATACTTAGTGACCGACTGCATGGCAGTGAACGCATACTTTGAAAAATGAAAAATGTTTGCCTGTTACATTCTCCTGGGCTAGTCAACTGTACCACTCTACTGCATGTTCCAGGAGATTTTTTAACTTGTGAAGACAGGCACTCCATCTGGGTGCCCCCTCCCATCAGACTCTCAACTTACTTCAGCCCTATATTTTCTATTATTCTCCCGTAAGTCAATTTCACGAAGGAAGGAAACACATATGTGTGGACAATGCAGTCGCGGAGAGAATTGCCATTTTGGCACAAAGTTCTTTCATTTAGCTGAGTCTAAATGTCTTTGTTGAGATCTGAAACCCTTATAAATCTTTAGCATACAACGCATCTTTTCCTCTGTTCTAAAAAATACACCTCTGGTTACCTGGAGGCAATAGGAAAGCCTTCATCTGGCCTCATATCGTAAGTGAATGGTGCCCTGGCATAGGAAGAAGGACTGGCAGGCCAGTGTTGGATGCTACCGTTCTTCTGTTTTAAAAATAAATGTATTATCCACTCTTGCTCTTGCAATCTTATTAAATATCTAAGAATAGAAATTCCATCTTCCTAATCGTTTGTAGATATGTGTAGGACCACGCTTTTCAGTTATCCTGTTCTAGTCTTCACAATATGGTATTTAAAGACAATTTAAGTTATAAAATGTTAAACATGTTTAGTAATTTTAGCTATCATTTTAATCAATTCTGACCACTGCAAAACATCTGAAGATCACAAAAACTGCCTTCTTGAGAACTTGTTATTTAATTGATAATTGCATTCAGGATTTTTTTTGAGACAGGTGCTCACATTATAGTCCAGGCTGGTCCCAAACTCACTGCGGAGCCCATCCCGACTTTGATCACACAGTAATCCTCTTCCTCAGCCTCTGGAGTACTGTGATTACAGGCATGCACTACCATACTCAGTTTGTGGTACTGGGGAATCAAATCCAAGGCCTTGTACTTGCTAGTCAAGGACTCTGACCACTGAATCATAATGTAACCCCTAATTTTGTTTTTACGCAGTGCTGGAGAATCAAATGCCAAGCCTCACATGTGAGCTATGCCTCCAGACCTCAGTTATTTTTTTAAGCTTGTAACCTTTCACTCTCCCAGAGAAAATAGTTCTTCCATATTGGTTATTGGTTATTGGTTTCACTCTCCCAGAGAAATTCGTTCTTCCATATTGGTCACCTGCCAATGGATTAAAAACTAGTGCTAAGGACACTATGCATCACTGATTGCTATTTCCAACATGATTTCCCCAGAATAATCACAATGTGTTTGCTTAAGTGTTTCAGAGGAAAAGTGGAAAATCTTCAGTAGTGAGCAAGGTAAAGCCCTCAAAACAAAAGCAACACAAATCAAACGTCTCCTTTACAACAATGATGGCCTCTCACACTAAAGGTCCCTAAAATCTTCCTCAAAAACAAAATCACTCAACTGGAAATTTGCTATTATTCTCTGCAAGCCATATGCTAAGGCAGAGCATGAAACTTAAAACCACACTCACTGCCTTTTGAAAAAATTCTCAACTTTTAAAAATGTACATTTAAGTGGTCACATTGTATTATGATCAAAGAAGTAAAAACTGAAAATAAATTAAGTTTAAAATAATCTCCTCCTCTCCGCTCACATGCATCGACATGGAGTACACCAGATTCTCCTTTTACACTCTGCACCATAAGCCACTGCCTTCATATGGCAGAAAATGATGGGTTCCTCTTCAATCAGAGGACGTCACTGAATACCGAAAAAAGTGATGACCAGAAACTACCCTCCAAAACCTGCAGTTGAGAGACGATAACACACATTCATATCAATTTTACCGGCTGATTGGCTTGCTCCTATTTCTGCCATAGGCCAATTACTTACTCTTTTATATCATTATCCACTTAGATTGCAAGGCTGGACTCCTGAATACCAGTAGGCCTATGGAATTAATTAGGTTGGGATGAATTTAAAAGTAACTCTGCCATCAGCTTGCTATTGTTTGTTTATGATTCGCTTTCCTCAAATGAATGTTCTAAAAAGCTAAAAAGTGTTTTTAAACTTAATTGGTTACAGAAAAAGAATTTTTAATGAATGGAGTTATTTGCAGTGTTTAGTTAATTTTTGATAACTAGTTCACTGGAGTGAAAATTAAGCAACTAGCCACATCTTGCGCTTCATTAAGCTGGAATTAATTGAGTCTTCTGCCTTTTCTCTTTAGGACATTTTAACAAATAACTTGAATTTAGATGCCTCTGTTGTACTTACTAACTTAAGTATATGTCAAGTGCAAGAAAATTGGAAATATACCTCTGATGGTTAGGCAGGCCAATTGTTTCAGTAATCCTATCAAGGATGGCATCATTAAAAATATGAAAAGTATACTATTTTTATTTTTAAGATGACCACTAAGTGGTCCTGCATTTTCTTAATTTGCTCTATGATATCTTGACCTACATTTATGTCTACCTATTCATCAGTATGTTGACAAGCCTTCACATGTAGTATCAGAGAAAGGTTAAAACAAATAGCTAATAATTCCAAGAGTAAAGTTTACCTAAAATTGAGACCCTCTTTTCCCTGGTTTTTCTTACATCACTGATGACACTACTAGCTCCATGTTTCAACAATGAAGTCTTCTTTAATTCAATTTCTCCCCTCTTCTGTTTTATAGGTTCATATGACCTTCTTATTCTGTTCTACTTTGTTTTACTTTATTCCTAGCTGTATCCCAGGACACATTATAGACTTCACAAGGTCTCTGAACTACACACAATCTACACACCTCACCAAATTATTGATCTCAATAATTTCATCTACCTGGGAGAATGAGTAATGTTATTTACTCGGAGCATTTATATCTGAGATTAGTAACCCAAGCAACAAAACACATTCACACACACACACGCACACACACACACACACACACACACACAAATATACAAGCACACATGCATGCATGCAGGTGTACACACAATCTATTGTACTCCAGCAACAACTTGAAACTTTTATAATATGAATTTCTTCACAAAAGTAATATTTTTAAACTGTCAAAAAGCAACTCTAAATCAATTTGGCTCTCCAAAACTGTCACTTTGTAAGCCCAAGTGTTTGCAAAGTTTTATCAGCTCTAACTTCATTGTTTAAGCTTGTCTCTCAGTAGCTTTGTATTGGTTTCCAAATTCAAGTACCCTTATAAGGCAAAAATTTGTCACTCTGCGATTATTCTAATGAGTATAATATAAGCTTTGAGTGTAATTGTAAAAGAGATTGTACTCAGCAACAGGAATATAACTGCAGTAAGTAAAGTAAAATCCACAAATTATCATTTTAAACAGTATAAAATAACTGTATGTATACGTAAAAGCTGTGGTCAGAGACTGAATTCTCATTAAATTCTACAAGAGAAAGTAATTTAAGCAATTTACATGGATGTCTATACACACCTTTAGATAATAAAAAGAGTTTGGTATTTTTATTCACTGTGTGTGTGTGTGCAGGTAGTAGTGACTAAATGTCCTGTCTATCTCTCTCTCTCTCTCTCTCTTTCTCCCCCCCCCTCTCTCTCCAGAAACTACACCTTGATTAGTGCTTTTCATAGCTCTTAAATGAAAATACATTTGCATTTCCCCTGGTTAATTTGAATTTCATGTCACAACAGGAGTACAAATATCACTAAGCACTTTCAGCTGCTAATACTTCCAACAGAGATCTACTACTTCTTTTGAGACAATAAACGATTATATTTGAACAATAGAAGTATGCCAATAACAACGTAGATTATGCCATCTACTACTAATCATTAATACATGAGTGTTACTGAGAAATTAATGGTATTCTTTGGAAGGGTGCCTGATGTTTTTCTCCTTGTCTCATTGAGGTCTTAACTGTATCATCTGATGTTAACAGAGAAAAAGCTCAAATGATCTTTGGCAGAGAGACTTTCCTTTTGTTTTTTCTTCTTTTCTTTTTGAGACAGAGTCTCGCTCTGTAGCCCAAGATCGTCCTGAACTTACCATGAAGCTAGCCTTGGACTTGGCAATCCTGCCCCAGCCTCCCAAGTGCTGAGATTACAGGGGTGCACCACCACACCCGGCTTATGTGGTGCTGGGGAATCGAACCCAGGGCCCTGCACTTGCGAGGCAAGTGCTTTACCTGCTGTGCCATTCCTCCAGCCTGAGTTTTTCTTTTCTATATGAAAAAGCAACTAGAAAGTATAGACCATCTTCAGTGCAGCTCTCAGATGCCCATAAACCCATATAGTAAACATATACCGAATATGTACATATTCACACACATAAATCTAGCACAGGATTTGCATTGATTATTAAAACACTGGCCACCTGTTCAGCCAACACAGTAAAAGTCGTTTTCCTTCATTTTTAAGTGATTTGTGCTATCATGATTTTTAAAAATGGGCTTAAGTACTAGACATGTTTTCTACCAGTGATTAGTTTTAGTCTGGTGCTTCGGTAAGACATCTCGTCTTAAAACAAGGATCCAGATAAATAAATTATAAGACAAAACAAACACTTTACACATTTCTTCCTCCGAAATTTGTTTCTTCCAAGTCTGTTTCCAGTCTGAGACTTATCAGTCTATAAATACCTGCCTACCATTCAAACAATTTACTTATACCTGTGACAATATTCTTTCTCAGCAAATGTCATGCCTTTCATCACATATTACTCTATTGTATAAATGTAAATTGGTCAATATATAATGGATGAGATAGATGTATATGAAAATTTAAACATTAAAATATCTTATAAAATCTGCATTAAAAATAAAAATAAAAGCAGCGTATCCTGGCTTTCTAGTTCCTACTTGAAGCCTAAGAAATATGTTGAAGAACTCATTAAAAATAGGGTCAATATTAGGATAACATGGGTGAGGCATTATCTTTGTACACACAATTTAAGAAGTTGACAAACCCCTCAGTAGTAAAAATAAGTAAGATTAAAATGCAATATGTTATGAAATCAAGATTCAAATATGCATGATGAATATAGTTTGAAAATGGAAACAAAATAAGATCAGTTTGACTGATATGTCTGTTTGCCTCTTTACCTCCGACTCCAATGTCATTTTAAAATGTTGTCTTTTACCAAATACGACAAAATGATAGTCTTTCGTGTGCTGTAAGATCACACATCTTGACTTCTTGAACCTGGCTATTACCTGGTTATCTGCTAAGTGGATCAGCAAATGTGTAACAGTAGCTAGTGGCGGGGCTCAGTACCTGTCCAAGGAACACAGCATGAAAAAGTGTTCCTTCAGAGAGAATGCGGAAGCAGAAGCAAAGGTCATATTTAAATACCTACTGTTTTTTTTTTCCAGTGCTTGTTGAGCTCCTTAATTGGATCAATGGGTTTTGCTGATGAAGCAGTGGGGAGTCCGGTGGGATTCATTCATTAATGCCTGAAAGAACATAGAAAAACAGTGAACAGTAATATCATGGAAAGATGCTCAGCGAGAGCCAAGAAAGTTAAGAAAGTAGATACTAAGACTGCAGAAGCGAATTAGTGCGAGTAAAGACTATGCAGCTACACTGAGCCCTTCGTAGTAGAACCACTTTACCATCCAGTATCTCTTTTTGACCTAGCGGGATGAGAGAAAGTAGCTATGTCGAGGTACACATGTTACTCGCAGGTCACAAGGAGTTCCTGACTATGACACGCGATCCTAGAAAATTCCCATAGTCTCTAGTTGAACCCACAGCACAGCTGCCGAGTAAAATCCTTCCTTTTTTTAACTTAGCCAACAGTATTTTCTGAAGAGTTATAGCCACAGATATCCCATTAATTAGTAAATGCACATGAACTGAAACCCTGTTAGCCACTGATTGTCAACTGCTGCTAGGAGGCAGATTAATTCCTACACAAAGCTTCTTTACATGTGCTCTTTCAGCACGTGTAGGTGTCTTCCTATGGGAGGGGTGACATAGAGGGACCAAAGTAGATTTGGTACTTTTAAGTCTCCAGGACTCTCCTAATAAAGTTAAAATGCTCCATAAAGGGGCTACACCCTTAGCCTATTTACTGCAATCAATGAGAATGAGCCAGATTTCATTTTAGGACGTGAAGGAGATGAAATATAAAGACAGACAAAAGAGGGCAGTAAAGGGGCCCCGAGGGAGACCGTCTCCGGGCGTACAGTCCGGAGGGTTACCTGAAAGAGAATGACATCGTTGGCTGTAGAGAAAGGGAAAGGGAGGTGATACGTAAATTTAAATAAAAGTGTTGAGAAAGGATGCTATGAAGGGAAGGATAGACGTGATGGAGGGAAGGCAAAGGACGTGAAAACTCCCACCTATACAAGTAAGCTTCCAGTTAGTCCACTTAAAAAGGTGTATGTAGGGCTGGAGGAATGGCACAGCAGTTAAAGCACTTGCCTGGAAAGGTGTAACCCGTCTGTAAGCTCTTCCTTTCTAAGAGATTTCAGTTCAAACCAGCTTCAAGTTCATTAGGGAAACCTGAAACCAGCTGCTTTGTTTGCTTCTGCCCACTCCCAATCCCCACTCTTTCCTCCCCTCTCTGACCCCACCACTTCAATTTCATCCTCTTGTCAAGTAAATAAATAAAAATATAAATAGAGCCTACTTCTTAAGGATGCTGCTAAGATTACATGAGATATCTCCAATACAACCCAGTGAGACAGACTTGGCACATAGAATGTGCCTAATACACGGCAGGTGTTCTCTTCTTCTTGCTTTTGGCCTTGGTGAATAAGAAATTGGGCACACCAAACATCTTAAAGAATGTTTAAAAGCACACAGAGAAGCCGAAATTGTGGTGAGAATGAAATAGAATAAAGTACTTTAAAAATTATTTTGTGTTTGAGAGAGGATAGAAATGTAGAAGAAACAGGTATGAGATTGAATGAATAAACAAACTGCATTCCACATACCCCAGAATCCAAAGAGATCTGCCATGTGGGCTAGGGAAGAAAGCCCACACAAGAAATCACAAACTTTTAAGCTTTGGGCCCTATTGCTAGTTAATTATGTATAAACAACGAAGAAGATGTAGCCTATACCACCTTAGTGGGGCAGGCATGTGAGGACAAACTGAATCAGTTGTCCACAGGGACAGAGTTCAGTGAAGGAGCAGGCTCAGAGATTGATCATAAATACAAGATGAGTATTGCTGGATATAAATGATTCTAGTCTAGCTTCTAGACCTTATCATAAATTAGTGATATGACTTTGGGAATATCCTTTCTGTTTCTGGACCTCAGTCTTTCCCATGAGAAATGAGGGAGTTAGATTAGATTGTTGCTAAAGTTACTTTGAGCTCTGACAGTGTAACCTAGTAGAAAGTTTGTTTTATAAATGAACCAAGCACAAAAGACTGACTACAGATGGGTGTCCCTGTTATGAAATGTGCAAAAATAGTAACATAAAAAAGTCCAAATATGAATGGCAGGGTGGAAAGAGAGGCAAATGTCAGACAAGAAAGTGGTGAACCTCTGAAAAAGGGGTGAACATAGATACCGGCTAATTCCCCAAACCCCGTGGGTCTAATGTGTTATACAATTTGGAATTCGTGTATTGACAAAAAAGTTAAATTTTAATGTTAAATTAATGCTCTAATATGATCTCTTTTTCATATTAGATAAGCCTAAAACAATTCAAATGAATCGTTTTTACCAAAATTAAGACAAAAAAGATCTCAAAAAAGAGCAAGTTAGTCTTAGACGAAGTTAGGAAGATGGGAAGAAACGCTGTGTCCTTCATTACCTCAGGCCTGGCTGACGACTCCTGCCTGCAGCCCTACGGTCTAAACTTCATTTTCAACCCAAGACCCATAATTTTCGGCAGCCACTTCTACCTGGCACAGACTTATTTTTGCCATCAACTATTCCCCATGAGGATATCCTTCAGGGCTGGTATCTCTCCTTTTACGTTCAAACCCTTGTAATTTGCTAAGTGAATTTAAGCTAACTCATTGATGATAGAACTAGAAGATATTATCGAGGACTTCCACAGGTATCATCTAAGCATTAGCCCAATAGTCTTCTTTAAAGGACTCATAATTACCACTGCAGATCTAGGCAGGAAACAGCACATTGTGATTCAAGAAGAGTAAGGAAGATGGCATACATAAATAGCCTGAACCCATCCGATGAGAAATTGAAGCCTTTTCAGAAACTTGCACATGGGCTAAATTAGTGAGTTCGGTCAGTACAAACGTATGAAGCACCTGGGAGAATATGCTGTTCCCATTGAGAAGACTGATGGTGACATGATTTACTGACTTTCATAATAATTTCTCATTTGTTAGCAGAGCTCAGTGATTATATTCAATAAAGAATCATCAATAATCTATTACTCTTTATTGAATTTTAGCTATTATAAGCCAAATAACTGAGTCCTAGGGAACATAGGGGGACTCATTCTGAGTTGCATAGCAAATTAATGTCAGATTCAGGACTAGAACCTAAGTTTTAATTTAAAAGCCTTATGTTCTTCAATCTATGTCACATTTTCTTCCCACTATACATTCTCTAATGTACTTGTGGATTTGGCTCTTTCCCTCATACAGTAAAACCATTTAAGTGAAAGCTGTATATTACTTGATGCTGTCAATCTTCTAAATCAAACATCAATGTGTAGATCACTAGAAACAATTGTTCCTCTTGTTTTAATTCTTTAGTGGCATGGAAATGGATATATATATTCACTATGTGTGCATAAGAGTACAAGCCCCAAATAGACACTGAGCTACTCGGGTGGCTCCGATGACATTTCCAAAAGCAGTGATGTCACAGACACATGCAGCTCAGGCTTCTCTTGTGCACATACTCAGCTGTGGACCTTCTGTTTTGCTCCTCATGAACATTCCAGATTGTAAGCTTGACCAAGCATAACACTCATCTGCCCTGAAGGAGATCTGAATGGTGGAAGGCAAGTGTAAATCAGTTTTCTCAGTGTTTTCAATCCAATAGCCCCTAATATTTTGCAAATTGCACAAAGGAACTCTACGAAAACAATAATAATAATAATGCAAAGTCCCTTTTTAGCATCAGCATGATTTTCATATTCTTAACAGCAAAATGTCTTCAATCACAGTATTTTCATTGATGGAGAAAGAGAAAATGGGAAGCATAGGGGTTTTGTTGTTGTTGTTGTTCAAGTTTATACCACTAGTGTGCTTCAAAAGATTATGACTTAAAACTCAAAGTCGTGGGCTAGCATCTGCTAAAAGCATGATTTACAACAGAGTTCATAAATACATGTTCCAAGTTCTTTCTGTATTTCTTCTTTATAGGAAACATATAAATGTGGGGAGAGGTGAATACAGAATATGAAAATGTGGAATAATCGATATTATTGCTTTGGGTTTTGTTTTAACTCAGAGTTCTTAGTTGACTAAGATGGTTACTACACTGAGCTCTCAGACTTAAGTCATGTGAGATCTGTTCCTGTTAATTATCTCAAGAATGCAGCCATAGATTATGCTATGAGCCTTGGCCAGACATCGTCTCACTTCAAGGATTTTTTTGGTGATAAAGAAAAAGTTTACTCACAAATACATTTACAGCTCTCTTCTGCTGGTTAATATGTAACATTACTTTTGTATATGAAGGGTATCATACTTTCCCTCCAACTGGAATAAGCCATATCCCATAGAGTACAAATACAGAAGGCCAGCAAACAAGTATATACATAAATAAAACCATTCCATGAGATCTATTTAGGGAAACCATGTAAGAGCATTTTTTTCTGAACACTTGTGTTGATTTTAACTTGTGTATAAAACCACATATTGTAGTCTAATCTCTGTGAGAGCCCTGCATCTGCAACTCGGGCCTTTTGCTCTTAAACTCTAACATCTCTCTAACATGGGTTAAGTTAGAGATGAGAAATAAAACCTTTTTAAATGCTCTAATATGATTTCTTTTTTACATTAGATAAGCCTAAGCATATATGAAGCAATGACTCATTTTAAGGTAAAAAGTGTCATGAAATTCATAACTTCTTCCTAAATCCATGTCATATATGTATTCAATACCTGGTAGTTTATCCTCCCTCAGTAAATAAGATTTGTGAGAGCAAGAACTGTATTTCATCTGTCTCTAGTTTTCACCCATATCATACAGGAAACATAATAAATACACCATAAAGATTAGTTGAAATGAATTAAAATATTTTAGCTATGCTTTTTATAATCTAAAGTTTTTATTCATTTTCTTCTTTTTGATATATTTTATCTATTCCCTGCACATTCAGTGTCACTTAGCTTAAAATCCAGTGAAAGAAAAGTCTATTTTGAAATTGTTACTTTTCTTACTGACTATTGCACTCTCTTGGTCCTCAACTGGAAAGAGACAATTAAGACAGTGAGTTTTGACTTCTTCATATAAGCACAACAGAACACAATGGAAAGAGCTTTGATAAACAACATAACTGGATTTGAATCTATTAAATGCATTTGGCCTTTTCTATGTTAAGTCTACTTCAATATAAGTGGTTTTTAAAATAAGCCAAGAAAGTAGTATAACTTTGGGCATGTTTGTAAAATGTTTTTCCATTAGTTTCTTTATCTGTAAAATGGGAAAAATAACGGATTTACTGCTTGTAAGACTTCTTGCACAAGATGACTGTACAATAAACAAAAATTATGATTACTTTGATGACTGAGCCCCAAGATCAAAGTGAAAGCCAGTATCAATAGGATCTAAAGACTTGCTAAATTCCATATTCTCGGTATCTGCTTAGATATTGCATAACTTCTTTTGAAGTCACTACTGAGAAACTACTTGATTTAGCATAGGGTTTACATTTTATGGGAGCAAATACAGCAGCTCAAAGATTGCCTGACTCTTATGCTGATCCTTAGTGCATGGAGAGATTTTCACTTTGCTTTGAAGCTCACTAAAGAAATCAGCTGAACTTGCAGAGCGGTGGAAATAGAAGACCAACATTTTAAGAATTGTCCATGAAGAAGGGAAGTCATTAGGCTTAGAAATGAGACTGAGAAAGTCAAACCTCATTTACTTACCAAAATGACCTTTTCAAACTTAAATGTGAATCTACACCCACAAAAGGACTACGTGAAAATAAAAATTTACTTTGAAAACCAACTTTTAGATACAAAATAAATTCTATGTTTTAGTTAATGTGTTAAAATTTTACAGTAAAAGATAGTGAAGGGATCAGCACTTGAAGTGCATCATATTTAGTCCAACAATAACAAGTATGATGTATGCAGTTATTACTGTAATGGACAAAAGTAGCAACACATAGTATACTGAGAGGAATATATTAAGATGATTCTCCATCCATTTTGATTTTAATATGCATCCAAAATATTTGCAACTTAGCATGTGTGTCACTAAATGAGAAAGGTGGGGGAAAAGTGCCTTTGTATCCAGTATATTTAATCAACCCACATAATCAAGCTATTAAAGCATCTGGGAATAAGCAAACATGATTACCATCTTGCCCATCCTCTCCATATATGGTTTGGCCTGCTGTTTACCTCTGTCCTCATAGGTTTGGCCCATGTTCCAGTCAGAGAGTAAATTATAAGCTAGGGTAATTAGCCTCAGTATTCTTCTTTACTAGACTATGGCGCAGAAACTTTCATGTTTAACGATTCCCAGAGGTTGAAGAGTTTTGGATTTCCTGAATGATTTTTCTCTTAGCGAAGACCTCAACGGGTACACAGATGCTATGTCTTAATGTGCGATTGTTACAACTGTAACTCATAACTAAGATGGTGATTAGCACAGTAATTTCACACAAAATGTGACCCATATCATACTCTGTATTACTCTGTATTCTTAAAAACATCCCTGTTCTCCTGCAGACGGGAAAATGTTCTCATAATTATTTTTTGAGATAGGGTCTCACTCTGAAGTCCAGGCTGATTCTGAACTTATTACATAGCACAGGCTGACCTCGTGGCAATCTTCCTGGCTCGGCCTCCCAGGTGCTCAGATTACAGGCATGAACTACCATGTCCAGCTAGCATGTAGTGCTGGAGACCAAACTCAGGGCGGTGCTTCCTAGGCAAGCTCTCTCACCACTGGGCTGGGTCCTCGGTGTTGACCTGTCCTCACTGTATTTTGCTTAGTCAAACATCACGGTTTAACACTGAGGGAACTGGAGTGGAGGAATAGCTCCGGGATTAAGAGTGCTGGCCTGGCAAGTGCAGGCCCTAAACGGGGTTCCCCTGCACCACCTCGGCTGGGCATGGTGGTACATGGCACACCTGCAGAAAACAAATGATTAAATAGAAAATAAAGACCTGCACCAAGGGGCCTGACTCAAGATAATTTTTTTTTTTTTAAGAACTGAGGGAACTTAACCTTCATGACCAAAGGTAGCTTTCGGCCAGAGCAAAGCAGGCAACCCAAAATCCAATATATGTCACCCACTCAGAATAACTTGGGGTCCAAATAGAATTTCCCTAAAGAATCTTGATTGGTTAGTTAAACTGGTTGCATCACAGTTTATTCTGTCATATCCATGGTCTCTTTCAGCTAGGGAGATTTCTCCTTTCAGGCCTGATGGATTTCAAGCAGGCAGCGTTTTTCAGAGGGACATTACTGTAGCAGATGCCTTGATGTAGACAGTGCCTGCTCTTCATGACAAAACCAGCTATTTTTATTGTAGAGACATGAATGCTAGGTCCAGTGACTGATCTTTACTATGTCAACTTTACTTTTGACATAATAAAATTCAGTACCATCTAGTTTTACAATTAGCTTCCTTAGAACAAAGAGGTAAAATCTTCTTATATTCAGAATAAAATTTCAGAATTAACAAGGAAAAATGTGACAGCAAAACCAGATTCTAATTTAAACTTGACCCAAGGACTAGATTATGGGAATGTGGTGAAAATCTAAGTGCATATATCTTCACGTTGAATTAGTAAAAATTACTCATATAAGAATTAATAGGACCAAAAAATACAGATTAAAATGAAGTTCAATATTTGATGAACCTTCTTTTGGGGATTTTACTTCTTATAATCTAATTTTGTGGAAATATTTAATGGTAAAATATTTCATAAAACTAATTGAGGGGAATATTGGGAATTGAAGGGGATCACAGTGGTGAGAGAGTTAAAAAGGGGGGAGGGGAAGGATTTGTAATTTTACCACGATATGTATACGCACAAAATATTCAGGATTGATGTAAACATTATGTATCACATCTATACATATCAAAAAATGGGAAGAATAAAGCACATCTGATAAATAATAAATCACTCTGCCTTCTATATTCTGTTCATTTTCAGCACACCATTTGGCCCAATACTTATAATAGACTGAAAACTCAAGACACTACAGTTTTAGTTGTAAAAAAAACTTGTAAGTCATCTAGTATCACCTAAAAAGAGACTAAATATTCCAAACATGTTGTAATCGTGATTGTTATCCTATAACTACATTATATTTATTATTTCATCATGTAAAATTAAGACATTTGTTTATAAGAAATAACTGGTATACATGATTAACTTATAGGAAGTACTTAAATCTGATCTATTGGTGCTGGAGGAGTGGCTCAGTGGTTAAAGCGCTTGCCTAGCACAACTAAGTCAAGTGCTAAGTACCGGAGTTCAATGTTCAATTCCCCAGCACCACAGAAGCTGGGTGTGGTGATACACACCTGTAATCCCAGCACTCTGGAGGCTGAGACAGGAGGTTTGTTGTGAAGCTAGCCTGAGCTGCAGAGTGAGACCCTGTCTCACACACAAAAAAAAAACAAAAACAAAAACTTAAAGTATTAACCAAGTAACCTCATGTGATTATAAAAGTATTAAAATATTTCACCTATGCCTGAGGATATAGAGAAAATTTTGTTATGGCCTGACAGAAATGGTGTCAAGTGAAAAAAAAAAAATTTGAAAGAACTTTGACTTGATGCAGCCATTCGCATACGTTTTAGGTCCCCTGTGAGACAGCAAGTATGCTCTCCTGGACGCGAGCTGGCCTGCGGCTCATGTTCCCACTCTAAGTACAAGTCGTACTGCTATGACTCACATAATCATGACAATAACTTAAACTTTGGTTTCTTCACTAGATTTTTAAAGTTAGTAGTTTCTAATTTATAATCAATTTTCCAGGATCTGGGCAGGCTTGATGTCGATAAATATCTTACACTTCTATTTTCCGGGGACTCTGTCTTCATCGTGATTCCTGGCTACACAAATACAGCTATGGCCGCAGAAGGAAAAGATGCTTCTGAGCGCATTTTTCTCTTTCATTTGTCTTCTAAAGACTATATGAAAAAAGCCCACTTTAATTTTTAAATTCCAGATAGCAACTAGTTATATGAACAACACTAATATTAGTTAAACCTCTAACAATTGCATCCTTTTTGAGATTTACACACCTCAAATTGTTCAGTTTCTTCACACTTTGTCCTTAAATGATCCGTTCCATGTGTCTATCTTTGCAAGGCAGATAGCATGGTATCCTGACTCCACTCTATTCTTAATTCTGAAATTTCTTATACTTCAGGAATCCCTGGTATGAGCTGCGGCACATGCGTTTTCAGCATCTGGCTAGGTCTGTGTTAATTTGCATTACAGAACTTAATATTTATTGGCTTTTGAGAATTTTCCCCAATGAGTACAGAAAGAATAATTATTTTCTCATTTTACAAGGAAGTGATGCTAAAATGCAGAAAATCAAGGTGTGCCTGATTTTGAGAGGATGTTGAGTGTTTTCAAAATGACAGTTTTAGATATTTCCTGAGGAACCCACAAACCTTCTTGGGCAATAGGAAGAAGTGAAACCAGTGTAGAATTGAGCATCAAGAGTCCTAGGCTCTTGTCTTATCCCTGTCAGTGACTTGCAGACATATACGTCACTTCAACCCTCTAGCCTCGGGTTTTCTCATTTTAAAATGTAAACTGTCAATTCACTTCATTTCCAATAGCATGGAAGAGTCTCAGATATTTGGCATTGCTCCTACAAGTAACAAAATTGGAATCTGTTTCTGGTAGATTTGCATTCTCTTCTTAGTTACCTGGAGACTGATTGATGAGAGGTCACCTTCAAGAAGACAGTTTTAGAAAATCGTTTTAATAAGCATGGGAAATGGCACCATTTGTGGCTCTTGCTCTCACAGTTGGGTGGGAGGGGACAGAAAGGAGTTAAATTTCATTTCCGGGTCTGAAATAAAAAGTGTCTCTTAGTAAAAGATAAAAGACAAGTTTCTTTCTCCTCTCCATTTCAGTTACCTGGTAAAAGAAATGAGGTAGGATAATATACTACATTCATTCTTAAAAGTCTTCAGAAAAAAAGTCAGTGAGTGTTTTTTCAGTGCCCCATTTTGTGTTTACAATGTCAAGCACCATAATATATTGACTTCCACAAAATAAGTGCATTAGATACATTTCTCACAGAAGTATCACTATACAAATATAGCAAGCCATATGTGCACAAAATTCTCAAGATCAACATAAATCCTATGTTTCACACTTATACATATCAATAAAATGGGGAAAAATATAGCAAGCCAAATTGGTATGTGTGCTTACATGTACAAAGCACATTTTCTGTAATTAAAAATATATCCTAATTTGGACACAAACTTCTTGGAGGATAACTTTAATGTGACTCAAATATATGGCAATATGGCCCATAGAATCTTTCTCTGGGGTTAAAAAGCTTGAATTCCATCTCTAATATTGATACTAGTCCCTCCAGATAGAGAAAAGATATGCACCTCACTGAGTGAATGTCTTTTAAATAATTACTTCTGTTTACTCGATTAAATCATAATATTTTTATCCCTAGAAGGATTGGAGCAATATAAAGTAAAATCCATATACATCACTGTTGACAACAAGACCAGTAAACTTATTTGAGATTTAATGCTGATCAAGTTGGACCACTCTCCCCTCCGTTCTTGCCTTTAACTCAAATGAAAATCCATATCTTACTTTCGATCTCTAAATGTAGCTCCTACCAGTTACATGCCACTGATAGCCTAAAGTTTTCTTTAAAGTTAGAAGATACCTTTCCAGATATTTTGTGTTTGAATCCAAACGAGAGCAACATGAAAATGAGAAAATAGTTTCGCCTACATTTTGTCAAAACTAGGTCATCAGTTACGAGTAGCAGACATATAAATTTAATCCAAGCAGATTTTATCCATTCTGGTATCCTAATGCAATGATTACTTACTTGATAGGCACAGCTTATCTGTGAGAAACAGAGCAATTGTGCTAGTTGTTTTTCTATTTCCCTTCTCCGTTATTAAAAACATGCTTTCCTTCCCAACCATCTTCTTTGAAAGCAGAATTCCTACAACTACCATCAATTGTAACAATTCATTTTGACAGCAAAAATATGTAACTTATATAAGCTAAGAATACATACACGTTGGTAAAGGTCCAAGATATTATAGCTCCTATTTTTTCAATTAGAGGCTGTTTTAAAAAGGACACGCCATTAACCATCTTAATCATTTGGTAGATAAAAAAAAAAAATCATCTCCAAAGGGTCACAGCAAAAAGTAAATAAAAATCATGCTACGCCTCCATGCAAACAGCTTTACTGAATGCCAAGTGGGTGATATTATAAATGTTCACTGGGCTATTTTATTCAGTATTATTGAAAAATCTCTAAATGCCAAACTTACATCTCTCCATGTCCAAATCTATCTCCTTCCCCAACCTCAGGCAACAAGCCATATTAATTATTTTTGTTTGTGTAAATACCAAAAAAAATTATATGTGAAGGTGATCCAGGTTCATTACATCCATAAATGACATTAGGTCTGGCAGATTATCATAACCTGGTATAAAGGGTTCGAATCTTAGAATCAAAGATGAAAGGAAAAATCTGAGAGCTAAATATGTCTTTTAAAAAATTGAAGCTTACCGTTTCAGTTTCTGTTTTCTCCAGGGATCTCCAAAGAATTGATGTGGCAGCTACTCCAACACACGTGCTACTGATCAATTCTGGCTTCTAGTCCAATCTCTTTCATAACAAAAGAGTGAGGAAAAACAAAAAACAGAAGAAAGGAAGGACAAAAGAAAATTGAGAAGAAGGGAGGAAGGAAGGAGAAAAGAGTAAAAAGAAAGCAAAGTAAAAGCAAGCCAAAAGAAAATGATGAAAGCAAAAAAATAAAATGAAATAAAATTCTTAAGATTACCTAACCACTACTATGATTTCCAACACAGTAGTGAGATGTCAGAGTGAAATCTGCAAGCTACTCTTCGCATACTGAATATTTCCGTTTCTAGAGGGTGGCATGCGCTCGCTCTCGCTCTCTCTCTCTCTCTCTCTCTCTCTCTCTCTCTCCCTCCCCCCTCTCTGATTAATGATGCATGGCTATGCCACAAGGTGTACATAGAGCTTGCTAAGCCTCACGCTTATGAGAAGGAAATCTCCTTTCTATTTAAAGGGTCATGTCACTGTCTTCTAATTCTGTGGTTGCACTCAACGTTGAGTTTGGAACAACACAGAACCTACTCGTGGAGACCTTGAGGAAGCTAGGTGCCCTCTGGTCTCTTACATTTGATAATGTAGCACAGTCTTCAGGACGATCCTTGTTCATAACTCCTCAGTTATATTCTAGGACTAAAGTGGACATTTTTCTGTGTGAAGGTGTCCCCTAGATAGTTCCCAGTAGGAGCAGTCAGAATCAGAGTGACCTGCTTAAGACAGTCTTGAATGCACAAACATCTAAAATCCTGACATTGAAATGAATGTCCTATTCCTTAGAAGATTTGGGAAGTATAACCCCCCTTTTGCTTTTAGTCTACCTACTCCTTGCTCTCTTCAGGATCCCTGTGACCATGATGTACAGGAAAGCTCCCACCTACTCCCAAAGTTTAGGAGCATTGTGTACAAACAAGCTGGGTTTTGGGGCAATGACCATATCCTCAGGCTCTTGAGCATGATGTTCTAAGGAATTTCTGAGCCTAGGATCTCCGGAGCACAGTGCCATACTATATTAGGTATCTAAAGCCTCACGCTCCCTTTATCAGAGGGTGATGAACAGGAACAATCTCTGAACATGAGTAACAACTCCTGATCAAAACAAGTAATTTACATAGGACATGAAGGAAAGAAAAAGAAAATGTTGCTGCAGGAGAAGCCTCCCACTAGTACATACTTGGGTGGTATATATTGCACAGTGCATTGAGGGTCTTCTGCTTCAAAACTCTTTCTCCACTACAATCTAAAACACATATGTTCTCAGAAAAACATGCACTGAATCTTGATTTAAAAATCCCGAAACACCTAAAAATATATTTAGAGTTAATGCTTTATGAGAACTACAAAGGTAGGAGTAGATCGCCAGAACAGGATATGACCAAAAACTAGAGAGACTCGAGGATTGAAAAGCTGAACTACCAAAACAAAGCATAATAGTTTTGTTCTACACTATCTAATGTTATAAAGAGAAGTTTTAAGCCAGAAAGGAAAAGAATAGGTGAAACAAAAATTAATATAAATTTGCATTAAATCAAATATGTCATGTTGACAATTGACTAATATACATTACCTGTACTTTGTCTTTTTAATCTACACTTGGTGTCCTAAGTGGCAATGTAGATGATTCTTTGTTCATTTAAAGAAATTTTGCAATTTGAAATTTCGTCTATCTATAGTTTTTTGTGGTACTCTCTCTACTTTTACAGTGTTAGTTCCACTTAACAAATGAATTGAATAGAGCTGGCGGGAAATGGGAGACGAAGAAGGGAGAGAGCTGGTGACTAGAGAAAGGGTGTCACCTCCTAGAAACTTGTTTTAGAATCTAGTTAAATGGGAAAAGTATTATGAAATTTTCTCAAATATAAGGCAACATATATGTGATAAAGATCTGAAACTGTCATATCTACTGCTTTAGCATTTCAAAGAGGAAGTCAGAGATCCTGAAGGGTTACAGTAAAAGATGAAATGTCAGTATGGTAGTAAGAGAAATATTCCAATAAGACAGTTGGGGATGGGCCTGTTAAGAATATCAGGACTTTAAAAATAAACAGAAAGATATTATTTGAATTTCTTAAAATTCACAAGTCTTGCTACTTTGTAGCACTTACCTCTTCATGACTTCATTTCCCTCAATCCAGTCTTAACCAAATAATCCTTGAATGTAAGCATTTTAAGTCCCCTTTGAAAAACATTTTTGTTTGAATTTTCATCCTTCTTTCCCCCAGGAATTCATTGGAATCAATAATCATGTAGTTTGAAATGAAACCCACAAAAATGAAATTTCCTGACCTAGACTACTTTTGTCTTTTCTATTTAGGTCGAGAAAAGCCAACGCCTGATTAGAACCAAAGAAATGCTACTGTAGGAATCTCTTAAATGTCAATATAAATTGGTCAAATAATAGCGTAAAAGAGCTGAGTAATGAAATAGTCTAAGATCTCACGTTAAAAGTAAAGTAAGAGAGAAGAGGCATAGCTCAAATCTCACGGTAAGTTAATAATAAAGCAGAGACCCCAGCTCAGACTTCTTGAACCTTAGGACAATCATTCCCACCTGACCAATAACTGACCATGTCTATAAAATGTAGGATTTAATGGCAGTCACATTAATTGGAGCAAGGTTACCTCTTGTGTAGTTAGAAAGGAAAGGTCTCTATGGACTCAAAAGCTCTGCCTTTATATATAAAAGGGGAAGACATTGCGATTCAAGCAAATCTACTTTATTTTCCCCATTTTATTGACATGTATACGTGCAATACATAAAATTTACATTGATTTTTAGTGTTTTGTGCACACACATATCGTGGCATTGTTACAAATCCTTCCCTTCTCTCTTTTCTACCCTCCTACTCCCTTCCTCTCCTCTCCATCTCCCATGATTCCCCACCTCAAGTTCTATGAAATAATTGTGATCTGGGTTTCTCATATCAGAGAAACCATTCGATATTTCTTTTCACTTTCTACTTCTGACTCACTTCACTAAGCATGATGGTCTCAAGTTGTCTCCATTTACCTAAAAAAGCCTCCAACCTATCTGTCTTTATAGAGGAGTAGTATTCCATTGTGTATTTTTGAGTCAGGGTCTCCCTCTGTAGTCCAGGCTAGTGTTGAGCTCACTCTGTAGCCGAGGCTGGCCTCAAATTCACAGCAGGTCTCCTGACTTAACTTCCTAAGTACTAGGATTACAGGCATGTGCCACTATGTCCAGCTTGTGAGTGCTGGGGAAGAAAACTCAGGGCCTTGTGCATACTAGGCAAGTATTCTAAACACTGTGCTATTCTACCAGCCCTTAAATCTACTTTTAAATAGGTCAAGCACGCTAGAAGTAAGAATAGAGATATAGATCATTCTTTTATTTTTTATTTTAGTATTATTCTGAAATTTATATTAAAGTGGAAATAAAAGTTTGAGCTTTTATTATTGATCTGAAGAGAAATTTTTCTTTTTAATAAATGTTAACTATTAACCTTATGATTCTAAAATTACTGTTTCAGTTTTGTATTTTTGTCATGCTGCACATACAATATTACGTAACACAGTGTTATAGTTTGGATCTGGAATGTCCCCAAAGGGCTTCATATACTTGGATGTCGTAGAGTATCTATGGACCTATGGCTGTTAAGAGGTATGGCTTGGTCAGAAGGGGCTGAACACTAGGGCTTGGCCTGGAAGGGGTGAATTACTGGGGCAAGACCTGGGCGAGTATGTGCTGGTTTCACCCCTCCTCTCTCATTGGCTTCCTGTATACTATACGGTGCATAGCAACCTTCCTGCTGTGCCAGTGCCATGTGGTTCTAGCATTGTCAGCCACCCATGAAAGACTGAGACTGAGATAAAATAAATCCTTCCTCCTTTCATTTGTGGATGTTGAGTATTCTGTTGAAGCAACAAAAAGGTAACTAAGACAGAAATGGATACCAGAGAAGTGGGGTCATTGCTGTAAGTTACCTATCCAGCAACATGGTTTAGAAGCCTTTGGTACTGGTTTTCAGGAGAATTTTGGAAAGGTTTGAAGATGCTGCCTAGAGAAGTTTTAGAATGCGAGCCAAGCTCGATGGGGCATTCTAGTCAGAGCTCAGAAGACCACAATGTCAAGAGAAATGCCGATTGTAGAGATTGGGCTCAAGAAGTTTCAGGTAGGAAGACTTTATTGGTGATTGGTCTAGAAACTATGCATACTATGCTCTGAGGAAAAAGTGTGTCCGCATTCTGTTCCTTTCACGAGAATGCCTAAAACTGACATTAAGGTTGGTAGACTTCGTAAGTTGGCAGAGGATATTTCAAGGCATCACAATGATGAAGTAAAATGAGCGCTATTTGCAAGTTTTAGCCAGCACTACAGTGAAAAGTCAGAAAAAGAGGCACAGGAAAGAAAGGAGGTAAAAAGTTTGCAGCCTCATGAGAAAGAAAGTGACTCCAAAGTAGGGAAAGCAGAGTGCATTGTTGTTGAGGAGACTAACATAAAAAACAAGCCAAATGCTTGGAATCACAACTGTAGAAAGGATGCCAGGAGGGCGCCTCGGAATCAGCAAGACCCCACCCATTACCAATTAAAGGGTGGCAAAGCAGAAATCTTTGCTTTAAAAAGAGTCGCCCCAGGACATCCTGCAGGGCAAAGCAAGAAAGGAAATCCCCAGGAGTTCACCCACTTAACAACTCAGAGGTTCAGCAGACTACTGCTAACCCCACAGCAGACCTTGACATCATCCACATGGTGTTGGCTTCACGGGCACTCAGAATAAAAGAATTGTGAGATCATGGAGACTTTAACCCAGATTTCAGAGGAAGGCCTTGGAAGCCAGAAAGTGTGCCCCTGGGAGTAAAGTGGATGAAGTTGTGAAGGAGAAGCTTAAAATTCAGTAGTGACCCCAGAAATTTAGAGATGCCAGGGATGCGAATCATCTACAGAGGAAAGTCACAGGCTGAAAGCAGAACCGGCACAAAAGAGCAGCCAAAGGCATGAAGCCTGCAGCTAAAGACAATACTGTAGGAATGGGGTCACTCAAGCCCATTGGACCTCACATCTCACCACCCTTTGCTGGAAGTGTTGGACACAGAACTACAGAATTTAATGAAGCTGCTAAAAATATACCTTGAGTGTCAGAGGAGACTTGAATGTTTTAGCGGTTCTGGAACTGTCAAGATTTTGAAAACTTTTGCAGAAAGACTAAATGAATTTTGCATAACGAGGTGGACGTGAGTCTTTCAGGGGCCAGGGACGGAATGTTATAATTTGGATCTGAAGTGTCCCTAAAAAGCCTCATGCATTTGGGTGTTGTGGAGTACCTATGAAACCATGTGCTGCTAAGAAGTGGGGCCTGGTCAAGAGGGACAGAACACTGGGATTTTATCTTGAAAGGGAGGAATTATTCGGGGACCCAGGAGGGTATGAACTAGGTCCACCCTTCTTGCCTTAGGTGGCTTCCTTTCTGCCATGCTGCGAACATCTTTCCAGTTATGCCTCTGCCGCACGCTTCTTACCATTGTCTTCTGCCCATGGATGGACTCAGACCTTCTGAAAATGTCAGCTAAAATAAATCTTTCCTCCCTTAATTTGTGGATTTTAGGTATACTGTATCAGCAACAAAAAAAGAATTAACGCACAGGATAGATTATGATTAACATAGCAATTCAAACTTTTTCATACTATCATACCTATAATTTAAATACTAAGGATTTTTCATATTCTAATTTCTCAATATATTGAATGCTTTACAGACGTGCTTTAATCACAAGTAGCATTTGTTTTTCACTTTCTAATCCACAAAGTATTTTATGTTTTGCTGTGCAAATACACAGAATTAACATATCAGAATCAATGAAGTACTAGAATGCTGTAATTAAGACATTAAAATGCATTTTAAAATCAACTATTCAAATTATTTTTAAGGACAATTGTAGGATAATTAACAAGTTAGATTGATTCTTTCTTTATGTAAAATAATTTTATTCTATGAAGGAAGAGTATTTTATTACTGAAGAGTTAGCCAAGTGCCAGGCACTGTGCTAGGTGAATTAAGTTCAGTATTTTAGTTATTCATCAAGCAATTAGTGTTTTAGGTACTATCTTGCCCCTTTTTAGTTGAAAATGCAGGTTCAGAAAGTAACTTTCTCCAATCTGCACAGCTTTGTTGTCAAGAAACATGGAGTGTTGATTTGGATTCTTGAAATTAAGAAGATTTTAATGTAGAAAATATCACTGCCAGTCTTAAGGCTGTAGTGATGCCTATTAGCAAACTATAATATTGCAATTGAATTCTCTTCAGTAATATGAATACACCAAAGGAAGAACTTATAGGTGTATATTTAAGAGATTTAAAGCACTGAGAGCAAAGGCCCCAGTCTTAGGATGATGCAATTGTGTTGACATTAGTTGGATGCCATTTTCAGAAAATTCCTACATAGTTTTAAATAGGCTGCAAAATATTTGTCAATATCATAGTTTCAAGATTTGCCAAACAAACCAGAAGCCCAACTCTTTTGTTTCTTGCAAAGTTTTTACTTCTATCTAGCACCGGTATGCTTTGACTTTTCTTGGTGACCCCTGAATTGAGTATGGGAAGTATAGGAACACAGATTTCACCTCATACACCTCTCCTGAGTCCAAACAAACAAAATAGACAGGGTGCATGAAGAGTTATTGCTATCTCAGAAAAATAGCTCAGTGCTCAAAGGCAAATGCCAGCTTATTCAAGATCATGAACATTTGAAAAACCAATAAAGTTTAATTTTTAATTTAATTTTTATACTTTATCTAGAAAATAATGGTAGAGATCAATGGTTCTGAACATAGTGTCCAAAATAAGAAATAATGGTGTCATCAGGTATTAGGGCAAGTTTGTATCCTGAGAGAAGCTGAATTCATTGCTAGAAAAGCATTCAGAAAATACCACACTAAAAGTCTGAGTTTACATATAAATGAGCATTAATTTCCCAATGAAAAATGATACTCAAGAGAACACAGACTAGGGGTGCTGTTTAGATCTAAGTGAACATACCAGAATTTGAGGTAGGAGTGGTTATGTTGTTATTATTTTGAGGGCTTATACTTGGCAATAAGCAGTTAGATTATCTACTACTATACCAGACCTTTGGTGATAGAGGATTCAAGAGAAGCCCATAAAAGCTACTTCATACCATTTCTATTCAGGCCTGCACATTTAGACCAGACACTAGAGAAAAAGAAATACCTTTTTTCATTGGCATATCATAAGCTTCTTATTGCACACAATACAATCAATACTCAATGCAAATGTTACTACCCCTTCACAAGTCCACTGGCGTATATGATGCCACCTGTCTAAAAAGCCAGTATTTCACAATTATTCCTTTTAGATTCTCCCCTTCTGTGTCCCTTTGTATAAACAAACTCTGAAGGTTAAATGCATAGCCTCAGGTTTCTTACTTAAGTCTTGTAAGTCTCTCAAGTAAATCTATTCTCAGTGGAGACATCGAACATTTTAGGGCAATTAACAGGAAAGACAGCAGAGGAGGAATGGAGTCATGAGAATGTCTTCTGCTCACATCATAAATTTATAGAGTACTGGAAATAAAAAGAATATTTTTTCTCCCCCCCCCCCATTTTATTGATATGTATATGTGCAAAATTTAAGGTTTACATCGGAGTTGAGCCTTTTGTGCACATATGTATCTTGTCAAGGTGACAAGGGCTTTCCCACTCTCCTTCTGTCCCTCCCCCTCCCCTCCCCTCCCTCCCTCCTCCCCCACCCTACCCCCGTGTTACACTCTGTTTTTCAAGTTCCATATTCTTGGGCATGAGTTTTCACTGGTGGCCCATGAATGGACATCAGATGACACTTGAATTCTTGAAAACACTCAATGATTGATTGTGTGCACGCATGTGTAAGTTTTTCTTGGAAGAAATTTTACAGGTTTTTTTCATCAGATTCATAAAAGGATTTAGGACAAAACACAAGAAGAAGTATTGGAATAACAGGCATTGCCAGCTTTGACTGTGTGCTATCAGGAAGTGGAACATCCCGGAAGAGGCTGGCAATGAGGCTTTCAGATAGTAAACTCCTGTATGGTTACAAACCACTATCTGCCTGACTTCCGCATTTTACAGATGATGAAGCTGAAGTCAAGGGAGCCATAAATCTTGTCAAATATAGCAGTTAATCACAATGAGTTCAGTGGGAACTATTTTGAAAGATGTTCTCTCACCTTTTCCTAATGTTTATTTCTGAAGGTGACTGTCAACAGTAAAGTGGGCATCTGTGTGATGGGTTCAAACACAAACTGTTTTTTTTTTTTTTTCAGATTTGGCTGAAGGCAGGAGAGGAGAGATAATAAAAATGAAAAAATATTGACTCTAAAAGCTGTAGCCATTATATTTGATGCTATTTGAAGGAAAATATCTTTCACTTAAATAGTCTCTGAAATCGTATACATTTTTCCCATTTTGTTGATATGTATATATGAAAAACACAATATTTACATTGAACTTGAGTATTTTGTGCATATATATATGTATGTATATCATGTCAAAATTACAAACCCTTCTCCTCTCCGTTTTGACCCTCTCATACCGTCCCCATTAGTTCCCACTATGCCCTCCCATTAGGTTCTACAAAATGACTGTATTCTGGGTGTCTCATGTTAGAGAAGTCACTCAATATTTAACCTTCTGCATCTGACTTACTTCACTGAACATGATGGTCTCAAGTTGCTGCCATTTGCCTACAAAAGCTTCAAATCTATCTGTCCTTATAGACAAGCAATATTCCATTGTGCATAAAAATTTTGAATGTATGGATGCAGATGTGCAAATATATATGATTGTGCATGTGTATTTTATTAGAGAAATATTCCATACTTGTCACAAGCATCTTCAGAACTAATTCCCCAAGACAGTGTAAAAATTACTGGTATCACTTTTCAGTTAAAGAAAATGAGGCTTCGAAAGAAGGGATTTGCTCGTGATTTTTGTTTCTACTAAGAGAAACAAATTAGACTGGAACCCAATGTTTGTTGTTATTTCAGCCTTATTTGAAATGCTCTAAGAATTCCTTCAATCACCTTAGTCCTCTTACTAGATTATGGTCATGATCTTGTTTGACATTTGCCAAAAAGATCTGATCAAGTTTACTCAAAACTAGGAACACTGTAGACTAAATACAGAAAAGCGTGAGATATATCTTAGGAATACAAGTCTTTTGATCTCTACATAATTGAGCTGATGTATTTTCAAGCACCTCTGGGCCCTGTAGCTAAAGTACAGGTTTAAGCCTCAAGTTAGGCTTTCATAGGCCCTTGAAAATTGACTTTATTTAATTTAGACACAAGGGGACAAATTAAAGATTATTAAATAAATTATCAAGTTTCCAGGAAAGACAAGAAAATGGGCGTACCTGCTACCATAGTGAGGATAATTAAGCCAACTACAAACTTTAGTCATAGCATGGGATTACTCTAGCTGAAACACTACTGTGTTTATCATCTACCAGTCAATACTTAATGATGCTAAGGACTTGATGTGACAGTTTGTCCAGATTCCTTAAAAAGAACCCCATGCCATAATGAGGTCAAGATGGCAGCTGAGTAACAGAGCTGCACAATGTCTCCTCATCAGCCCACTTAAAAAGTCAAGAATTTAGTCATAAAACAAGTGTTCAATGTAGCTAGGACAGGGAGAAGCACTCCCAACAACTGAAAGGAGGCCAGGGGAAGGACAGAAATCCTGAAGGAACATTAAAAGTAGAGAAAAAAATCCCCAGCAGCCCAGGAAGCTGCCCTACATGGGCTGCAAATAGCTGGGAGTGGCAGGCACGTGCAGATGAACAAAAGCCTGTGTGAAGCCCAGAACATCTGGCTGAGGTAGGAGAGGAAGAAGCACCACAAGAATTAACTACAGGCTGCAGAAAGGTAAGAAATCCTGAAGATATATCAGAAGTGGAGAAAAACAGCAGCCAACTTGCATTGGTCCTGAGCCACTGGCATCCACAGATCACAGGTGAAGGAAAACCCAGAGGCCGGAACCTCAGTCTGAGGTAAGCACAAATCTGGGAAAGGTAGGAATTATTGGCAGACGGCATCCCCAGCCTCTAAAAAACAAGCCTGTGGGTAGTATATAATACAAATGCAGTGTGCACTCCCCCTTGAAAAGGCATCCTGAGACTTCTGGTCAAGATGGTGGCCTAATAACAGAGCTGCACAATGTCTCCTCATCGACTAACTTATTTCCAAGGGTGGAGAGCCTGCCCCGTGGGAGGGAAGCCAGGACAGACAGGAGAGGTTTCCTGTGGGGGCAGGGGTGAACAAGATACCTCAAAAGCCATCAGACACTCAGGTCCCAACTCACTGCCTACTCCCAGCACAGAACTAAGAAGAATCGTGGCTCCCCACACACACCCTAATAGCCATTCAAAGAAACTTCTTAGCTAAGCCTCTAAAGTGAAGTCCCTCAAAACCAGAAACAAGGGAATAAGACAGGGAAAAAGGGCACCCACAGAGATGACTGAGACCCCGGAAACTAATGTCATGGGCCCTGAAATAGTGGAACTCACAGGGAAGGAAGTCAAAAGCAAACAAATGAGTAAAACAATCAGTTCAAACAAAACATTCTTTAAAAAATACAAGTGTTGATCAGCAGGCTTAAAGAGGATCTAACTAAGCAAATAATGGTGCTAGTGGAGACAAAGCTCACTGAGCATACTGAAGCCACAAATAAAAGTTGGCTGAGGTAGATAAAGAAATGCAAGATATGAAGGAACATTTTAGTAGAGAAGTAGAAAATCTAAAAAGAAATCTAGATGAATTCAACCAATCCCTTTATTGGGATATTCACCAAAAGTTTTTTTTTTCCATATTGTCCTATATCTTTGTTGTTATTGTTACACCTGGCCTTACCCACCAGTTCCCATTAGAAAATAGTATCAAGATCTAACTATTGTGAACCCATTAGAGGAATAGGAAGCTGAGGTAGAGTGGTGACTTAAGTGAAATGACTTAGGTGCGGAAGATTAATATTGTTAAACACTGTATGGTTTCTCAGACTTGGAAAACCCAGAACACAGACATTCTTTGGAACCATACAAAGTGATAGCCGGAGCCGGGGGAAGGGACAGGGAGGGGGCGAGAGGGTAGAAAATGGGAAGGGATTGTAAAGTCGATGTGACACATAAATGTACGAAACACCCAAATTTCATTGTAAATACTATGTATTACATCTGTATATTAACAAAAATAATGGGGCAAAAATAATAATAAAATAAAATTTTACCGCAAATATCAAAGCTAAAGAAAAAAGAAATCTAGATGAAATTGAGAGCATGAAAATTATATGTAACAACAGGGAAAGATGACTTAGATATTGTGAAGATAAGGCTGAGGAAACAAGTAACATAATTAGGCATGACCCCAAGTTTAGAAATGAGCAAAGTAGCTGGGTACAGCAGCTGATGGATGATTCAAAGAGAACCAAACTCAGAATTTTGGGTGTGGGAGAAAGAGCAGAAAACAGTACCAAAGGTATGAAGAATTTATTTACAGCAATGGTGCAAACAATTTTCTCTAATCCAAGAAAAGAAATTAACTTCCAGGAACAAGAAGCTTATAGAACACCAAATAACCTCAACCAGCAACAAGACTTGCCACACCATATCATAATCAAACCACAGAAATATAACATAAAAAGAGAATATTAAAAGCAGAAAGAGAAAAACAGACATTATTCTACCAGGGCAAACCTATTCGAATTACCGCAGATTTCTCAAGGCAAACTTTAAAGTATAGAAGATCCTGGAGCAAGATATTTCAGTCTTTAATAGACAGCAAGAATCAACCCAGGTTGGTATATCCAGCAAAATTATCCCTGATAACTGAAAAAGAAGAAAAACATTTTCATGACCAAGAATCCTCTAAAAAATTTGCAACCACTAACCCAGCATTGCAGAAATTACTTGGAGGAATCTTTGAGAGAAGCAGAGAGGCAAACATGAAGGAAAGAAAACATCTAAAGAGAAATTGTAACAAAAAAGTAGATTGGTATTTGAATCATTTGATATTCTAAAACAGTACCAACTGTGTTGTAAAATATGTGACTCTTTCCCCAAAATTATTATTTTCAGTAGTATATCAGTTTATAAACATAATAATTATATTCAACATGGGCAATTGGTATAAAATCTTTAAAAACATGTATGCATGAAGTTAGGGATGAATAAATAGGTAAAAGGATAAACCAAATCTGGCAAAATGTTAATAATTAGTGAAATGTGAGTAAACAATTTATGAAAGTTTAAAAAATTGAAATAACTAAGCATACCTATCTATTGCTTTAACTGTAACGTATTTATGTGATACAGATTTAAGTTTATTTAATGTAGCAAATTAATGTACTCTTGAGCTTGTTTAATGTAGCAATTCACTCTTGATGCTGAGTGTAAGTTCATCCTCTAAGAGAGGCAGAAGGATAAGCAGCACCAAAAAAAATGGAGGAAAATAAACATCTAAAACAAAGTGTAACAAAAAATAGATTGGCATTTAAATTATTTGATTAATATACTTCTAAAACAGTACTAGCTCTTTTATAAAATCTGTCAAATCTTCTCACATCATTATTATATTAGCTTGCAAAACAGAATAATTACATACAAAATTGGGGAATTGATTTAAAAATCTTTAAAAAAATATGTATGCATGAATATATGGATGGATAGGTAGTTAAAACTATAAACCAAATCTAGCAAAATGTTAGTAATTAGTGAAATATGAGTAAACAAGCTATGAAAGCTAAAAAATTCTGAAATAACTAAGTATGCCATCATATCTGTTACTTTAAGTATATTTATGTGCTATGGATTTAAGTTCATTTAATGTAGCAATGTGATATAGTCTTAAGTTCATTTGTTGTGGCAACTCACTCAGTCTTTGATGTAAGTTTATCTAAACAAGACTGATTGATGTAATAACCTTTTGAATGTACAAACATGTACCTGCCAGTACTCAGCTAAGGCATTTGAAACATAACTTTTCTTTTTCTTTCTTATATTTACTAGCCTTATGAATTACATGTTTTTAGTTCTTTTCTTATGTGGACTGGTGGATGAGGCCAGGTTAAAGAATCTCAACAAAGATATAGCAATATATAGAAAAAAGAACTTTTGGCAAATATCCCAATAAAGGGATCTGCTGGACTCAGAGAAGAGGCATCAAGATTTGACCACGGCAGCCCATTCTAGGGGTAGGAAGTTGAGCTAAAGAATGGTGATTTGAGTGAAATGAGTAAGACTCAGAAGATTAAATATGTAAAGTATTGTATGGTTTCTCTGATTTGGGAAACCCAGAATACAGGCATTCTATAGAACCACATGGTGTGATAGTGAGACTTGGGGAATAGAGACAGGGAGAGTGTGGGAGGACCAAAAATGGGAAGGGATTATAAAGTTGATGTGATATATATGGGCACAAAATACTCAAGTTCATTGTGAACATAATGTATTGCACATATATCTTAATAAAAACGGTGGGGAAAAATAAAAAAGAGAATTCTAAATTCAGAAGAAAAAAAAAGAATCCCATGACTTGGCCACAATCATTTTCAGAAGATCCTATTTTTTCATTTGGCTCTAGCACCAAATTCTTTTCTTCTACCTCAAGTATCACGATTTATTTGCTTGATCAAACCTGACTAACTTCCCTGTATACCTGCTGCAAATAAGCAAATAAGGTATGTATGTGTGTCTTTGTGTGTTTGCATAAACTATAGTTTGTAGTTTCTAGACTTGACAGCACACGAAGCCAACTACAAAGGGATTTGATGGAGTGTTTCAGGACTCCACATAGAATACTGTCCTTGGGAGTAAGTACTGCCCAATTTTGTTACACTGCAACATATGAAGGAGGCTGGGATTAGAGCGTCTTAAAATCAAAAATGGACTCACGGACAGTGCTTGGGATATTGTAAAGTCATTTACCTTCATAATAAATCTTCATGTTGCAATTCCTGTTGCTCTAGACAGTCTCCACATTTGCATGTCCCAATAGAAAACTATGTCAGAAGTTTGTAAGAGCTAAAAGGCAGGACACTTCTATCTCAGGAATGGCTGGCATATGTACATATGCATCAATTCACTCAGGTTGAATGTAATTATTATGTCATAAACATATACCAATAAAAATATTATTCAACATTGCCATGGAGTTTCTAGTCAAATGTAGTAGGCAAGACAACAGAAAGAAAGCCATTGGAATTATTGATTTGCATGTGTTGAACCATCCCTGCATGTCTGGAATAAACACTACTTGGTCATGGTATATAATCTTCTTTATGATTTGCTGCTTTCTTTTGGCAAGAATTTTACTGAGTCTTTTAGCATCTATATTTATTAGGGATTTTACCCTGTAGTTTTCATTTTATGTTGCGTATCTGGTTTTAGATTTAAAGTTATGTTTGCTTTGAGAAATGATTTGGACAATTTTCTTTCTTGAGAAAGTTTGGTTAGCATTGGTATTAAATCTTCCCTGAATTTTTTATGGAATTCTGAGGGGAATCCGTCACATCCTGGACTCTTCTTGGTTGGAAGTGTTTTTATTACTTTCTCAATTTCATAAGTGAATTATTACCTATTTAGGTGTTTAATTTCTTCTTTCAGTTTTGGTGGTTGATAAATGTTTAGAAACTCGTCTATTACTTTTAGATTTTTGAATTTATTAGCGTGTAAATGTTCTAAGTAAGTTCTTATGGTGCTTTAAATTTCCATGTTATCTGTTGTAATTTCACCTCTTTCTTTCCTAATGGTACTGATGTAGGCTTTCGCTTTTCTTTTGTTGTGAGTTTAGCAAGGGAGTTGTCAATACTATTTATCTTTTTAAAAAAATCCCAACTTTTTGTTTTATTTATATTTTTGTATTTTTTTAGTTTCTATTTCATTAATTTCTTCTCTGGTCTTTATAACTTCTTTCCATCTGACAGCTTTAGGGTTGGCTTGTTCTTGTTTTTCTAGAGCCTTGAGCTTTGTGGTTAAATTATTTCTTTGGGCTTCCTCAGTTCTTTTTAATGTGTGCATTTGTGAAAATGAATTTCCCACCTAACACTGACTTTATTGTGTCCCAGGGTTTGTGTTATGGTTTGCTATCATTGTCATTTGTCTCTGTGAGCTATCTTATTTCTTCCATTTCTTCTTCTGAAACCCAGTGTTCATTTAGAAAAGTATTGTTCAGTTTCTTTTTCTTTTTTTTTTTTTGAGTTGTATCTTTTGTTTGTGTTAGAGTTGATTTCTAGTTTTATTCCACTATGATCTGACAGGGTACATGGATTATATAAATTGTTTTATATCTGCTTTAGCTTGTTTTGTGGCCTAGAATGTGGTTTATTTTGGAGAATGTTCCTTGGGAAGCTGAGAAGAATATATATGTTGTTGTTGCTGGGTTATAAGCTTTGTATGTGTCTGTAAGATCCATTTCTTCTGTAATGTAGTTCAGATCTGCTATGTCTTTGTTGATTTTGTCTGTCGTTGACCTGTCTTCTTGGGAGAGAGAAGTATAAATCCTCCAAGTATTATATAATTGGATTTTATCTATTTTTTTGAAGTGACCTCCTGTGTCTTTTTTCATCAGTTTTGGCTTAAAATCCCCTGGGGTTTTTTGTTTTGTTTTGTTGTTGTTTTGTTTTTGTCTGCCACCTGAGTAGAATATTGACCTCCAGCCTTTCACTTTGAGTCTATGTTCATCTCCATGTTTAAAATGTGTTTTCTTCCAAACAACATATGGTTGAATTGTAATTTTTAATCCAGTTAGCCAACCTATGTCTTTTGACTGGTGAATTGAAGCCTTTAACACCTAACATTATAATTGATATTTGAGTCCTAGATCCTGTCATTTTGTCACCCTATGAATATTCAATTCTCTTTTTTACTTATTTTTATATGTTCTCTTTATTAAAGATAAACCTTCCACTGTGTTCTTTGTTGAGGTTGTTCTCTGATAACCTATCTAGCAGACCTTTGACAATTTCTTGTAGTGCTGGCTTGGTTGTCATAAATTTCTACAAGATTTTTTTGTCACAGAAAGTTTTTTGTTTCATTGTCCAATTTGAATAATGTTTTTGCTGGGTACAGGAGTTTTTGTTAACAGTATCTTTTAGGAATTTGAAGACTTCACTCCAGGCTCTTCTGGCCTGTAGAATTTGTGTTAAGAAATCCACTGTACCCTCATAAGTTTGCCTTGATATGTAACTTGCTTTTTTATTTTTTTTCTTATAGCTTTCAGAATTCTCTTTTTACATTGGATCTCAGTGAGTTTTATTATAATGTGTCTAGAGGATCTTCTGTTTTGGTTGTATCCAGTGGGTGTGTGATATGTCGCCGTTACTTGTATGTCTTTTTCATTTTCTATGTATGAGAGGCTTTCTCTTATGACTTCAATATATAGGTTTCTCAGTCCTTTAGTATGGATTTTTGTTTTTTCTTATATTACTGCTATTCTGAGATTAAGTTTTTTTGAGTCTTCTATACTCTGTTGTATTCCATTTCCCTGTTGACACTGAATTATTTCATGGTCGCTAACAGTCTGGACCATTATTTTGGTCTTGTTTTCTAAATCAGAAGTTCTCTCCTCATTTTCTGTCATTTTGTTCCTGAGACTTTCTATGGTTGTTTTCATCTCTTGATGCTCTTACGTTATCTTTTCATGATTTTTGGAATTCTTTAGTGAATTTATCATTCATTTTCTATATTCACTTCTGTATCTCTGGTATTTTTTTATTTTCTTTTCTTTTCTTCTTAATTCCTTTGGCTAAGTCTTTTTAAAATTCTTTAAGTATTTTGTGTTGTTTGTTGTCTGAATCTATCATGCATTCTTCCAACAGGTTGAATATCTTTTCCAAAGTTTAGGAATTTTGGATCTTCTGGTTCTATCTGGGTCTCCCTTGGAGAGCTGTGGCTTTCTGGGGGATCTTGCCCTTTTGTTTTCTCGTCTTGCTGTTGAGTCTTTCTTTGACTTGTTGTCATGGCCTTTTAAGCAATTTCTGTATTCTGGTAGTGGACAGTGTTGTTCTGTGGGTGTGCAATATGCTGATAGAGTCACTTAGGTAGAGTTCTTAGTTACAGCTCACTACTTTTGACTCTCAAATCTGACAGTTGCTACTTGGTCCACTTTAGAATGCTTTTTCTGCTGTGTGTGAAGGTGTCAGTCCTGGCACCCTCTCACCACTAGGTGGGTTGTGCAGGATTGTGGATGGCACAATGTAGAGCATAGAGCAGGGATACCCCCTGTACTTTTTATGTAAAGTATCCATTGGGCACTGCATCACTTAATATGATAGCATACTGTACATCACTGTTCCTGAAGAAATTTTTGAATGGCTGAGCACTGTTTCCAGCCAGTTCCAGCAGCTTTTAGTGGGTGCTTCCTCCATAAGCAGTCTGTATCAGTAGTGCCATGGGCCAGTCAAGTCCTCTGGTGCAAGGGTCCAGGTTCTGTCTCTGGTGGCGGCAGCGGCAGTTATGAGCATGGCTGCCTGGGAACCTCCAAGGGGCTCCAGCAGTAGATATCGCTTAGGCCCAGCTGCAGTGGGCTCCATGGTGACAGCAGGGGTCTGTGCATGGATACCTGAAATAACTCCAGGCTGCCTCCTTTCCAATTTAATTCTCAAAATTTCAGTCAGAGAAATAAGGTAAGAGAATGAATTTAAAAGGACTTGAGTAGGAAAGGCAGAAGTTAAATTATTCTAATTTGCTATTGATGTTATTATTTGTTAGAAGACTTCCCAAAATGCCACTAGGAGCCTTTTACAACTGGTTACAAAATTTAGTAAAATGATAGAAAATAGAATCAATCCACAAAAGTTAATTGCACATCTGCATACAAATAATGAAAAAATAAAGAAATAGAAAAATAACTTCAATCATGACAGGATAAAAATATGAAATACTAGGAATCAACTTAGCCAAGGAGGTGAAAGGGCTACATAGTATAGTAATACATGCATACACATGCTGATAGCTGCACAATTTCCATTTGCTAAACTGTAAAAAAAAAAAAAGCTTAAATACCAATCAACAAATGAATAAAGAATATGTGCCATATATATATTTATACACACACACACACACACACACACACACACACACACACACACACACAGTGGAATGCTACCTAGCTATAAAGAAGAATGAAATTATGTCACTTACAAAAAATTGATAAAACTAAAATCCATCCCATCAAGTGAAATTACCCAGATTCAGAAAGTTAATATGATGTGATTTTGCATACCAGAAGCCAAAAAAGATGCATTAATAAAGAATTAAAATAAATGAAATGGAGCAGGAAAGAAGAAGGTATACTTCAGACGGGGAAAGGAGCAAACTGGAGTGAGAGAGAAAGAAAGGCGAGCAGATTGAAATTGCACAGGAAAAATATTCAGCATCACTTGCCACCAAAATACATGAACGCAGACAAGAAAAAGATGCCACTTCTTCCTCCTTAGGATGATTATAATTACAAAGACTGAAATTACAAGTGTTATCTCAGATATGGCATAATTTCAACTCTTATGTATTACTTATGTGACACTTTAAAATGTCATAGCTATTTTAGAAAATAGCTTGGCAAAGCCGCGAATGTTTAAACACAGTTTAAGACATAGAATCCAGCAATTTCATTTTATGGATACACTCGACAGAAATAAAAACTTGAATCAATATAAAAACATACTGCAAATGTTCACAGCAGTCTTATTTCTGGTAGC
This sequence comes from Ctenodactylus gundi, assembly GCA_004027205.1. Classification (NCBI taxonomy): domain Eukaryota; kingdom Metazoa; phylum Chordata; class Mammalia; order Rodentia; family Ctenodactylidae; genus Ctenodactylus; species Ctenodactylus gundi. The sequence continues at coordinate 22,160 of PVKB01001437.1, read as the reverse complement.
TCAGAAATAAAAGAAAACAAATACGCATAAACTGTTGAGTGAATAAAAATGTGTTCGCATAATGGAATATTATTTGACAATATAAAATAATGAAGTAATAGTGCACACTATTGTGTGGAAAATGTTATAAAAGTCAAACAATCCCATTTTTATAGCCATACATAGTATTGTTCTATTTATATGGAATTGTAAAAATGGATGGATCTATAAAGCCTGAAGTTGTATTACTCATTGTCTAAGAATGTAGAAGAAAAATGGGGATCCACTGGTGTTATTTGTAAAATTCTAGAAATACAAATTTTATTTAAAATTTGATTATAGTGATAGAATTATGCCACTCTCTAATTGTAGCAAAATATTGAACCATATTCTCCAACTAGGTGAGGTTTATAGCATATGAAGACCAGATTTGGTTTTCATGTCATACTTACCAATTCTTAGTCTTAATTTCTTGATACATCTCAGAAAATTTAAAAGATCCTCAAAATATACTGATTCTCTGTACCTTTATTAGGTCAGAGGTAGGACACAGGGTAGAAAATCAGTGTACTCTGATTTGCAGCTATCCCAACAGCCTCAGTCCTTCAAGAATACTTGCTTTATTCAAAATTCTGCTCAGATATGGAGAATGTTGCTCATAAACTTTTCATTATTCACTCTAGCTCACATGAGTCTTCACTCTCTGTACTTTTCATCCATCTTTTCTTCTTCCTTCCTCAACATTTCAACTTTGCATAATTTTCACATGCAGCACTCAATTAATTATTCCTGCTTAATTTTCCCCATTAGTTTCTCTTTTTCCCTCACTGTGCTTTGGAATAAGGGTCAGCCATTATTTTCTCCCCATCATTATTTATGAAGCTGAACATCCAGTGTCTTGTTTCTAAATGTAGACAGAAAACTCATGCTTTTACAATTTCCTTACAAATATGGTATTATCTATGGGTTGGCCCATACATATTCTTTAGCAAATTGAAGAAGTTTCTTTTATTTCAATTTTATTAATTTTTTTATAGAGACAGGGTCTCAATCTGCAGTTCAGGCTGAAGCTGAACTCATATAATGCAGACTAGTCTTAAAGACATGACAATCCTCCTGCCTTGGTCTCTCCAGTGCTAGGATTGCAGGTGAGCTCCACCATCACGGCTTATGTGGTGTTAGAGGATCCAACCAAGGTCCTTGTGCTTGCTAGGCAAGTGTTTTAACTGATGTGCTATTCTTCAAACCTCTTTATTAGGTATTTTTATGACTACAAAATGTTGAATTTGTCAAAAGATTTTGTGTGTCTACTGACACAACGTTCCTTTTTCACTTCAATACAACATAACATTTATTGATGTTTGGATGTTAAAGCAATCTTGGATACTTGGTCAAACTTGTTATATTTTACACACACACACACACATGTATATGTAAACATTATATAATGCAGATATTTTGTTTCATATGTAGAAACAAAAATACATGTATTATATAATGTTTACAGTGAGCTTGAGTATTTTGTGCACATATATATCAAACCAACATTACCATCTCATCCCATTTTGACCCTTCCCTATCCTCCCCATCCCACTTAACTCCCACTATCACACCCATTTGGATCTATAGAATTGCCTGTATTCTGGGTTTCACATATCAGAGGAATGATATGATATTTAAGGTATTTAATCTTCTGCGTCTGACTCACTTCACCATTCAAATCACCGCTCTTTAGACCAGCTTCCTACCCCTAGAATGGGCTGCAGTGGCCATATCTTGATGCTTCTTCTCTGAGTCCAGCAGAGCTCTTTATTGGGATAATTTGTGGAAAGTTCTTTTTTTCTGTATATTACTATAACTTTGTTGAGATTCTTTAACATGGCTTTACCCACCAGTCCACATAAAAAAGAACCATAACAATGAAATTCGTACGACTAGAAAATGTAAGAATGAAAAAGAGAGAAGTTAAATTTCAAATTTCTTTGCTGAGTATTGAAAGGTAAATGTTTGTACATTCAAAAGACATTCAGATTATCATTACATCAATCAGTTTTCTTAGGGTAAACTTACATCAAAGACCAAATAAGTGAATCGCAGCAATAAATGAACTTGAGTCTTCCTAAATGTATATTAGACATAAAGTAATAGATATAACTGCATACTTAGATATTTCAGAATTTTTTTAACTTTCATAAATTAAATACTTACATTTCACTAGCTGCTAACATATTCCCAGATTTGGTTCATAATTTTATCTGCTTATCCATCCACAAATACATGTATACATAATTTTTAAAGATTTTGTACCAACTCCCCATGTTGAACGTAATTATTATCTTTTGCAAACCAGTGTACTGTTAAAACTAATAATTATGGAGGAAGTTTCAGTTTCTTTTCCTAGATTTAGATTTTCTTGCATGATTTTAGTGAATAAATTCTTTATACCTTATGTGCTGTCTTCTGCTCTTTCTCCTACACCCATAATTCTAAAATTGGTTCTCTTTGAATGATCCACCAGCTGTTGTATACAGCTACTTTGCTCATTTCTAATTTTGGAATTCTGCCTAATTTTAGCATTGGTTTCCTTAGCATTGTCTTCAAGATCTAAAATTCTGTCCTCGCAATGTTCAAGTTGACTTCTCCTGCTTTCAAATATGTTTTTCATATCCTGAATTTCAGCTAGATTTCTTTTCAAAATTTCTGCTTCTTTATCAAAATATTCTTTCATATTTTGAATTTACTTTTTTACCTCAGCCAACTTTTTATTTGTGGCTCCTATATGCTCAGTAAACTTTGTAGCCATGAGGACACTATTTGTTTAGTAAGTTCCTCTTTAAGCCCACTGATCATTGCTTGAATTTCTTTAAGTTTATCTTGTTTGAACTGGCTGTCTGACTCATTTGTTTGCTGTTTGACTTTCTTACCTATGAGTTACACTATTTCAGGGCCCATGACATTAATTTATAGGGTCTCAGGCATTTCTGTAGATATCCTTTTGCCTTGTATTCTTCACATGTGTTTGTTGTTGAGGGACTTAACTTTAAAGACCTAGCCAAATCGTTTCTTTGAACAGACATAAGAATGTGTGGGAGGAACCAAAATCCCTCTGGTTGTGTGCTGGGAGTAGGCAGTGAGGGAGGCTCTAACATTCAGTGGCCTCTAAGATGTCATGTTTGCCCCCAGTCCCCATAGCAAAGCTCTCCTGTCTGTCCTGGCTCCCCTCACCTGAGGGCAGGGCTCTCTACTTTCAGAGGGGCTTTTACTACTATCTTTGCCTTCTGGGGTTCTCATGGACTCACTTAAAAAGTTGAGATTATATTTAAAAACTGTCTTTTAAGCTTAGCTAGGAGAGAAAAGAGCTTCTCAACAATTGAAAGGAGGCCATGGGCTGGTAAGATTGCCATGAGTGAAAAGCCAGCCTGTGCGACAGAGAAAGACCCTGTCTCAAAAAAAAAAAAATGAATAAAACAGTGAAAATTAAGAAACCAGTGGTTCTCGAGGTCTTTTCCCTAAAGCTGTCATTGAGTGGTAAAGAAGAAAGATCACAAAGCCTTAGTCCATTGCCTAAGAACTCAGTTGGCTATTAGTTCAACTTGTGATTCGTGAACGTTACTTTTCAATTTCATGCTCCGGAGCTAAATTTGTAATAATGATCTTACTCATTTCTACCTGTTCCTATTTGGGAAGTAACTCATAAAAATTCTAAAATAACTAAGTATGCTGTAATATCTGTTGCTTTTTGTGTAATATGCTTTTTGATATGGATATAAACTCATTTAAAAATTATTAGTGTCTTTGTAGAAAAATTTCTGTTTCATTTTACTTAATTACTTTGTTGTTGTGACGTTTTCCATAACATTACTGTTTTGTCATTTTAATTTGTACATCTTAGTATTGATAACACTGCTTTAATGAATGATATTAGTAATGTCAGCATTTGGACTTTTTTGATTACTACAGCAATAAGTATATCAATTATCTGATCTTTTCAATTTGTTTAGATCTTTTTAAATAATTCAAATTTTCATTGCACTGAATTCCTGGAGTATCACCTGGAGGCTTTGCTTTGAAGCACTCCCTGGATTATTTTTGTCATTTTAACTTTATCATTTCACATTTTCCCTTTTTTGTTTAAATTTAGTGTAAAATGAGCACGTAGAGTAGTAAAATGAAATCAAGAGCCTGGGCATGGTGGAAAGGAAGCAAACCAATCAAACGAGAGCTGGGAGCAAGACTGCTATTCTAGGCCGCGCCTCCAGTGACCCACCCTTTCTACCTGATGTCACCTCTTCATGTAAAATCAATAGATTAATCTGCTTGATTCATTTAAACCCCACAGCTAGCTGCCTTCCAAAACATGAGGCTTTGGAGGTACATTCTAAATCCAAATTATAACACATTTTCATTACATTTTATATTCTTAATTTCTGCTTGATTTCCTTTCATAATTTATAATTCTTTACCAAAATGAGCATTCTTATCTTCTACTGTCTTGTTTAACTCAGTGTAGAAAACAAGGAGTAACTCAGGCCCCGTGTTTGCCCTGGAGCTTCCCATGGTGTAGCCTTGATTCCCCCCACAGTGGCCTTGAGCCCTTTGGTGGTAAATACAGTTCTCCTGATTTGGCTAAGCTGGGTCCTTCCCGTGTTAGCCTTGAGAGCCCCCTTTATTCAACTGCTTAGCAGAATGTCACTTTTATCTGTATTACTGTATAAACTCTGGGTTTATCTGTTATGCAGAGGCAGCTTATGGAGGCATATTATGAGGCTGACTTATGTGTTATGATGATAATCTATGAAAAGCAACTTATGGACACAGCCCGCAGAGGCTACTTGTGCCTGGTATGTACTTTGCTGCACCTGAATAAAGTACGACTAGACTACTGCAGTGCCTTGTTTCTCTTTAAGCTGACCAGACCAAGCTTGCATCCTTGAACCATGGACTTCGGCCCCTGTGATGAAACTTATACTCAATCAACTTATTGTGCCTTCTTTAAGCTTACTGAACACTTTATTAATTAAACCCTTTATCTGTTGATCTGTGTTCTTTTTAAGCTCAATAAACGTGTTTTTGAATCTCATCAAATATTTTGACAATGGGGTTTTTTAGTTCATTTCTATGACTTTATTTTAGCTGAAAGATGAGCTTTTTGGGAGGTCAGATTTTTGGAGGCATCTTGTCTCCTTGCTAGTGTTTCTATTGTTTTGTGCTATGAGGAGATGATTTATTATGACAGAAAACCTCCTTTTCTGTTGTAAAGATATCTTTGTAAGACTGTCTCCTTATGAAATGTCCTTTGATCTGGTTATGCTTTGATGTTTATAAACCTTTTGAATATATTCAGTGTAATAGACAATTCCAGTCACTGCTTTGCAAGGAGAGAACAGTTATAGTTTATATTAGCATCTACAGAACTATTAATTGTGTAACTTTAAACTTATTTTGACAATTTCATATTTTTTCAATAACTCTGGAAAAACAAGAGGTTTGGTACCGATGACAAGCAGATGGGTATGTCCACAGTGAGGAAATGAGCGAGAAATAGGAAAAGAAAGTTGTTTAGAAAGAGAATAAGAAGAAAACATACATCTGCAATGAAGGAGGGCATGAAAACTTGAGAGGCTGTCTCTGGAGGGTGTAAGAAGAGAGGGGAACACAAAGGGAGACCCTATCTCAAAATCAAAGAAGAAGGAGGAAAAGGTTGTTGGAGAATACTAGATGCTGTGATGAGATCAAAACTAACTAATAAACTTACAGAAACTTGTGTTGTTTGAATTGTCCATATGCTGTTTTTTGTGGGTTTTGAAGCATACTTCTTAAACTAAAAATTAATAAATTCTTACACTTCATCTCATGTGTATTAACACATTACATATAATTACTAGACAAGAGGAAGCCAATAAAAGAAGAAGGGAAACAGAAAAAAATAATAAATAAAAAAACTGAAACACGAATGCAGAAAGAATAACATAAATATGGAATCCTCCGTGGGTGAGCCATTCAGCCTGGTTACATATTCCTCTGACTTTGGTTTCCTCGGCAGGCAGCTCTCTGTCAAATTCCAGCTGTGCTTCTGTAGGTGTAACTACTCAAATGTTTTGCTTGCATTCGATGATCAGAAACCTTCAATTGTTTCAGAGGCGGATGACGGACAGTAGAACATGACTCGCCAAACACTTTGCCCTTGACTGATTTATGTACGAAGTACATGGTATGTACTTTCTGAGCTTTTGTGAGTAGTGCATGCTCAAATTTCCCATGATCCTCGGAAGTCTTAGGTGGAAGTGGGATGAATCCCACATGTGTGTCAAGCTTTTCAGCATCTGAAGGGTGGAATGACCTATGGGATACCCAGTAGGCAAAGAGATTTCCAGCGTCTGTGGTCGAGGTGAGAGTGTGCCCATTTGGCATTTTCTCCATGCCTAGATCACACCGATCACAGCCGCTACGTTTTCCTTCTTCTTGAGTATGTATCCAGGATCAAGTCTTTATTTTTTCTCTCATAAGAACTGCTTGGTCCCAACTCAATTACTGTGTTCGGATTGATTGTTTAGCCCAGCTTCCTCGGTGTCTTATATGAATGGTTTCGCCCCTGCAAATGTCTCAGTACTGTGCTTCATCTCTGAAAGAAATTAAGATGAGTGAGCACTAGGTGGTGAATATTTAACTAGGCATAGATCCCAACCCCTCGGGTGTAGAATCATATCTCCTGAGCAATGATTATAGCCACTATGCCACCGATCCTTCACCTCCTATCTTTTGACTTCACCTTCTTCCCTCAGGTGGTTAGATATTATCCCAAGGCGATGTATTCACAAAAGCAGTAAACAGTTTTTGAACTGAGAAATGACGCTCCGTTTTTCCTCCAAACACTCCTTAGCTTAGATGTTTTCTCGCGAGCTTTCACTCCATGTAGACGTTTCATGCCTCATTTTTCCTTCACCTCGATTCTCACGCACCAGGAGATCCTCCTAAGGGCCCTTCAAGCATCCTGAGAACGCTGCTAGCTCTAAAACACGATGAATTTAGATCAATGATGCTTTTAAAAATATGTTTAAAATAATATTAATCTCTGTTGTGTATGTAAATTATGCAGCTAGTCTTAGTCATCACAAATTGAAATAAGAAAGAGAAAAATCCTTTCAAATGAAAAGGCCTATTTGTCCTTAGGAAGGCTTGTGCTATGGTTTGGATCTAGAGTGTTTCCCCAAAGCCTCACATGTTTGGATGGAGCATTTCCTGTTGGGAGCCATGTACTGTTGGAAGTCAACATACTATTGGGAGGTGGAACCTGTGGGAAGGAGTGGAGGCTTGGGACTAGATCTGGAGGAGCGTGTCCTGGCTCTACCCTTCTTCCCTGACTGGGCTCTGGTCTGCTATGCCATGAGGAGCTATATCTCCATCTCAAGCTTCGCCATGTGGTTTCATTTCCAGCAGCCAACCAGTGAATAGACTGTGAACTTCTGAAACTATGAGCTAAAATAAGTCTTTCCTTCCTAAAGTTGTGGATGTTAAGTATTCTGTCCCAACAATGAGAAAGTCTATCTTGGGATATTTACACATCCTCATAGTAAAATAGGAGAAGAAAACTATGCCTCAAAAAAACGTAAGTTTTTGAGTTTTAATCTTTTCAATACAAACCATTTTCAAATTACAAAGATTTATTTCCAGGGATGGTAACAAGTTCCCCAACAAGTACTACCTTTATTTGCCTTACGTACTTGAAAGATCTTTGTGAAAGACTTTTTTTCTGTGTGTTTGTGTGTGATACGTTCAAACTTGCATGTTTTTTTTTAAATGTGATCACAACGCAATTCAAATGAAGCAAGAAAACTTAAATGTAATTCATGTTAATTAGATATTTACTAAGCACATTTAAATGATAGTACTCTATTAGACAAATTATTTTTGGATATTATCATTTTAGAAAAAATTATAAAGATGAGAGCAAAACAGAGGGCAACATTGGCTCAATATTAAGAGAGAACGTGAAACTATAAAGCAGAAAAGTTTCAGATATAGCTTTCTAAAATTAGGCTTCTAGTGACTTAGAAGACATCTTGTTCTAAATGCTATGTTTTATGCACCCCGATGAGAATAAAAAGTTGATACAAGTGCATGTAATCTGGGTTACTTTTTTTGTGGTGTGTGTCAGGTGGGTGGGGGTGAGTGTGCATGTGTGCATGGTGTGAGAAGGAAACTCAGAAAACAACTTTATTGTTTTTATTTGATGTTATTTCATTTCATTTTATTTATTTTATTTCATTTTATTTTCCTAGAATTTCCTCCTAGTTTCATGATGGCTCATTAAGAGAAATGGAATTTCTGTCAGAGTAGCTGTATCCATTAGTACTTGAAAGATCTTTATGCAAGGGTCTATCGTTATAGAATGTATTTGGCCACTCTGTATTACCCAGACATAAAATTATACATGAAATTTCAAGGTTCTAAAAGTACTATTTAAGACACTTAATTGGATTTATTTTGACCTTATCTCTCATATTCTCTCTCAATGACCTCAGTTAGTTAATTTTTGAGAATTCTCTGATTAACTGCTGGGTAGAATCTCTGGGAAATATTTTGAAGCATTACAGCTTCTCAAATGGCAATTAAGTCTTTCTAAGTGCTAAATCCATTGCTAAATTTAAAATTATAGAGATGATTATTTCAGTATTTGAGCTGCCTGCCAAGTTTGAGACTTGCTCTGTGGGGTGCTCCAGCTGCACTTGAGGAAGCAAATGATACACACGCAGGTGCTGGTGAGTGCTATAGAGACAATTTTCAAGAGTTCTACATTAAGGATTAAAGCATAAATTAAGTTCTTTGCTTTGGAGAAACTGACCGAAGTTTCTTTGTTCAAATTTTTGTGTGTTTGGAGTTATAAACTCAACATAAATCAAGTTGAGTCCACAGACTTGTATAGCTTACTAATTAACATTTTCCATTTAGACTTATTTCTTTAGATGCATGGAGTGATTACAAAGAAGAAAAGAACCGTGGGTAGAGAAAAAGTATGCTCACCACACGAGCCAACTAACCCTAGTAGGAGCCCCAAACAGTGGGAAAGTACAGGCCTCTCATCATCATCCAAACCATAATTATCATTTATATTTCAAAGGTCTTTCAGATTTTCACTGGGTGGTGGGAGTATCTGTTGTAGGTAGGCTTTAGGGAACCACATCATCCTTTAAAAACTCATGTATAACAAGTTGACTGCGTCAATAGGTGAACAAAACAAGTGACCTTGGCAATAGGTAAAGAGCAAAGAATAGTCATTTTCTGAAGATGCCAGACCCCAAAGGACATCTGCGATCTAGGCTTGACAATCTGTGTGTTCTAAAATTTGATATGCATAGGAGAGATTTTTTTTTTGCCCTCTCTATTCACTGAACAATTCTATTAAAAATAGGACCAAAGTTTTACTGTGGATAGGATAGATTTGCATGGTACGATAGTCTTGGGTGATCTAGATTAGCTCTTCATGATATCATGGTCCACTGGTAAATTTGTTACCTGGCAAATCTACAAATCTGAATTTTATTTCATGCAGCTGAATAATACTGAGTTATAAGTATGTGGTCACACATATTCACTTTGATTGTGCTAGTTATTCTTGTAGGGGATTTTTCTTTTAAGCCCAAGGAAATGATGTTATATCCTGTTTTTGCCTGCAGTTTATAAATAGCAACCAAAGTTCTCTGCTCAGCCAAGTAATGAGTTTATAACCTGAAATAAGAGAGTTGATTCGAAACTTCTTCCACATAGGACTACGGCCTTAACTATAAGGATTGCAGAATACGAGCTATTCTGAAGTAAACAGCCTTGCAATGATGCAAAAGAAAACTGTGTGTGTCACTATTCAGGAAGACTGCCTAACAGCTGTCTTAATAATCATGTCATGACAATGCTTATTGATGATCATACTAGTAATAGTGACAGAATATAAAGGATTGAGAAGTCTGTCACAAAAGCTTCAGAGTTATTAGTAATATCTTATCAATTGCTTAAATTGATCAATAATGTTTATTAAAAGTTGAAATTTACATTAATATTTACCTTAATTAATTTTGTTACATTAAAATTTACATTAATCATTTTAAACACATTATTTGTTGGTTACCATATTTAATACTTCTTGTGCATATGTCATTCAATCTATGAAAGCAGATATTAAGTTCGCACTACCGTTTATAAAATGAGGAAAGAGACTCACAACTGTTAAGCAATTTTTCGAAGACTGCATGGTCAATGAAGTTAGCCACTGCTCCCTCTACACACTTGCTGCTTTAATCATTATGCTATAATCCCAATCTTGAACCAAGTCCCAAGCAGTATTCAAAGAACTCAAGACAAAATGTTTGCTTCTCTAATAGCTTGAATCCTAGCTGGCGACACATGATTCATAACCATAAATACTTCGGCATGAATGTAACAGGGCTTTTTCCCCCTCAGATACAGCAAACAGAAAAATAGACTAGTCATACCTTGATTTAAGAAGAGGAAGCCCTTGCAAACTGGTGCTAACCATAGTGCTTACTTTTGTACCATGCCATTAGATATTTGTATAGTCAGTGTAGCATAATATTGGAACCAGATAAATTGAATCACAGAAGAAAGAAAAGCATGCATTTCTCAACTTTATTTCATTGTTTTATTATAACAAAGATAAAGTATCTGGGTTTACTCTATACCGTCTTGCTTACTAATTTCTTCTTTTATCACAGATTGAAGAAGTCCTAAGCTTGGAACACTGGACAGATGTTAATGTCTGGAAAGCATTCTTAATTACAATATTTTACTATATTAATATTGCCTTTTATTTGTGAAAAATTACACTAATTTCTAGTTTCTTGTGGTGCATTAGTTTATTTTGTACCGCGGTATCTGGATACTTTATAAATTAAAAAGATTTATTTGGCTCATGATTCTGGTGGCTGAAATACCCAAACAGAATGACAAAGCACCTTGGGGAGGCTCTCTTGGCTATCTTAGAAGTTGATGGAGAAACAGAAAAGGAACTGGTGTCATGCAGAAGGGACCAGGCATGTGGGGAGATCTTACTTTATACAATATGTTGTAATGATAGTACTAAGATCCCATGAGAACTAGAATTCCTGAGAGCTAACATTGATCTACTAATAAGGGTAATTACCCTATGGATAAATTACCTCCCACTAAGGTCCACCTCTTAAAAATTTTATCATCTCCCAAGCCTATCAAAATACAGACCAAGCTTCTAGAACAAGAAACACTGAGGTACACACCCAATCCATATGCAAACCAGGTAGCAATATTTAGTAACCTCATATAATATCATATAATAATTCAAAACATAAATGTATCACTGAACAAATGGATAAATTCCATTCAAGATAACATCAAAAAATGTATGCACTTAAAGATAAATCTTATCAAAGAATGATCTATGCAGAAAAAAAAACACACAGAAACTTGAAGAAAGAGATTGAAGATTTCTGAAAATAGAAAGACAGGCCATGCTCCTCAACAGAAAGAATTAATATTGTCAAAATGTCAATCCTTCCAAAATTGCTATACAGATTCAAAGCAATACTGATCAAATTACCAATAGCTTTCTTCAAAGTACTAGAAAAAAAAATTCTAAAATTTATATGGAATGAAAAAGACTTAGAAATTCTAAAGCAATCCTAAGTAGCATGGCAATGTGAGTGAAATCACAATTCCAGACTTCAAAGTACTGCACAAAAGCAGTGATTAAATCTACATGGTACTAGCACAAAAAAGATAGGAAGAACAACGGAACAGAAATGAAGATACAGAGAACAATACAGACACCCTTTGCCCTCTGATTTTTGACCAAGAGGCCAAAGTCATCCACTGGAGAAAAGACAGTGTCTTCAACAACTGGTGCTGGGAAAAATGGATATTCTCATATAAGTGAATTAACCCAGACCCATATTTTTACCCTATACTAAAATCCAATCAAAATGGATAAAAATAATAGACATCAAAACAGAAACACTGAACTTGCTGAAAGAAAATTAACACTTAAAATGTTAGAAGCCGTAGGGACAAGAAAAGATTTCATGAACAGAAGAGCAATTGCACAAGAAACATCAACAAGAATTAACAACTAGGACTACATCAAACTAGAAAGTTTTTGTACATGAAAGGTAGCATTCAACAGGTAAACAATAGCTCACAGAATGGGAAAATACCTTTGGAGCAATGCCTCAGAAGATTGATATCTAAAATTTATTTTTAAAAAAACTTTAAAAACTGAAGCCTTTGTTAACAAGTGCCTCATTAAGAAATGGGCAACTGAAATGAAAAGAATGACAAGAATATTTTTTTCTGAACTAATTCCTACCCTTTCTAGCTTGACAAAACGAATCTTATTTGAAAAGCCTCCAAGAGAAATAATTACTCTTGACCTGGACAGGAGCAAGTGTCCTTTACAGAGATCACGTTAAACAGTTCAGTGGCAATAGATTGTGTATCTTACTCATATTGACTTTGGGCCTCTCAAAGATACATTTCTCAAATATTAAGAGATATTTTCTATTAAAGAAAGGGTTTCATGAGAGATATTTTATTATCAAAATTCAATTCATCATATTTATTTCAAACATGACTTCGAGTGTCATGAACACTACAATGAAATATGCATTGGAAAAATATACTGATAAAGAGGCAAGTAAGGGATGAGGCCCTTTCATGCAAGAGCTTGGAGATAAGTAGTGGGAAGAGGAATTAAATAAATTTGTATTTGATTATAGTTAAAATTTTTGCAAATGGTATGTAGAAAGAGTACAGGATTTTAGGAAAGTCAAGTCTGAACCACGTGAAAAAAGAAAACTTCTGTGTTTAGGTTGCCTCAAAACTGAGAATAACAATCATTGTGAAAATTCGCGTTAAAAGCATATCAAATGGTATTAAGTCAAATTAAAACGTTTGTGCATGGCAAAGGAAATTACCAACAGTTTAAAGAAAGAACTGGCAGTCTGGGAAAAAAAATCACCACCAGTACCTCAGATAGGAGGCTCATAACCAGGATATACAAGGAACTGAAGAAAAGGAAGCCCCTCAAAATCAAAGACCCTATTGAAAAATGGGCAAATGAAATGAATAGGCAGTTTACAGATGAAGAAGTCCAAATGGCCAATAAACACATGAAAAGATATTCAACATCCTTAGCCGTAAGAGAAATGCAAATCAAAACATCACTAAGATATCATATAATTCCAGAGAGATTGGTGTAAATAAAGAGCATAAACAGCAATCAGTGCTGGCCAGGCTGTGGGGAAAAAGGAACCCTCCTGCACTGCTGGTGGGAATGTAAATTCGTACAACCACTATGGAAAGCAGTGTGGAAGTTTTTCAAAAGCCTGGAAATAAATGTCCCCTTCTATCCAATGATACCTCTTCTAGGAATGTTCCCAAAAGAGATAAAAACAACATATAGCAGAGATACTTGGTTACCCATATTCATAGCATCACAACTAACAATAGCTAAAATGTGGAAGACACCAAAATACCCATCAACAGACCAATGGATACACAAGTTGTGGTATTTATACACAATGGAATACTATGCATCTATAAAGTCCAACAGCGTGGAGGCTTTTGTAGGCAAATGGAGGCAACTTGAGACCATCATGCTTAGTGAAGTGAGTCAGAAGCAGACAGTGAAATATCAAATGGTTCCTCTGATATGAGAAAACCAGATCACAATTATTTCATACAAATTAATTTGGGGCATAATGGAAACTGGAAGGGATGGGGAAGGAGTGGGAGGGGCAAAAAGAGAAGGGAAGGATTTGTAACTGCCACGATGTGTATGTGCACAAAATGCCCAAGATCAATGTAAACTTCATGTTGTACACTTATACATATGAATAAAATGGGGGAGGGGAGCATATGAAAGAACAAGAGAAAGTCCAAGGGCTTTGAGGTGGGATCCGGTCTCAGGGGTTCGAAGAAGAGCCAGAAGAAGGGCAGGGCAGAAAGGGAGGGTGATAGGAAATAATTTCCCAGAGACAGCCTGATAATAACTCATGAAGAAACTTTGCTGTAATAACCTATGTAAAATGAAATACACCAGGCACAGAGAGACATGCCACATAATGTTACTCATATATGGAATCTAAAACTTGAATATCAGAGAAGTCGAGAGTAAAAGAATGGCTGTCAGGGGCTGGAGGAATGGCTCAGCGGTTAAAGCGCTTGAGCAAGCGCAAAGTACTCGAGTTCGATTCCCCAGCACCACATAAGCTGGGCGTGGTGGCGCATGCCTGTAATCCCAGCTCTCGGGAGGCTGAGACTGGAGGATTGCCGTGAGTCCAAGGCCAGCCTGGGCTCCATAGTGAGTTCAGGACCAGCCTGGACCACAGAGCGAGACCCTGTCTCAAAAAAAAAAAAAAAAAAAGAAGGGCTATCAGAGACAGGGGACAGCAGGAGAGAGAGGGTTGGGGAGGTGCCGGGCAACTATGTTACAGTTCGATAAGACAGATAACTGTCAGTGTTTATGGTATAATAATGTGGATATGGTTAGCAATGATGCATTGCATATCTCAAAATATAGAAGAAGAATTTGAACGTGCTCACTGCAAATAAATAATAAACGTTTGAAGTGATGAATATGTTAATTATCCTAAGTTGATCATTATTCATTGTAAACATGAGTCAAAATATCATGTTCTACCTTATAAATATATACAAATATTATGTGTCAATAAAAATACTTCTTTTTCAAAAAATCTTAGTCTGGACTCTGAGTGGGATAGCAATCCACTGGCTCCTTCTAAAGAAGTTATGAATCAGATCTTGATTCATAATTTTATTTAAAAAAATCTAGAATCTCTTAAATAATGGGACAGCATGGATGAAATAAGCAATAGGGAGTCTGGAAGTGGTTATGTTAAAGAGAGGAAATTTTATAAAAATACAGAAAGAACTTACGTTTGCTTTGAGGTAACCATTTTTGTGATTCTGGTACATTTTCCTCCTCGTATTTCTATAAACAGAAATTGTAATTTTTATTGTGAAGACAGAAAGAACATACTGGCTAAAAGTGAAATAATGTTTAAGCAGCCTGAGTAGAGGGCCTGCAGTTATTAGCTGCCTTATCTGAAGTGTTCTGGGCAGTTCTTGATAGTAACCTTACTCTGAAGTTTGCTATGACAGCTGTGGACTGCTAACTCATAGCATTTCCTGACTACCTTGTAAGATCTTGCAGGTACTGATACAATCCATGATGACACTTTTTTCCTGATTGTGTGACAATGCGCCACCTTTGTGCAATATTTTCAATGTAACCACTCCAAGCCGCTTAAGGGTGCAGAGGCAGAGGCAGAGACAAGAATAAAACATGAGTTTGCTTCCAGCTACTTCCTGTCCTGTGTTTTTTTTTTTTTTTTCAATTTGTGACTGGACCTGAGGGCCCAATCTGATGTGTGTATTGATTTGAAGCACGCTTTTTTTATTTTTCCTCCACTATTTTTATTAATATATATGTAATACATAGTATTTACAATGAATTTGGGTGTTTCGTACACATATGTATCATATCAACTTTACAATCCCTTCCCAATTTCTTCCCTCCCAGCTCCGCCCTATCCCTTCCCCCGACTCCAGCTATCACTTCATATGGTTCCAAAGAATGTCTGTGTTCTGGGTTTTCCAAGTCAGAGGAACCATACGGTACTTAACATATTAATCTTCCGCACCTAAGTCATTTCACTTAAGTCACCACTCTGCCTCAGCTTCCTATTCCTCGCACGGGTCACAGTAGTTAAATCTTGATGCCTCTTCTCTGAATCCAACCAATCCCTTTATTGGGATATTCACCAAGGTTTTTCTTTTTCTATATTTTGCTATATCTTTTTAAATTAATGTTTCAGAGACATTTTTCAATAGACCTTCTGAAAAGAGATAAGGGAAAGGGCACACATTTTTATTCCTAAATTTGACTGACACAGATCTGTTTCCTGTTTGCTCCCAGCTCGCCAAAGTACTGATTCTCATTGTCCACGTCGATTCACATACACAGAGAATGAATGCAGAGTCCGCAGGCATGAAACACAAAGCCCTTGAAAGTCTGTTCTTAGGAATGCTGCCCTCTGTTGCTCCTGCCCCTCTATCCCAGAGAACGCTCACACTGCTGTGTCCCCACATCGCCGGCACTCGCATCAGTGAACCTAGACTTGGCTAAGAAAGTCTTGTATTCGTTTTCACAGATGCTAAATGACAGAACTAAAAAGGAAACCAGAGATGCTAAAGACCAAAGTACTGATTTGGAAACAAAGAACGCGAGGCTCAGAAAGGGCTAATAATGTAGGTCAGCTTCCAGCAAAAAAATAAAAATAAAATTAAAATTAAAAAATTTTTAAAAAGCACAGAGTGAATTATTTTGTATCTTCTAGACCCTAGACAGTTTTTCTTTTCCTCTACAGCAGCAGAAGTACTTTCTCTCCGGGAAGAGCACATTCAGCTATTAGCACATGGTCATTAGCAACAGAATTGGGGCTACAAGGGAATCTGAGATAGGATAAAATCCAGTCTTGACAGATTGAGAACACTTTGACATCTAGATCAGGATTGTCCTCTTATCGTCTAGGGATTTCTGGTCAAGTGCTGCCTTTTTACCACGTTAGGACTGACCTTCCCAAATCATTTGCCTTCTTTTTTTCCTCTGTTCCTTATCTGTACCTATCTCCCTTTCCTCCTTTATCTACTCTTCATTCTCCTTCTTCTTCTCGCTCTTTCTCTCTCTATCCCTTTCCTTGTTTGTAAACCTGATACATGAAAATTATTTTTAACAAAGTTTCAAGGTTAGTCAAGCAGAAAAATTGCAATCTAAGTCAAACAAAGATGCACACACAGACACAAATTCACATGTGGTAGTGTTCGCACATTTAGATGGGTGTAAGTTATAATTTCCATAAAAATGTTTGTCTCCTCTAGGGCTTTTTAGTTAGAAAGGATCACAACTGATTCAACACCTCAGTATTGGCTGGTGCACGAGGAGCACACCATCAGAAGCCACCTTGTGTAACCAATTCTCCTGATGGCTTCTGTTCACTCCCATGTTTCTATTTCATTCTGAGCCACCCCCTCTGGCATGTACCACCTTTTATTATTTCTCATTTTTCTTATGTGAATTTTAGTCTTCAGCTGGTAGACTGCACAGGAAGAAGAATATTAAGGGGAGAAGGATGTTCCGCTTTCTTTCACCATTGCTGTCTAAACCCTCACACTTATCTACAGCTGTATGAAATGCAGTGGTAGAACACCACCAATGACACAGATTGCCGTTCTTAAGGCGCCTTGCACATTAAGTGCCATAAGCTGTTGGAAGAGTTTTTGTGTGTTTTTTCATCCTCATAACGATCCTGCAAGTTAAAACATTTTAGCTTTAATTTTCAGTGAAGAAATACATGTTTGAGAAATAAAATAACTCAGCCAAATGGTTAATGGAGGAGCTGATATTTAATCCCTATCACCTTCTAGGGTTGCATTTACTAATGAAGAGTAAAAATAAAGAATGCTTTACTGTCAGAACACAAAGGTACAGCAGCAAAAGTGAAATGGAGCTATTTTTTGGAGCGAAGTTAGAGTCATCATTTTGTCACTCGATCGGCCAACAGTGATGTAATGTGAACTTTGGAGTTTGCATCATGGTAAGATAGTAATTATGGTACTCTAGCTTGCCCATATGGAGTATTCTAAAATTAATGAGAATTAAGGTAAACAATAAAAGTTTAGGAAGTTAACCTTATAGTGGTGTTACAATAGAAAAGGATCTCAGAAAACATATATTATTCTGCCATGGTTTTAAAAGTGATGAAACCAAAGCCAGGAATGTGGCTTACCCCATGATTCAAGGGGAGAAACTGACACCATCTACTTTGCAATGTTGATGCAGATACATTGGCAATAATTCCATTTTGTCATCAGGGTTACTTATATTCTAATTTAAATTAATAGAAAACAAATGTGAAGCAAAGATATTAACTAGTTGGAGGCTTACAAAATAAATCCACCATCAATTGTTTGTAGATTGTTTACATGGTGCTTAAGTTTTATACTAAACTATAGTGTGACAAATGAAAGTAAATATGACTGCTTCTAGGCCCTTTCTCTATGTAACTCAGACTTGACTTGAGGCAATAAAATCAAACCAGCAGGCCCAGGACATTAAATAAGTAATTCAAAAGGCAGCTCAAGGTCATGGAAAGAGAGCAGAACTAGAAATCAGGATCTATGCATTGAAGTCCCCATTCTAACACTATTTATTCCAGAATCATTCACTATGTGACCCAGCCAATGCTTTGCTTTTCTGTTTCCTCACCTAAAATTAGGGTATTTGGCAATGGCTACATCAAGAACTACTTGAGCTCTCCCCAAATCTATGAGCCCACATCTCTTTCGTTTGTAATGTGTGCAGACGGATTTCCTTCACACTAAAAGTGGAGAATCAAGTCAGACCTAGGGACAGCTCTACTACCCCCCAACTCTTTCACAGTGTATTGCAGCCTCTTGTCCTGTAGTTAATTTTTAAAAGAAAACTCTCTTAATTTAGATTCCCCCGAACACCTCTCAATTTAGATTCTAAGCCAATTATGCTAGATGTGACAGATGTGGACCAACCAATTTCCCAGCTGATGCCAAATGTATTTT
This sequence comes from Ctenodactylus gundi, assembly GCA_004027205.1. Classification (NCBI taxonomy): domain Eukaryota; kingdom Metazoa; phylum Chordata; class Mammalia; order Rodentia; family Ctenodactylidae; genus Ctenodactylus; species Ctenodactylus gundi. Next base: position 3,521 of record PVKB01001437.1, on the reverse strand, counting down.
GTTAAGGTAGGCAAATTGAAGGCATTGATAAGTGAAATTTGAGGCCATATGCATAATGCTTACAGGCTACCACATCAGTACTCAATAACGAATATTAAATTTTCTTTGTATGCCCATCCCTATTTTGTTGTTAAGCTTATGTTGTCCTTTGGTGACTTGTCCTTCCCTACCATAATTGCTCTTCTATTAACAATTTTACAAATGTTCGAACCTAGGATGGGATCAGGAGGATAATTGTCTTCATGATCTCCAAGTCGGTCAGGGGAAAAATTATCCAGAAGAAATAGTGTGGCTGTAGAATGGAAACTAAGCCTGCTGCTGTGGTGAATGTGAAAAAAAGACAATAAAAAGAAGAAGTTTCTGGCTTTTAGACGAAACACAAAAAGGTGCTTCTGTAATCAATTCGAATGGAACTCACATAGGTATTCTTTTGTCAATACTTTATTGAATTCATTGAAAATAAAATAAAAAATGTAAATGTAGGTAAGAAACAAAAAGTAAGTGATCTTATAAGATACTCTTTTTATTCTGTAGCCATCCCTCCATACCTCCACTTCCCTACAAGAAAAAAGATGCATACTATTGACTGTTAATGACAACTGCAATAACAAAGCAAAATGAAGCAACCATGTTGCATTCTGTGACAAAGGACAAAGACAGGAGTTTCAGTCTCAAGGACCAGGGAATCTGCAGATAACTACATGAACTAATTCCCTGAAGGAATGGGGTGAATTTGGTCATGTGGCCCAAGAAGAAATGTCTTCCTATATTAATTGGGAGACAAGCAAGGGTAAGGTGGGGGTGAGGTTAGCATAAGGTTAGCAGACAAATGATTCAGTCTTGAGGAGCCATTATCAGGGTAATGAGGCACAGCACAGTTCTGATCAGTCCCCGAAGGAGAACTAACACCTGTGTTCCTGCACAACCTAACAGAAATATTTTAAGGCACAACTATTATTTCATAGAAGTACAAATGCCAGAGCCTAATGCAACATGTTTACGTAGTAGATTGAGAGATGGCCAGACTTTTACTTTATTTGTATTCAACAAATTCAATTAATCTGCCAAAAATGATGATGTTGATGGCAGGTATCCATTGTAATAATCCATGTTTAGATATCTAGCTTCTAATAGTTGATGTAGTAATTCAAGAGAGGAATGCATAGACATAATGATACTTATTGCAGCCAACTCCATGGGTACCAGCCTTTTGGCTCTCTATCCAATCTCTGCATATTTTCTTTGAAAGAAATCAAAAGTTTTTGTTGAGCAATTTTATTTGCATGACGCTAAGAAGTCCAGATTAATTATATATTCACATCATATCAATAGACACTATTTTATTTTTAAAATGTTTTCTCCCTTAAAGAGAGAAATAGTAGGCCTTGATTAATCTAACCATAGAAACTAGTTACCAAAATCGTCATTGTAAGAAATAATGTTCAAATTCAGCATGTCATGGAGTGAGAGAAATGGCTGGTACCCTGAAAGAATTTACTGTTTAGGGATGATATGTTTTTTTATAGTGAAGTAGAATTTAAGCTTAATTTTAAGTGATTTATGAGACTGGATAGACAGCAAAGAGGGGTAAATACATACATAACAGGAAAACACATATAAGCAGGCCATAATGATGCATGTTTGATGTTTTTTGGCGAGATGTTGAGCTTTTGTATGCTTTATATTCATTTCTGTTTGATTACCCAAAACGTTTAAGCAGGTCAAGAGTTATAAAAAGTATGTTGAATAAAGTACTTTGTCCTTCTAAATTTCCTTAGCAATCTAATACAGGTGACAATACAGATATGTAACCTGTTCCTAACCTTAGTTCTCCATTTTCCAAAAGTTATTTCCTCTAAATTTGTCTCAAATTGATTCCTTTAAAATTTCTGGAAACTTTGCTTCCCCTCTATATAATCCACAGAGAAAAACTGAATATGTTCTATTGAGTATTTTTGCTTCAGTAGCATGAAAGTCTGAAGTCTGAATATTTTTTATAAATCTTTGCCCATCATGATAATTATAATCTTCTGGAAGAATAGGAATCTATATAATTCACTATGTGGTCATTGGTAAGTGGTTCCTTTTGTTCGTTCTCGTCAATAGCCTTTACTGTTCCTGTCTTGATCCTGAAGGCTACCTCAAACCTTTATATTTTATATAGCGCAAATAGGTTGTTCAAAATCCTTAGTAATGTCCTCTGCATTGTTATGAGTTGAGGAGGGCATGCTATCTTTCTTCCGTAACTTCATTCCTAAGATTAACTCTGCCTATTACTTTATGCTTAAATAGACATTATCAGTTAAAATAGTTCTTATCTACATTTATTTTTCTATAATTATTTTTATTAGTGTATGTTTCTGATAATAATTACATTCAACTCAGGGATGGGTACACATCATGTTGCTTCTTTCATCATTTCTGCTTCTCTTTTTCTCACCCGCCCTCCCATCTTCCAATGTCCTCAGATCACCCTCTCATTGCCACAAAGTCAATTTGCTTATCTCCTATCTTGTGTCCTTTGTTTCTTTCTTTACATTATTAGCATTTATCGATACAAGAGAAACCATGGGCCATTTATCACTCTGTGTCTGACTTCTTTTGTTTTGCCTTATGGTCTCTCATTAAAGCTTAAACAGAGTCAGCTAAGAGTGTTCTAGCTAATTATTTGAATACATTGTCTTGGAATCATCTAAACATTCAAGAGAGATAGTTTCAAGATCCTCTTTCTTTTGATGAATTTCCAAAGCACTGTCTTTGCATCTCACACATGACTGAACAACGAAGCTGCCATGTTGTGAAAATTGAATACGAAATTCTGCAGTCATAAAATAATATACAATAGGATCAAGACAACAATTCAGATTTGCAAGACACAGGGAAATTATGTGGAAACATAGAGTGGTCTTAATAAAGGAACAGTTGGAGAAGACTTGTTGCTTCACCATCATAAAGAATGGGAAGTTGAGATGGTAAGGTGTGAAACACACAATGAACACCACTGCACACATTAGGACCATCCTCAGAGCCTTTTTCCTTTCTTCGGTATTCTGAGGGGGAACTTGAACTTCCTGTAAAGATTTCCTCATTTTCCAAGTGCAACAGGTAATGATTACAACAGGCAATACAAACCCTCCAAGTTCAGCTGCGGTTACCATGGCAATCGAGGAAGCCATGCTAATGTTGTGAAGCCCTAAATCAGCAAAGCAGGATTCAGTGTTGTTGGCTAAGCCTGTGCTTCTCAGGATGGGAAGTGGCAAGCAGGCAGTGCCCACGACGACCCAGATGGCAGCACTGATGCCCGCATCGTACCTACGCTTCCAGTTTCTGGCCCTGAATGGCTTGAGGAGAAAGAAGCACCTCTGAAGGCTGATGCACGTCAGGAAGCAAATGCTGGCATACATGTTGAGATACTTCAGGTAGAAGCACAGCAGGCAAAGGGCCCGCTGGAAAGGCCAGTGGTGGTTGATGTAATAGTAAATCCGGAGGGGCAAGGACAGCACGTGAGCCAGGTCAGCCAC